>OY856186.1:358184775-358377999 GCA_963693315.1 Diogma glabrata | reverse complement strand
AGCCTCTCTTGAAACATTAATATGTTTGGTTTTATCGTAGTTAATTTGCAGACCAATTTTTCTAGCACCACTCTCAAGCGACTTGAAAGTCAGCTTCACTTCGGCCGAGGATGACAACATTATCAGCGTACGCGATCATCTGTACTGAGTTTATTGACAAGTTATTGTTGTTAGTCGGTAGTTTCTTTTGATGGCACACATATTCCAAGGCTAAATTAAAAAGTATAGGAGAGATAGCATCACCTTGTCTTAAACCGGAATCGACTTTATAAAACTTTGATATTTCGTTTTCTACTCGTACACAGCATTGAGAGTTCTGTACTGTCATTTTGCATAGTGATGCCAGTTTACCAGGGATTCCCATTGACACCAGAGCAGACCATAGAGTTTTTCGTTCGAGAGAGTCGTAGGCCTGCCTGAAATCAATGAAGAGTTGGTGCACAGGTATGTTGAACTATCAGCACTTTTCCAAAATCATCCTTATCGAGAAAGGTGCATCGGTGGTACCTCGGCCCCGCCGGAAGCCACACTGATATTCTCCAAACAGTTGTTCAGCAAAAGGATTGATTTTTGATAGCAAAATGTAAGAAAAGATCTTATAGGCTGTGCAGAGGAGAGCGATTCCTCTGTAGTTTGCACATTGTAAGCGATTACCCTTTTTATTGATTGGTATCAGCATAGCTGAGTTCCAGTCCTGTGGCATGGTTTCAGACCGCCAGATCATTTGAATCAGTTCAAAAAATCTTAAGAATAGAGTTTGACCAAAACGTGCAAAAATTTCGGATGTTATATCGTCGATAACAGGTGCTTTATTGCGTTTTAATTTTGACACCGTCGCTTCGAATTCCTCTTTGGTTGGTTCGTCTACATGGACCTTGGACGCACGAATAAACTTTGCTCGTCATCCGACTTGTTGCTGGTCACTTAAGTTGAGAAGATTCTCAAAATTAGCGGCCCAAGTATCTAAAATATTTTTAAGGTCTACTTGTAGCTCCCCATCTTCATTTTGATAGCAGTCGTTCTGGTTTGAGGGCCCTTCTTTAAGGTTTTATCCTGTTGAAACAAGTTACGCGATTGATTTTCCTTATTGAAGCTTTCAATCTTCTCACACTGTTTCTTCCACCATTCTCTCTTCGTTCGTCTACATAGCTTTGTAACGGCTTGTCTTGCCAGTTTATAGTTCTCCTTCGTGGACCTGGTGTTGCGTCCTTGTAGACATTTTAGATAGCAATCTCTTTGCTATTGAATAGCGTCAAGGCATTCTTGATCCATCCATGACTTCTGGGAGTGGTTCTGTGGTCGTCCAAGTATTCACTCAGCAGCGCTTAAACCAGCATCTTTGAGCAAATACCATGACTTATCGACGTCTCCATTAATGGTTTCTGATTTCTCCAATGTTTCGGCAATATGGTTTTGATATCTCTCTTCCGTTTCAACATTCTTTAATGATGAGATGTTAAAACGTTTCCGTTGATTGAATTTTGAAATGCCTGGATTTGGAAAGTGGAACCTTATCGTAGCACATACAAGGAAGTGGTCACTTCCAAGGTATGCACCTCTAAAGGATCGCACATCCAGAATGCTCGGAAAGAAACGTGCTGTTACTAGAACGTGATCAATTTGATTTTGAGTGTTTCCATTCGGTGAGACCCAAGTCTGTTTATGAATCGATCGATGCGGAAAGAACGTACTGGCAATTCTCAAATTATTTGATAATGCAAACTCAGTCATTCTCTCACCATTATCATTCGAATTCAAATGCAGGCTGTTAGGACCCACCACATTTCCATAAGAGATATCTCTTCCAACCTGCCCATTAAAGCCACCAAGAACCATAATGAAGTCGCGTGTTGGTGTTTGTTTCATAACCTTTTCCAGTGTTATGTAGAAATTATCCTTCTCGTCGACGGTCTTAGCTTCAGTTGGTGCATGCACGGCAATAAGAGAAATATTGTTATATGTACCGCGTACACGCAGGTAGCAGATCCTCTCACTGACCGGGATGAATTTCATCACGGTTTCTTGTATGCGTGCACCAACAAGAATGCCAGTTCCAAATTCTCTTCGAGAGTATAGAGAGTGACTATCCAAATCTTGTTTTCCGATTATCGGCTGTCTAATTTCTTGTAGAGCAATAATATCCATCCTATACCTCTCAGTCTCTGTTTCTAGACTTATAAGAGCATCAGGAGCGCTCACTGCTCAGGCTGCTCACGTTCCACGTTCCGATTCGGTAGTCTGGTCCTTTTCTCGTCCAGGCAAATTCTGTTTTTAAATTCGGGTTTGTTTTTCTCTTTCCGATTTCCAAATTTAACAAAGTTTTTTTTTCCGGGGTTAGGGTGTTAACCTTAGGCCCAACCCAAATTTTCGTGAATGTGTTGGTTCTGCATATGAAGGTCACCAGAAACAACCTTTCTGCACGTTTATATAGCGAGGCGCTTGATTCAAGACAGTGGCCCGCTCCAAGCCGCCCCTGACATGGAGAACACACCCTTGAGTCGCATTGGTTGTAAGGCGCCAATTCGCCATGATGTAGCGTCTTTGACTAAGCAGTTTTTACTCTGCTTGTCTCCGGTGTCTTGTCTTGGTGTATTACCAACCTAGTTCTGTCAGCATTACCCAGGCAACACGAGGTCAAATTTCGGATTTCGCTACCCCCCTTTCGCTTTAGAATACATAGTAAATTATTTAATTAGGAGCTAAAGTGCTACTTTTGTGTTGAGTCTATAGTTTGACGACCGACCGTAGGTACATGCACTATTTTTTCGGCAAACGTTCAAATTTTTTATATATATGAAATTATAATAAACAAAAATTTATAAATATGATTTATTACCGTCATAATTACGTCCAAAAAGTAAAAACATTTAAATTTGTATATAATTAAAATTTGTTATCAAATCAAGCTCCAATTCAAAATTTCACTATCCAATTAAACTATTTGTTATGTTTTGTTGTCATAGTTACATACAATAGTTCAAAATTTCATAATCCAATCAGAATCAATTTCTTATTTTTTGTTGTCATAGTTACACAATTTGTTTGAAAAAATAACAAAATAACAAACGCTATTTACTGCCGCCGTAATATAAAATAAAAATGGCGTTACTTTTGCAGCCACGTTGATTATAAGTAAAACAGAAAAACTTTAACTAACTCCCTAGCGGCAGTAAAGTTAAACTTTACAGCCGTTTGTCGAAAAACATTTTTTTTTAAATATTTTGCTTGCGGCGAATAAAAAATAGTATATGGCGCACGGACGTAAGCTATTTTGGACTTAATGTGGCGCTCAAAATCGAGGCGCTCGAAAATTTTTAGCTCTACATCCTTGCATCATAATGTAGGATTAAAGTACAGAAAAAATTATTTTATTGAGATTTTTTTTTTTTTTTTAAATCCCGGTATTAATACCGGGATTGCGGTTTAAAAATTTGCAATCCCTACTATCTACCTAAGCATTATTAATTGACTGCATTTTTTCTTAAACATTGGAATGGTTTAATACAAATATTGTAATTTTTAATAAATTGTCTGACGTAAACCCCAACAATAACATTTTAGTCAAAAAGTCAAAACCGACACTTATCATTTATAAAAACCAAAACCGAACCCAAACTCAAAACTTCTCGTTTATAAAAAACAAAATTGAAACCAAAATTTTATTCTATAAAATATTTTCTATTTTACCAAAACAACAATCATCAATATCTGAATAAGAAAAAATTCAATCTGATTAAACTCATTCTTTTTCTTCAACAAAAATTATGAAAAAAGATCGGTGAGCATCAATTTGAAAAAAAGATGAAAGATGCTCAATTGAAAAACAAAACGAATCGAGAAATGAGTGATAATTATCAATTTTTTTTAATTAGGATCAACTTTTTGAATAAATTTTTTCAAATGAAAAATATGGAGGGGCTGAAATCTCATGCTCTGAGATATCAAGACTTCGGTCTGGGTTAAGAATTTTGATATAGTTTTCGGCAAAAAAGTGGGCAGCGATGTATATCAAACATAACTTTTTGTTAAAGTACATATATTTTTTATCTCTGTCTATCAATACGTTGCCGGAAAATTGTAACAGATCATAAATTAACATAATTTAGGCAAAAGATGATACAATCAGCAAACTACTCAAAAACCTCTCCATTTAGAGTTTCGAGAAAATATTTCAAAATCACAAACTTATATCTTTTTCAATATTCCAAAAATATTGTAAAAATTATATAAAATCAAAAATTCAAACTTTTTTCAAACAAAATTCTAAAAATATTTCAAAAATTATTACAAAATCAAAGATTAAAACTTTATTCAAAAATTCTAAACATATTGCAAAAATTATAACAAAATCAAAAATTGTAACTTTTACCAAAATTATAAAAATTATAATAAAATCAAATATTTCAAATTTTTCAAAATTCTATTTTTTTTTTCAAAATTCTAAAAATATTCCAAAAATTAGAATAAAATCAAAAATTTACACTTTTTCTTAATTCTAATAATATTCCAAAAATTCTTAAAATTCAAAACATTGTCCAAAATTCTAAAAATATTGCAAAAATTATAACAATATCAAAAATTGAAACTTTTTCCAAAATTATAATAAAATCAAAAATTCAAAATTTTTCAAAATTTTAAAAATATTCCAAAAATTCTTACAAAATCAAAAATAAATAAAAATCTTTCTTTTGACATACTTGACAACATTTTTTGCCAAACTTATAATGCAATAATCTAATTTTTGATCTCACATACCAATCCCGACCATCCAAATTTCTTCACATTCTTTGTTCCTACTCATTATCACTTAAAATGAACGTTTTTTAAACAAAAAATGCATATTTCCTTGTTTTGACACACTTGACGATTTTTTTGACACACTTCCGGTACAGTTATCGAACACATCGTTCTTTCGGCTCTTACCCTACACGGATTGAGTGTACCTATTTTTAGAATTCAAAATTTTTCAAATCCCTTCAGCCGTTTTCTAGATTTCGTCGGTTGTGACGGCCAAACGGCCGGACGGCCAGCCGGACGTCCGGCAGACAGACATACATTTTCTTTGCTTTTTTAGAATCAGTAGGTCCTAAAACGTCGAGAAATGCCAAAAAAAGTGGGGGTAAGAATTTCACTTTTAGCTCAAGAATGTAATACTTAGGTCTTTCAGACCGAAGTAATTAAATAAAATAATTCGAGTATTGGATAGAAAGCTTATGGCTTTTAAAAAAATAATTGTTTTTATAGAACTGCGTTTCGAGTCCCACTCGAGTGAAAGGCGTTTGAAATAATGGACTAAAAATAGTCTCTAGAATATAGCTAAACTTATTTAACAAAACCTAAAAAAATTCGATCAACACCTCAGCATGTTGGAGAGCTACATAGGTCTTGAAAGGTTTCAATGTGTTATTGTGACACATATAGTATTTCCTACAACACACCACAGCACGTTTTATTTAAAAAAAAAATTGGTTTCTGTTGTTTCAGTTTCAATTTCATATTCGAACATATATTTTACATAAAATTTCATTTTAATGAGATATCTTTAATTTTTTTGTTTATGAAACAATATAAATCAATGTATGTATTAGTTATAAGAAATTTAAAACAAAAACATAATTTTATATTAATCATCTTAAGTTATAATAAGAAACAGCAAAGAAAACAAAACAATTTTTTTTTCTAAAATCTAGTCTGGGTTGTCTGAATTAGTTTTTGTTGTTTTTTTTTCTTAAAAATTAAATGTAACAAAAAATGATTCATATAAGATTATTTATGTAAAGATTTCATTTTATTTGCGTTTAGGAGTTAAAAAGAAAATTGTCGGTTAATTTACAAAAAAAAAAAAAATTTTTTTGACACCTCTGTGAATGGAGATATTATATGAAACAAAAACATAAAAAATAATGAAAAATTTATGGGAGACCATCACCCACGTGAGTTTTGTAATTTTCAGTTTTGTATTTTTTTTCTTACGTAAATTATGTTAGATGATGTTAATGATAGCAATTTGGATAGATGAAATTATGTTTGTTTTTTTTTTAAATTAATATTAATGAAAATATGAATTAATTTAGATTAAGGAAACATTACAAGAATTTCGTTTTTTTTTTTAATTAGTTTGTTTTGATTTCATTTTACTTTACGTTTTCCAATTAAGTGAGGGGTGATGGATGAATAATTTTGGACTGGAAGATGAGCTGTTCCGGCGTTTGGTACGCGTTTTAAACAATAAATAGATGAGTAGGATACATCCTTTTACAAAAACGTTTCGAAACTGCAAACCAATTTCACTTTTTTCTAGCTGTATCAGTGCTGATCACGACATGCAGAGCTGCAAATCCAGTTACACATGCCGTAAATGTTATAAAAACATCACACATTACTTCACATTCAAAATGACTCCAGTTTATCACAAGCAACCAACGAACAAAAATAGTGAAATCAATTCAGCAGCAAATACTATTAATCACATTATAACCAACACTAGTATAGCGATTCCGCTGATGTGCAACAGCAAATATTATTACCTACAGCATTAGTACGAGTTCACGACAATAACGGAAATTGGCAAACACGTTGTGCATTTCTTGAGCTCTCAAGGTTCCTTCATTTAGAACCATGTGCGCAACGTCTTGGTCTACAGCGAACTCGTGCTCAACTAAAGATAGATGGATTATCCTTCTGACCAGCTGTCATCATAAGAGGAAAGTGGAAACTTGAAATATCATCACGAGCAGAAACATCATTTATAATTCAAGTGCAAGCTTATATCTTGAGAAAGATTACAAATAAATTACCATCTTGTCAAATCAACACCAATGATTGGAGGAAGCTCAAACAAATCACACTAGAAGATGAAACATTTAACACTCCAGCGCACATAGACATTCTCCTCGGCACCGATGTCTTCTTTAACGATTTGAAGGAAGGTCATCAGTCATCCTATCGCTCAGTGTACACATTTTAGTTAGGTAGTCGCAGGCAAAACTCCACCCAACTGCGATCATGCAAATACCGTTAGATCTGTATTGAACTTTGAGAAAGAAATTCATGAGTCTCTCCAACACTTCTAGGAACTCGAGAGACTACCAGTAGCGAATGTCATTACAGAAGCTGAAGAAAAGTGTAAAGCTCATTTTATTGAAACCTACGAACGTAATGTTGAAGGACGATACATAGTCAGGCTACCTTTAAAAGACGACACAACCTGAATCTCAAAACGCAGCAATTACTCATCTTGTCAATGGAAAAACGATTTAAAACAATCATTGCCTTTTAATTTGATTATTTTAATTTTATGGAAGAATATAAGTCCCTTGGACACATGCAACTAATATCACGTGCCGAAACTTTTATTGCTGAAAACTGCTCGTATTATCTTCCGCACCATTCGGTCATGAAACGATCAAGTACCACTACCAAATTGCGAGTCGTATTCGACGTGTCGTACAAATTTTCTAACGGAATATCGCTAAATAACAGTTTACATGGTCGGGTTTACGATACATGAAGATCTTTTCTCATTGCTAATACGATTTTGAAAACACATAATTGCAATGACTGCTAGCTAATGTGGAAAAAACGTATCGGCAAATCACTGTCGCTACCGATGATGTCAACTACCAACGGATGGTTTGGCGTGAATCTCAAAGCCTTCCAATAGGAACAGTGTCAGCCGACAATCAATCCAAGTTTCCACAAGCAGGAAAAGTTATTCATCAGAACTTTCACGTTGATGATATGATGTCTGGAGCTGCTAATGAATATGAAGCAGGAAGGTTCTTCAATCAGGTAGGTTCAATTTAAGAAAATGGTGTTCAAATTCTTTACCTCAATTGCAGAACATCCCTGAAGACCATAGAGAAACTATAACATTTAAAAATTGATGATGTGTCCGGTACATTTAATACTCTAGGACTATATTGAAGCCCGATAAAAGACTGTTCCATGTTTAAAGTTACCGTTATGAACAAGACAATAAGCACAAAACGGCAAATACTTTCGGAATCATCAAGAATTTTCCATCCACTTGATTGGCATTGAAATATGGATCAAAATTCTGTTGCAAAAACTGTGGCTAAACAAGATAAATTGGGATGAATCATTACCTTCTAAGCTGGCTGACAAATGGGCAACTCTTCGCAACTTATTGCTGAAATCGAAAAGATTCAAATCCCATGATGGATGTTTACAACTGATCAACCGATACAACGGCACGGGTTTTGTGATGCGTCAGATACTACGTATGCCACGCGTATTCGTATGATACATTCAAGTATCTGTGATTTTTGCAAAACAAGAACTATGTGGAGCTCTATTATTAAGCAGACTCATAAAAATTGTGGAAAAAGCCTTACAATATGATTAATTACAAACATTCGCATGGACAGATTCAACTGTAGTATTATCCTGGCTATCTGATTATCCCAGAAGATATAAAACTTTTGTGGCCAATCGATCAACTGAAATTCTACAACAATGGCCGCAGGAGGGGTCGATTTTGATCGATTATGATCCATGTTGATCTACGGGTCTGACTACCCCGCGTACTCCAGGCCCTGCCATTGACATATGAGTTAGCGTGAGATATCATATACCACTGGCAATGGCAGGAGATATCATTAGCCAAGATCATATCTTAAGGGTGCTGGCGGACGAACTTTAATTAGTCAACGGCAGCACTCATAGTCTTAGCTAGGCAGCGTTCCGTAGTAGTATCGCTCAATAGCTCTTCCGAGGAATCAGACCAACATATAATTATGTGTGGGCTTTGTGCCTCGATTAAGGTGGTAAGCGGTGCGTCTGGGATGCGCTGCATCAGCTGGATAATTGGCAATTAGTTTTGTTTTGTTTTCTGCATATTTCTCACAATTTGTTTTTCACTTATTATTGTGTTATAATTTCTTCATCTTATCATGAAATATTGAATTGAACGCTAACCATGACCACGTGCAACATCATCTTGAGCACGACAAACCGAACATTCTATTTCTTATAGAAACACAAGTTTCTGAAAATTTTCTCTCTATAGAATCGCTTAATTCCAAATATAGGCTTGAATCAGCTTTCAAACTCCATCAGGGCGTATGCGCATGCATTCATGAGAGTGTTGCGTAAAAACGCTTTCCAAATTTTGAGCTACACGGTGATGGCTTCAATACAATGGTTTTAAAGATTTGTCTTCCAGATTTTACCAGAAATTACTTTTTTTACAATAGCTACGTTACCCAAACTTTTTTAATTTACTGACAAAAATTGTGGACGAGATTAGAGCGAAGTCCACTAATTGTGAGGTTAACGTTACCGGTGACCCTAACGTCCACTACAAATCATGGTTGGAATTCTCAAAATCGATCGATGATGTTGACAATAGTGGAAAACTGGCAGAAATTTTTGTCGGGTCTCAGGGTCTATCCCAAATTGTTAAAAGCCCAACTTTCACTCCCCGTAATGGCAGTGATAATAGTGTTCTTTTAGATCTCCCCAAGGCATTAGATCGAGTATGGCATCCCAACTTAATCAACAAGCTCGTTGCGCTAGGTTTTCATCCCAATGTTTTGAAGCTGATTCAAAATTTTCTATCCAACCGATACATTTCGGTCTCCTTAGACGGATTTTCGTCTGAGTCTAAACTAATTAACGCTGGTGTACCTCGAGGCTCAGTATTGTACCCAACCCTATTTTTGGTTTATATGAACGAATTGCTGAAAATCACCAGCAACCCAATAAATAGTTTTGCAGATGATAGTACTCTGCACAAGTCGTTCGAGCCCCTTTCTTCGAAAGGTAAAATGCACGACCGAATTAATTCCGCCCGGAGGGACGCTGCCATAAACGTGAATAAAGACCTAAGAACAGTCGCTGATTGAGGTGATTAAAACCTGATCAATTTCAACTCTACCAAAACACAGCTGTTGATTGTTTCCAGATCAAAGACCGAGTTCCCCAAAGATATTTTATTCAGTATGTGTGTGGATGAACCAATAGGTAAATGTAAAATCATTCGTTTATTGGGTGTAACAGTTTCAAATGACCTACTCTGGAACGATCGTGTAATGGCGATGGCAAAAAGCGCGTCTAGAAAACCAGGCCTCCTAAATAGATCCAAAAAAATTTCCACTTCATACCTATTGCTCCATGTTTATAAGTCCCATATTCGTCCCTGTAGAGAGTACTGTTGTCAAGTTTGGGGTGCTGCCTCTGTTTCCATCTTGGCCCTCTTGGACTCTGTTCAAAATTGGACTATACGAATTGTGTGTGGGTTATCGAGATTTGACATCAAAACTTGATTCCCTACAACATCGTCGCAGTGTTGCTGACCTCGTTGTTTTTTGCAAATATCGTCATCAACAGCGCTCAGATGAAATCAGCAGCATCATGCCTCAAACTTATTCTTACCCACGTTTCACTCGGCAATCGGCTAGCGCAAGCAGCCAAACGGTCATACTGGCAGATCGCAGAAAGACTTTTTTGTCCGAAATGCATACAAATGGAATAGTTTGCCGGAATCCATAGTCTCAGGTGGTTTCAATCCGCAGAAGTTTAAAAAAAGCGTTCATCAACACCTTAGAGCGCAAGTTGTTGTGGAACCTAGGTCTTAAAAGGTATTTATGTGTTGTTGTGAAACATATTGTAAACCCTATAACACAACAATTTTAAAAAAAAAATATATTGGGTTGGTAATTGCTTCCGCAGGCATTGCAGCAATCGATTGATGGTTTGCGAACTGGGCATTCAGCACTTAAGTTACCATTGAAGATTCGTACAAATCTAGACGCAATGTGTTATAATATAAAGAAGCATTCAGGCATCGCTGAAGTTTTGAAAAATGCAAAATTATCTGGGATGAAAGCACTATGGCATAAGCATAAATCTCACTAATAATACTAGACTTTTTGGTGGTGCTCTACTGCTGCTGGCCGGTGATTTCAGACAGACAATACCGGTCATTCCACATGCTACATATGCGGCTGAAATTAACGCATGCTTGAAAGAATTACACCAATGGCGAGGCATCAGTAAATTATTCCTTACCATAAATATGCATGCTTATCTTCAAAATCAACCATTGGCATTAGCATTCAACAAACAATTGCATAAAATTGGCAACGGAAAAATACAATTGCATGGAAATACACAATGCAACCGATTTCCAGACAATTTTTGCAACATATTGTGACGATTATGGAAGATGATAGAACACAACACAATAGAACATCTTTCGAGAAAAAACTCGTTAAAGAAAATAGTTCTACAAAAGAAATATAAAAATCAATAAAACCAAATCAACGTAACCAAATTAAACGTAAAGTAAATCTATTAGAGAATAGGCATAAATCAACAAATTAAAAAGAGTAGATTTCACACCTAGGTGTCAATATTTGAAGATCGTCTTATTATGTTTATGTTGATAAAGGAAGGAAGAAAGGGTGTGTTCTGTCTAGAATATTGTCTAAATATCGAGGCTATTTCATGTAGTATATATAAGAGGTGTTGTTAGAGGATAAGATTAGCATAAATTTGCCAGTGATAGGAAAAGTATAAAATTTAGCAGTGATATAGGCGAGTTAAAAATTAACAGTGTTATAAGTAGAAAGAAAAAGAATTATAAGTGGTGAAATATTGTTAGTACAAGAAGAATTAAGGGGAATAGTAATAGCAGAAATATTTTTATTGTAAAATCTTGAACGAATAAAATTATAACGTTAAGAAAATCCATTGTGTTTTTAAATTTCCTGATTTAGTGATCGAACTAAATAATTGTAACTCGGCTAAGAAAAGTTACAATATGGTGGTTGGATTGAAAAGATGGTTTGATTGAAAGTTTATTTCCAAATTTACAAGCTTATTACACTAATCATGTGTGGCTACGTGAGCGAGCTATTTCGGCCGCAAAAAATATAGATATCGACGCAATTAGTTTTAAAATACAACAGTTATTTACCTCACTATGAAATATCATTAAAATTGGTTGACACTTTTGTCGATCCTGAGACAACTGTCAACTGTCCTGTTGACTTCTTGAATTCATTGTATTTAACTGGTATGCCACCACATAATTTGCGACTGAAGAATTGTTCACCAATTATTTTGCTTAGAAATTTGAATGCACCAAAGCTATGCAATGGTACGTGATTGGTAATAAAAAAATCATAGGCAATGTTCTTGAAGCTACAATTTTAAACGGCATGTTTCAAGGTGAAATTTTGAAATTGAAATAGGGTAAAATTGTTCTTTTACCACGGCTCTCTGTAATGAAGCGCTGCTTCGTTGAATAACAACGAAGTGGTATAGCAGGTCGCGTACCTAGCGAGATTTATTTATAGCCCCAGACCAGCTGCAATCTTTGAGATCGAGTAAGAAATCCTGCTACTTCAACACAAATAAACAATATAGTATGCGGGAAACATGATAAGTGCGGAAATGAGAAAAAGCAAGTGAAAGACGGAGACTCTGGCGACCCCCGTATATGATGAGAACCACGATCACCACGTCCAATCCCAAAACCCTAACACATTCACAAACTCTCGCACGTCATCCACTCACTCACACACACACACCTGTATACATCCATACCCATATGCGCATTCACACTACGCGATACCACCCGTAATACGACTCAGAATACCATATTCAACCAACCATTGTAGCTTGATATGGTTTTCATTCGGGTGGATGTATACCATATGAGATTTACAGCTAAGATGTAAACGCTTTTGATGGCAAACAAAAAAAATAATTGCAGGAAAGGAATATCAGGCGATGAAAAAAACATGATGCTCTACGGCTTGAATACAATGACTAAATTGAGGTTTAACCAAACGAGATGCATGTCATTAACAGCTGTGGTAAGCTTCTAAAATCATTACTTCCGAAATGATATTGACACCATCTTCACATTATAATATAACAAGAACCATCGCATGGACACAATAATACCCATAGAGACGCAATAACTGAGAAATAAAATATATTGGTTACAGCTGACTCACGTACTTTATTTTTCATTCCATCATCCAACCTATGATAACCCACATCCTTTGATTGATTAAATCGTGATAAACCAACTGTTTTTATCTATAATTATTTCTTTTTTGTTTTTTTGTTTGTAGCAATAAATTTTTGTCTTTCAATATTTCTGGAGAATTATTATTTACTTCTTTATATTTGTAGTCTGGCAGGCATGCGCGCAGGCATCAGATACACTCGCTCTTACGTACCCGCATTCACACGTCCATATACACACACGCTCATACACCCACATATATATATCCATTATCATTCCTCAAAAAAAATAAAATTAAATTAAAATACGACTTGCCCCATCTAGATACGCCCACACATATATACACACATACACATTCATACATACATAAATACCCATAATAATAAAAAGAATACGACTCACCCCATCGTTAGTCCAGACCCCAATCCAAATAAAAATTCAATTTTTCATTCCTCCTCGTCCCGTTCATTATTGGAAATAAGCACCGTGTTCTGGACGACTGCAATGTTGGACCAATTGTTACGCTCCAAGCCCGTTGATGAATATGAAGAGTGTAGATAATAATAATAATAAAGCAAAACTCGTTGAAGATAAATGTGGTCGTAACTTTCCTGAACTGCATCAACTAACTTGCATTCGGAGGTTGACAGTACATAATACAAAAAAAAGTTGACACAGCGGTGTATCAAAAGTGTTCAGCACCCCGGATGTAGTTGCAGCAAGAGATAAATTATTTAGGATAAATTCAGATCTTGAAAGCGTTTACCACCCAGTCATATTCACTGGGCCATTTCAACTTGAAACAATCGCTATCATCGACTTAATATAATCACTTCATATATATGTGATCAGTTTGTTTGGTATAACCGTTTATCACAGCACTTAGCAACAAAAATGTAATCACATACATTTAATAATTATTTTATTCAAATACAATTATAATTTAAATATAGTTTTTGCACAGCATTTTGCACCGATTTGGAACAATTAATTGATTCTAATAATCTTATGTTTTTAATAGACTGACAGTTTATCACAGTTATTTGTATCGTATCGTAACACAGAATTTTCAATAAATATATATTTTGTTTTTGTTCAATACAGTTAGACTTTCTTATTTTTTTTAAGTTACACAGAATATCGCATGCGAGTGCAAAAACAAATTTCACATTTAACTTATTCAACTATAATCAGGTTTTGGTTTTTCTTCGTTTAACAATATATCACAGTTCTTTTCCTTTGCATTATATGCTATCACAGAATTTTTTAAATAAATAATTTTAGGCAAATACAATTATGTTTTGTTTTATAATTTAAACCGTATCTCGCATGCGATTACTGAATCTTCACAGTCATTTTCTTTTTTATGTATCACAGATAAGAATATAATGTTTCACAGATTTACAAAAAAAATGAGTATCATTACCTTTTGGATAACAATAATTCGATCTTTTTTCCATCTTCCTGAATGGTTTAGACTCCATACATTAACTTCTTTTTGTATTAAAATTTACAGCGGGCAAAATACAATGACACGACAAGACAAAAAATCTAATGTATATCTTACAAATACGAAAAACAGCTGTGTTCTGTCAAATCACAATCGAATAATCGAAATAAGAGGGCCTCTATACGTGGATAGGCGTATTTATAGCCATAAGGTAACGACCGGTGGTGAATTATTTTTTTCTCCTCTCGTTAATTATTTGTCTTTACTATTATTTTGTACTAAAATTGGAAGACAATTATAAACAGAAACATTGACTATGAAACGATTGTAGGACATCTACATGGGAATAGTACAAGTTATTGTACAACTGTTCTATGCTAACTTTATATCAACCAACGTTCACAAATTGAATATAGGAAATTATACGTTAGAAAATGTAACAAACGCAACTCAAAAGGTTCAGGGCACGACGACAAACGTGACGTAATCCATTGATTGATTCCTCCCATCCCTTGAGAATTAGAGCGAATACAAATCAGGGAAATTTCGTGTTATTATACCCCATCGTTCTTTCATTTTATTGTACTCAGCAAACAACTTCTTACAATCACCGGGTATTAAAATAGGAAGCTACGTAAAATAAATTATTGAATACTCATTGAATAATAATGATGGTAATGATTGAATGATATGAAAATCGCGCGAATATGGCTCAATGGCATTGCACAACTATTGTATGATGTTTTCATTAACGATTATAAATTGAATATCAAAAAAAAATATATTGAGAAATAGCACACAACTGGGTTATGACAATTTTTCAACGGAAACCATTGCAGATGACGACCATGGATTTAGTATAAGAAACCATGTGTAAAGAAAAAAAACGAAAACAACTATGAAAGCCTCTGCCAATGCAAATTCAAGGCGTGTGAAACAGTGGATCGACTTTCAAGTCCGGAGTTTGAATTACCCTTCATATCATCTCCCAGACTCGCCCATTTCATTTGAACGTTTCCAATTTCTAATTCGATTAGCATTCTGACTATATTAATAAGTCACAAGGTCAAACAATGTCAGTTTGTGGGCTGCATCTAAAAACTACGTGCTTTTTGCATGGCCAATTATATGTTGTGTGTTCGAGGGTTGGAGAACCTTCAAGTTCGTTCGTGTATGCCCGTCAGGGATCAACAAAAAATATTGTTCATCATATCGCATTAAGATAAAATTAAAACTAATAATAAAAAATAGTAATAATAATTTCTTTTGAATAACTGTAAATAATAGTTTCGTTTAATAGGCAAATAAAATTTAAACCATACGATGCAGCCGTTATTATTAATCTCAGTGAATTGGAGGTAGAATGTCAATTAGGATCGACAATCGCTGATCAAATTCTATCTACAAATAAATTGTAGGTGGTACGAAGTTCACCGGGAATTCTGGTGTTTTTATAAAGTCTTATTTAAAACCTTTTAAAACAAAAAAATTCATAAAATCGGTTAACATGTTTGAGCAGGTTTCAACGTTCAACTTTCCTTGTCTCTAAATGTATTAAAAAATTTCGAGCTATTCAGTGTCAAAACTAGCAAAAAAATAAAACAAATAAAAATTGACTTATTTATTTTTTTATTACACTAACGATCGGAAACGGTCGGGTTCACATCATCGGCGTCTTGACACGCAATCTGAAAATATGCATGAATTAAGTCTTCGCAAACGCTCATCGAAATTTAACGAAAACAATAGAACAGAACAATGATAAAAGTATTAAAATCTTGGCCATCGTATATGCGATTTAAATAGCAATCTAATCATGTTCCGGGGCTATATGAATTGGAAATCAGTTAAGTTATACATATGTTTTCTGACGCCTTGGAGAAAGTCAATTGTGTCATGATCTACATCAGGACACTAATCAGTGAAACAAGAAGCCAGCTTAATGTTAGAAAAAAAGTTGCACTGATGCCAGCTACCCAGCATGAATTATTTAAGAAATATGGGCAGTAGTTTCATATAAAAGTAAATAAACGCCGAGTCTCAAGGCTGGTAGTTGTAACTATAAATCAGACGTGGCGTAGGTTTGACCAATCAGGCCTGCTAAAACGAAAACTAAATATACAATTTGAGTTTCATTACTCAACTTCGAAAAATGTCCAAAAGTTAGTCATCGATACTTCACATCAGAATTAATAATTGTAACCTAAATACAAAAACTTACCTAATACATCTCTCAAAAAGTTACAAGCCATTCGTAATTCCTGATACGACACTGTATATCCTACAAAAAAAAAACAAAAAAGAAAAAATTAATTACATTTTTTATGTCCACCGTAAAGTCTGGCAGATTTTCAAATTTTTTTTTTTTAAATTTCAATTACAATCTTAGTTGCCAACTTTTTTTGTTTTTCTTATTTTTGGTTAAGATTTTTTTTTAACGATCCATATCTCTTGAGACAAATCAAGTATTTCAATCAAATGTATGAATAACAAAACAAGTACAAAAAAAGTAACGATTTATATGATAATATTCTGAAGACGTCACTCCGAGGAGAAGACAAAAGACAAACTTGAAGAAAAAAAATATATATGATATATGTATGTATAAAAAAAAAAAAAATCTTGTGTTTTATGTTTTTCTTACTCATAATTATATTATTTATTATATTTTTTTACCAAAGGATTTTTATTTTATTTTATTTCTAATAAATCTTAAAAGTAAATTAGAAGAAACATTTTTATTGGATTTTTTTTTTTTCGTTTTTCAAAACAAAATTTTCTTGTGGGTTTATAGTTTCAATTTCAAATTTTAATTTTTTTTTATGTAAAAAAAATGTCAGTAAACCAAAAAAATAATTCGTTGGTGGTGATTTGTGATTTTCAAAAAACAAAAAAAAAATCAATGGTTTGAGATGATGCCACTGAAGTTGTTTTTGAAGGAATTTTTTTTTTTGATAGAGGTAGATTGGTTAAAAAAATATCACAAAAATCATGACATAATAACATTACTAATAAGAGAATATCGGCTGTTCACATAATTATATTTAATTGTGCAGAATTAAAAAGTCTGTATGGATTTAGAATTGACTGAAGTTTGAAACAAAAGACAAAAACTGACGACCTCATCGATCAGTCATCGATCATAAATTAGCGAAATGGTTTCGAATGATAATTTATTATTAATAATTATATTTATTTATTATTTATAATCGGACGAATTTATTTGTTTTTGGTGAACAAGCATCATGAATTATTCAGAAACCTCATTTATACATATTTCTTTTTGACCTTACAACGAGAATCTATAGGCTCAAAAGAAAAGAGCTCAACAGAAAATTCGGAAAGAAGCTGATCTTGGTCTAATTCTTTAAAATATTATATATATGTTTTTCAGAGCACAAGGGGTAGCCTCGCAATCACTTCACTCAACGTCTCAGCAAGCAAATTCATAACTACGTCATCTCAGAAATCATTTGCAACATCTAGTTTTTTTGTTCGTCTCTTTTCACAAAACCAGACAAATTTACAAGAATTCAACAACATTATCGACAAAAGAGAAATTATCTCCCCTCCAACATGTACGTTCGCCTTTTTCAAGTTAAGGCTCTAATAAATGTCCACTTCGTAATCTATTCCCTTACAGGTTTTGGCCCGAAATTTGTTCTCCTAATGACCATAATGCCGTCTTTAAACTAAATATTCGGTCCCCTAAAATCAACATTTTTTTTTCTAAAATTATCAATCTCGACGAAAAGCCTCCATAATTGATTATATCGAGATGTTTAGAAACACTCTGTATTTCATAAGTACAAATTGCAATTGAATCAGATTTATTAAATTAATATTAAACTGCACAATTAACAATTAACGATATTAAATTGCAATTTAAATTTATAAAATATTTACAAAAAAAATACATTAATTTCTGCTGACTCGAATATGTCGAATATCACAAATGTAATTAAAAAAATATGGAGGGGCTACAAATCTCAAGCTCTGAGATATCAAGACTTCGGTCTGGGTTAAGAATTTTGATATAGTTTTCGGCAAAAAACTTTTATGAGGACATGGTTTTAGTTTTGGGCAGCGATGTATATCAAACATAACTTTTTGTTAAAGTACATGTATTTTTTATCTCTGTTTAAATATGTATTACAAAACTAACACTACTCAAAAACCTCTCCATTTAGCGTTTCGAGAAAATATTTTAAAATCACAAATTCATATTTCTTTCAAAATTCCAAAAATATTGTACAATAAAAAATTCAAAATTTTTTCAAACAAAATTCCAAAAATATTTCAAAAATTCTTACAAAATCAAAAATTGAAACTTTTTTCAAAATTCTAAATGTATGTATATTCTAAAAATTCAAAAATTCTATTTTTTTTTTTCAAAAATCTAAAAATATTCCAAAAATTAGAAAAAAATCAAAAATTTAAACTTTTTCTAAATTCTAATAATATTCCTAAAATTCTTAAAAATTCAAAAATTGAAACTTATTTCAAAATTCTAAAAATATATAAAAAAATTCAAAAATTCTATTTTTTTTTTCAAAATTCTAAAAATATTCCAAAAATTGGAATAAAATCATATATTTAATTTTTTTCTAAATTCTAATATCCCAAAAATTCTTAAAAATTTAAAAATTCAAACTTTTCCCAAACTTCTAAAACTATTGCAAAAATTATTACAAAATTAAAAATACAAACATTTTTCAAAATTCCACAAATATTTTAAAAACTATAACAAATTCAAAAATGTCCATGTCCAATTTCATTTTCAATTACATTTACGTCATAACACAGCTACATTTTTTTCCCAAAAAATTGGCTAAAAAAATAAATGAAATCATTTTTTGACACGCTCGACATTATTTTTTTGACAAACTTATAATGCCATAATTCTCAATAATAATAATAAAATTTCATTTCAAACAAAATTTTATTTTAATTTTTTTCCAAAAAATTTGGTAAAAAAATAAATAGAAATCTTTCTTTTGACACACTTTACAACATTTTTTTGACAAACTTATAATGCAATAATCTAGATTTTGGTCTCACATACCAATCCCGACCATCAAGATTTCCCCAAATTCAATGTTCCTACTCGTAATCACTTAAAATGAAAGTTTTTTAAACAAAATATATGCAAATTTCCTTGTTTTGACACACTTGACGAGTTTTTCGACACACTTCCGGTACACATCGTCCTTTCGGCTCTTCCCATTGAGTAAACCTATTTTTAGAAAAAAAAAATTTTCAAATCCGTCCAGCGGTTTTCTAGATTTCGTAGGTTGTGACGGCCGGCTGGCCGGACGACAGACAGACATACATTTTTTTTTGCTTTTTTAGAATCAGTAGGTCCTAAAACGTCGAGAAATGCCAAAAAAGTGGGGGTAAGAATTTCACTTTGAGCTCACGAATGTAATACTTAGGTCTTTCAGACCGAAGTAACATAACAAAAAAACTCGACACTCTGAAAAAAACCATCAAGACTTCGAGTCACAAAAAATATATGTAATTGTGTAACATTTATTTGTAATCATTTATAAAAATTGTAAAAAACTTTGAAGTTATAATTAAGCATTAATCAAATTAAAGTGAATATTAAAAACAATATTGTGCCCATTCCGTGCGCACACACGCGTCCTAATCCAAAATAATCCTAAAAATGGATTTGTTAATTTCTGACACCACTGCCTATCAAAAGATTAGCAATCGTATCTCTTAGGCCATCGAAACCAACATCAAGTTTATTGACATCAAGTTCCTTCTTCTTTCCAAACAAGTGCCTAGGTTTTGTCCAAAATGAGGCCTCCCAAAAATACTTTACTCCTCCACGTCTGAACGTCATCTCCTTCGTATAATCATTCCAAATTTCTCAACTTAATACTCATAGAGATCAGTGATGTTTCTCTATCGAACAGTCAAATAATTTCTTTCAAACATAATTATCAAAAACTAAATAAAATTATCCTATTATTCTAGCTGAACGTACCATGTAACATTGCAAAAAAAAAGTTGTATCAGTCTAACTGTAATTCACTCCAGAAAATTATTCTTTAAAGAACAAAAAACTGAAATACAAAATTGCACTTGCTCGCTTTCAAAAAACCCCAACATTTTATTCTAAGGAAAGTTTTAATGACAAACATAAATATGTCTTCACACAAAACAACAAAAGAAAAAAATATTTAACACTTTGTTGTCGCCCATTCTAACATTCCTTGATTATTACAATAAATATTCTTAAGACAACATCCCGAAATCATTTTTCTTCTTTTGATTTTTATAATTTTATTTTATTTCAAACAAAAATATTTGACACAGCAAAGATTGTTTTTTTTTATTATTTTGTCATTGAATATTTGGGACATTTTATCATAAGAAAAAAAGAATATGTTGCAAGACATTAAAAAAAATATTCGACATTCTTGATCAATAATTAATTATAACTGTTTTACTTCGGTCTGAAAGACCTAAGTATTACATTCATGAGCCAAAAGTGAAATTCTTACCCCCACTTTTTTTGGCATTTCTCGACGTTTTAGGACCTACTGATTCTAAAAAAGCAAAAAAAAAATGTATGTCTGTCTGCCGGCCGGCCGTCATTACCTACGCTGCAGGGAAAACCACTGGAGGGATTTCAAAATTTCAAAAATAGGTATACTCAAGAGACAGGTCCGAAAGGACGCTGTGTTCGATAACTGTACCGGAAGTGTGTCAAAAAATCGTCAAGTGTGTCAAAACAAGGAAATTTGCATATTTTTTGCTTAAAAAACGTTCATTTTAAGTGATTACGAGTAGGAACATTGAACTTCGAGAAATCTTGATGGTCGGGATTGGTATGTGAGATCAAAATCTAGATTATTACATTATAAGTTTGTCAAAAAAATGTTGTCAAGTGTGTCAAAAGAAAGATTTTTATTTATTATTTTACCCAATTTTTCGGAAAAAAATGAAATAAATAATTTGTATAACGTGAAAATATGTTATTATTATAGAGAATTATGGCATTATAAGTTTGTCAAAAAAATAATGTCAAGATAGTCAAAAATGATTTCATTGATTTTTTTAGCCAGTTTTTAGGGAAAAAAATGTAGCTGTTTTTATGACGTAAATGTAATTGAAAAAGAAATTGAACATGGAAATTTTTGAATTTGTTATAGTTTTTGAAATATTTTTGGAATTTTGAAAAAAGTATGTATTTTTGATTTTGTAATAATTTTTGCAATATTTTTAAAATTTCGGCAAAAGTTTTAATTTTTGCTTGTTATAATTTTTGGAATATTTTTAGAATGTTGAAAAAGTTTGATTTTATTATAATTTTTACAATATTTTTGGAATTTTGAAAGAAATATGAATTTGTGATTTTGTAATATTTTCTCGAATCGCTAAATTGAAGGTTTTTGAATAGTTTGCTGAAAATGAAAATGAAAATGAAATTGAACATGGACATCTTTGAATTTGTTATAGTTTTTGAATATTTTTCGAATTTTGAAAAAGTTTCAATTTTTGATTTTGTAAGAATTTTTGGAATATTTTTAGAATTTTGAAAAAATTTTGAATTTTCGATTATATTATAATTTTTATAATTTTGGAAAAAATTTCAATTTTTGATATTGTTATAATTTTTGCAATATTTTTAGTTTTGGAAAAAGTTTGAATTTTTAAGAAATTTTGGAATATTATTAGAATTTAGAAAAAGTTTAAATATTTGATTTTATTCTAATTTTTGGAATATTTGGAATTTTGAAAATAGTTTCAATTTTTGATTTTGTATAATTTTTGCAATATTTTCAGAATTTTTGAAAAAAGTTTCAATTTTTGATTTTGTAATAATTTTTGGACTATTTTTAGGATTTTGGAAAAAGTTTGATTTTATTTATTTTTACAATATTTTTGGAATTTTGAAAGAAATATGAATTTGTGATTTTGTAATATTTTCTCGAAACACTAAATGGAGAGGTATTTGAGTAGTTTGCTGAGTGTAACTAAAAACCATGTCCGCATAAAAGTTTTTTGCCGAAAACTATATCAAAATCCTTAACCCAGACCGAAGTCTTGATATCTCAAAGCTGTGAGATTTCAGCCCCTCCATATTTATTATCTGCATTATTAAACGTTTGATAATAATAATAAAATATGGAGGGGCTGAAATCTCACAGCTCTGAGATATCAAGACTTCGGTCTGGGTTAAGAATTTTGATATAGTTTTCGGCAAAAAATTTTTATGACATTGTTTTTAAGTTTTGGGCAGCGATGTATATCAAACATAGCTCTTTGTTAAAGTATAAGTATTTTTGTATCTCTGTTTAGAAATCTATTATAAAACTAACACGAAACATCAATACGTTGCCGGAAAATTATAACAGATCATATATTAACATAATTTAGTAAAAAGATGATACAATCAGCAAACTACTCAAAACCTCTCCATTTAGCGTTTCGAGAAAATATTTCAAAATCACAAATTCATATTTCTTTCAAAATTCCAAAACTATTGTAAAAATTAAATAAGATCAAAAATTCAAACAAAATTATTTCAAAAATTATTACAAAATCAAAGATTAAAACTTTTTTCAAAAACTCTAAAAATATTGCATAAATTATAACAAAATCAAAAATTGTAACTTTTTCCAAAATAATAAAAATTATAATAAAATCAAAAATTTAAAGTTTTTCAGAATTCTAAAAATATTCCAAAAATTCTTACAAAATCAAAAATTGAAACTTTTTTCAAAATTCTAAAAATATATGTAAAATTCAAAATTTTTTTTTTTCAAAATTCTAAAAATATTCCAAAAATTAAAATAAAATCAAATATTCAAACTTTTTCTTAATTCTAATAATACTCCAAAAATTCTTAAAAATTCAAAAATTCCAACTTTTTCCGAAATTCTAAAAATATTGCAAAACTTATAACAATATCAAAAATTGAAAGTTTTTCCAAGATTATAAAAATTGTAATAAAATCAAAAATTTAAAATTTTTCAAAATTTCAAAAATATTTCAAAAACTATAACAAATTCAAAAATTTCCATGTTAAATTAAATTTACGTAAACAAACAACTAAATTTTTTTTCCAAAAAATTATCTAAAAAAATAAATGAAACCATTTTTTTGACACACTTGACAATATTTTTTTGACAAACTTATAATTCTCAATAATAATAATAAAATTTCATGTCGTACAAATAATTAATTTTATTTTTCCAAAAATTGTGTAAAAAAATAAATAAAAATCTTTCTTTTGACACACTTGACAACATTTTTTTGACAAACTTATAATCAGCGTTGGTTAAAAACACTGTTAAAAAAAAAAACAAATATAAGCTGTTTTTTTGTTTTAAACGCATTTTTAGGGTTCCGTACTTTGAAAAAGTAAAAACGGTACCCTATTGGTGAGACTTCGGTGTCCGTCCGAATTTCTACATCAACAATTTACTCACAAACTATACGTGCTATCAACTTGAAATTTTTTACAGTTACTAAATGTGTTTTTCCTCACCTGATGATAACAAAAAAAAATTCAAATATTTGTTTTTATCTATATTTTGTGGACATATATAAGGAGATAGTAAAGCAAGAGTTTTTTTTAAGGAATCGAGTTTGGTCTAGAAAAATCGAAAAAAATGGAAGTATTTCAACATTACAAAAGAAAAAATATTAAGGGTCTGAAATCTCACAGCTCTGAGATATCAAGACTTCGGTCTGGGTTAAGGATTTTGATATAGTTTTCGGGAAAAACTTTTATGAGGACATGGTTTTTAGTTTTGGGCAGCGATGTATATCACACATAACTCTTTGTTAAAGTGCAAGTATTTTTTTTCTCTGCTTAAAAATTTATTACAAAACTAACACGAAACATCAATACGTTGCCGGAAAATTATAATCAAAATTCCAAAAATATTGTTAAATTAAATAAAATCAAACTTTTTTCAAAATTCCATAAATATTCCAAAAATTAGAATAAAATCAAATATTTAAACTATTTCTAAATTCCAATTATATTCCGAAAATTCTTAAAAATTTAAACTTTTTCAAAATTCTAAAAATATTGCAAAAATTATTACAAATCAAAAATTCAAACTTTTTACAAAATTCCAAAAATTATAATAAAATCAAAAATAAAAATTTTTTCAAAATTCTAAAAATATTCAAAAAATTCTTACAAAATCAAAAATTTAAACTTTTCCCAAAATTCTACAAATATTGCAAAAATTATTACAAAATCAAAAATACAAACTTTTTCAAAATTCCAAAAATATTTCAAAAACTATAACAAATTCAAAAATTTCCATGTCCAATTTCATTTTCAAATACATTTACGTCGTAAAAACAGCTACATTTTTTCCAAAAAATTGGCTAAAAAAATAAATTAAATCATTTTTGGCACTTGACATTATTTTTTTGACAAACATATAATGCCATAATTCTCAATAATAATAATAAATTTTCATGTCATACAAACCATTAATTTTATTTTTTTCTAAAAAAATTGGGTAAAAAATAAATAAAAAAAACCTTTCTTTTGACACACTTGACAACATTTTTTTGACAAATTTATAATGCCATAATTCTCTATAACAATAATGAAATTTCATTTCAAATAATTTTATTTTTTTCCAAAAAATTGGGTAAAAAAATAAATAAAAATCTTTCTTTTGACACACTTGACAACATTTTTTTGACAAACTTATAATGCCATAATTCTCAATAATAATAATAAAATTTCATTTCAAACAAACAATTAATTTTATTTTTTTCCAAAAAATTGAGTAAAAAAATAAATAAAAATCTTTCTTTTGACACACTTGACAACATTTTTTTGACAAACTTATAATGCAATAATCTAGGTTTTGATCTCACATACCAATCCGGACCATCAAAATTTCTCCAAATTCAATGTTCCTACTCGTTCGTAATCACTTAAAATGAACGTTTTTTAAGCCAAACATATGCAAATTTCCTTGTTTTGACACACTTAGTGATTTTTTTGACACACTTTCGGTACAGTTATCGAACACAGCGTCCTTTCGAACCTGTCCCTAGAGTTTACCTATTTTTAGAAAATTTTTGAAATCCCTCCAGCGGTTTTCCCTGCAGCGTAGGTAATGACGGACGGCCGGCGACAGACAGACAAACATTTTTTTTTTTTGCGTTTTTAGAGTCAGTAGGTCCTAAAACGTCGAGAAATGCCAAAAAAAGTGGGGGTAAGAATTTCACTTTTGACTCATGAATGTAATACTTCATTCATGGGTGCACGGATTTTTCTAAATCGAAACTAAAATTTTTTTTGGTTGTTATAATATTGTTACGTTTTTCTTAACCTCCTTCGAATTGGCCTTACTCTCAATTCGATAAACGTAATTCCCAATCTCTTCCTGAGTTCGATCACTGATTAGTAAGCACAAACACCAGGTTTTAATAAGTATTCAACACCTTAATTGTTTCACAACAACAGGAAAACAATACAGCAAACAATATTCCTAACTAGAATATTCTTTTAACAGCTTCAGAAACTCCAACGGTTTATTGTAGAAATTTCCAGTAACTCAACGTTCAAAATAATACACAAATTATTTCTACTCAATAACACTTATAACTTTATTCACTATTTTAAAGATCACTTTTATAATTTTAACTTCACTGTCACACGTTTTAAATAAAACTAATTTTACATTTAATTTCACTTTACTGTCGCAGGTCTAAAATAAAACTAATTAAAAACTACAAGAAACAATTTCCTTATATACCTTCTGCTTAATCTCTAGAAATTTCTAGGTAACTTTTTAGAAACCTTGAGAAAATATTAGAATATTCGATTATTTTACGTTACGTTGATTTGATTTATAAAATCATAAAACAAATAGACCTTAATTCTAAGAACATGTACAACAACAACAACACTATTTCATTCACTTTCTGTTGTGTTTTGTTGATTTTATTTTCCTGGAAGTGACCGTAATCGTCTAGATCTTTCTGTAATCGTCTAGATTTTTCTGCAATCGTAACAATACCCTCCACTTAAGCCTGTTCGTCCCGAACAGGATCTAGCTCTCCTTTGTATAAGGCCAATCTTTCCAAATGTACTACTTTCGCTTTGCCTCGATGGCCTTTCTTAATTCTATAAACTACGTCATTCAACTTCGTTATAATGTTGTAAGGTCCTTCCCATGCAGCTTGCAGTTTTGGTGATAACCCTCGTTTTCGTTGTGGGTTGTGTAGCCATACTAATTGTCCTTCTTCAAAACCTTTATTATTAGATCGTATATCATATCGGGCTTTCATTCTATCACTAGTCAGTTGTATCTTCTGCCGAACAAGCTTGTGAATATCCTCAAGGTTCTCCCGGATTCGGTTGACGTATTCTTGCGCAGACAATGATGTTGATGGTACCGCTCCAAATTTGAGGTCTCCAGGAAGTCTTAAATCACTTCCAAAAATAGTTTGAGCTGGTGTCATGGTCGTGGTGTCATGAACTGCTGATCTGTATGCCATCAAAAATAAAGGAATGTGTTGATCCCAGTTACGTTGATTCTTACTGACCACTTTAGCTAGAAATTCCTCCAAAGTAGCATTGAATCTCTCAACCATCCCATCTGACTGTGGGTGTGAAGCTGTCGTCCTCGTTTTGTTAATCCCCAACATTTGACAAATTTCCTGGAATACAGCTGACTCGAAGTTCCGTCCCTGATCGGTGTAGATCTCCATAGGAACTCCATAGCGGCTAATCCAATTATTTATCACAGCTTCAGCGATTGTGGTTGCTTCCTGGTTGGGAATCGCACACACTTCCGGCCACTTACTGAAGTAGTCCATGATCACAAGCACATATTTATTCTGATTATCAGTTGTTGGAAATGGTCCCGCTACATCCATTGCGATCCTTTCAAATGGAGCACCTACATTGTATTGCTTCATTTTTCCATGACTTCTTCGTACGGGTCCTTTCACCGCCGCACATTTATCGCATTTTTGACACCACTCCACAATTGATTGCCGAGTCCCTGACCAGTAAAACCGTTGTCGTATTTTTGCAAGAGTCTTATTGATCCCAAGGTGACCTCCACTCGTTCCTTCGTGATACTCCTTCAGTACTGCTTCTATTTTCCCTTTTGGTACCACTGTAAGGGATTGCTTTATCTTGCCATCTGAGCTTTCCCATATTCTCTTTAGGCATCCATTCTCTAACTGGAGACTGTCCCATTGCGCCCAGTACGCCTTCAAAGTTGGAGTTTTATCAGAAATTTCTCCCCATACTGGTTTGCAACCCTTTTCCTTGAACTCGATGATGGGTGCAATATCCGGATCTTCTAATTGATCTTTTCTTATGGCTTCAGCTGTCCATTCATCGTCAGGTAGCACTTGTAGTAATCGTACATCGATGATGTTCTCCTTATTTTCTTGACGACTGCAATGCTTGCATTCAACTTCACAGGGTCGTCTCGATAATGCATCAGCGTTCCCATGTGCAGTACCCTTTCGATGTTTAATGTCCAAATCGTACGCCTGCAACCGTTCGATCCAACGTGCTACTTGTCCCTCTGGATTTTTGAACTGGAGTAACCACCTTAACGCTCCATGGTCAGTTCTGAGATGAAATTTCTGACCATACAAGTATTTATGAAAATGTTTGACGCATTCCATAATGGCCAATAACTCCTTCCGGGTAACACAATAATTTCGCTCCGGCTTTGATAACATTTTCGAGAAATAAGCTATCACCTTTTCCTGACCATCTATTTTCTGCGACAATGCTCCTCCTATACCTTCATTACTGGCATCAGTATCCAAAATAAACTGAACATTTGGTATAGGATAGGATAGAATTGGAGCCGTACACAATCTCCTTCGGAGCTCCACAAATGCTTGTTCCTGAGGTTCATTCCATTCAAATGCTTTATCTTTTCTTGTTAACTCATGCAGACTTTTGGCAACGTTGGCGAATCCTGGCACAAACCGTCTGTAATATGTGCACAATCCAAGGAAGCTTCGTAGTTCATGTAGATTCTTCGGTCTTGGCCAGTTCATAACTGCTGCAATCTTGTCGGAATCTGTATGAATTCCCATTGCCGTAACCTTGTGTCCCAAATATTTTACTTCTTCCTTGAAAAGTGAACACTTTTTGGGACTTAATTTTAAACCAGCTGCTTGCAACCTTTCCAGTACCTCCGCCAAGTTCTTCAAGTGGTCATCAAAGTCTTTACCCATGACGATGATGTCATCCAAATATACAAGGCATGTTTTCCAGTGCAAGCCTTTAAGTACCCGTTCCATTAATCTCTCGAAAGTTGCGGGAGCGTTGCATAACCCAAATGGCATGACATTAAATTGCCATAGTCCATTACCTACACTGAACGCCGTTTTCTCCCGATCTTCCTCTGCAACTTCCACCTGCCAGTAACCACTCTGCAGATCCAGTGTTGAAAACAATCTTGAACCCGATAATGTATCTAGTGTATCATCAATCCTAGGCAATGGGTAGCTATCCTTCTTAGTAACTATGTTTAGTTTCCTGTAGTCAACACAAAATCTCAAGCTCCCATCTTTCTTGCCAACTAACACCACAGGTGAGCTCCAGGGACTGTCTGAAAGCTCAATTACACCAGCTTCTTTCATATCTCTTACCATTTTATCAGCTTCCTCTCTTTTAGCTAATGGTAATCTCCTTGGTGCCTGGCGTATCGGCTTTTCTGCTCCGGTGTCAATACGATGTTTTACCATATTGGTTCTGCCATTCCCTTCAGGTGTACTACAGAATACAGACTTGTGCCGCTCCAACAATTGACGTGCTGCTTTCTTCTGTTCTTCTGAAAGCCCTTCTGTCCATTTCTGCACAAGTTGCTCCATTTCTGCCTTTTGTTGTTTTGTGTTGACCGAGCAATTGATGTTTTTCTGCTCGCACTTTATTATTTTAGCTACCTCTTCGCATTGTCCTATGATTGATCCTTTTTTCACTGTTTTCTGGGTATCTGACAGATTTAAAACTCTTACTGGTATTTTGTAATCAGCATCCGATCTAACTAAAGTTTTCCCTATAACGACTTCTTTAAAATTTTGATGTTCTTCTTTGTTGGCCTCCACAACCCACAACCTGGGTGACCCAGAACCTCCTTCCAATTTTCCCCAAATGATTGTTTCTGATTGGGGTGGCAGCTTTTCCCTGTGATCTAATATTATTCGACGAACACAATTTGAATCTTCACCATTAAATTGGAGTGGCAACTCAACATTTCCGTACGTGAGTACTCCTTTGCCAGCATCAATAACGAATCCATTTGGCCTCATGAAGTCCATTCCCAGGATTACTTCATCCACAATGTCAGCTACAACCACTTCATGTTGAAAGTGAGTATTCCCGATTTCAAAGTTGACCACTTTCTTTCCTTTAATACTTGCACTTTCGCCAGTAGCTGTCTGCATTCGGTATCTTCCTGCTGGTTTTAGTTTCCCTTTTACAATATCAGTGCGGACAATTGTATTTGTTGCTCCCGTATCTAACGTGATGACACAACTTTTTCCATCAATATTAGCCCTAACAGTAAGGCTGTCACCTCCCCTTGTCAATCTCGAAACATGGATGAAGGTTATGGGGCAATCGGTTGTGGGAGCCAGCTTACGCCCCTTTAGGCTGACTCGTTGTAGTTTAACTGATGCGGTGCTGCTCCATCGTCTTCTCTAGCTTGCTGCACCCGTTCTTCTGCTGGACGTCTCTGCATAGGCGATGCTGATCTTGCTCGTTTCCTTCTAACATCTCGACATTCTCTCGAAATATGGCCCAACTTGCCGCATAACCAGCATCGAATTCTATCACTTCGTATACTCTCTCGTGGTCTTGACTTGTAGTTGTTTTCATCAGCCAACTCCACCCGGCGTATTTTAATTGATGGTTTAATAATTGCTTGCGCAGTTTCATTTGTTAAGGCATAAGCAATAGTTTCTGCGAATGTTGCTTTTGGCGACAACATTACTGCTTTTCGTGTTTCTGGATCACGAATACCATCAGTAAACGCCTCGATCTTCATTTTCTCCATAAAATTCGGTGGAGTATTCGAGTGTGCCAAATGTACAAGGCGTTCTACTGCCGAAGAATAGTCCTGAATGCTTTCTCCATTCCGTTGCAAGCGACCCTTTAACTCGATCCGGTATAGCTCCTTTTTGTGGTCGCTGCCATATTTTCGTTCCAACGCATTCATCACTTCAGCATAACTTTTGCGATCATTTTCCGGCACTGCCTGTAATGCTTCAGCTGCTTCCCCCTTAAGAGCAACTATTAATGCAGCTAGACGATTTTCAGCGTTCCAAACATTTTGATCTGCTGCGGTTTCGAACTGGAACTTGAAGATGCCGAACGATGTTGTTCCATCATATGATGGTGGTTTTAGTTTGATATTTGCTACTTGATGTACCACCTGGGAAATAACTTTAGTCGTTTCAACGTCCTGCAACCTCTTTTCAAAATCATCAACTTTCGTCAACATTTTATGTTCAAACTCCTGAATTTCTGTTTCAATTTTCTCGACTTTTACATCGAATGCAGTTGACATTTGTAATAGTTTCTCATCCAAATGTTGATGTATTCCAGTTTTCAACTCATTTATTTGCTGGTTCATCTCCTCTTTATTTGCAGCAAGTGTTGCAGTAATCTCTTCCTTGTTAACAGCCATGTTATTGTTGACTGTTTCCAGCTGTTGATTGATGTTACAACTAATCTCGTCTTTAGTAGCAGCCATTTGTTGATTGATGTTGCAACTAATCTCTTCCTTATTTGCAGCCAATTGTTGATTCATGTTGAAACTGATTTCTTCCTTATTTGCAGCCATTTGTTGACTGATGGTCAAACTCATCTGTTGCATCATAGCCATTAACTGCGTAAAATCACAATTTCCAGATGGCAATGAAGTTGTTGTTTCCGCAACAGAACTTTTCTCCTCATCAGCTGCCACTAGATCATTATTTGGACTAATCACTCCAAACTGGTAACTTTCCACAACTACTCCACTAGCTTCCATAGCTTCTCGAAGCCGTATCGTCAATTCAGTTTTGTTGCCGGTTGTTGCCAATCCACGTTTTTCTAGTTCTTTCTTTAACTCAAGAACCTTTAAATCACTTAATAAAACCATTATAAACAGCTAACTAATCCCACCGCTGCCACCAATGTTACGTTTTTCTTAACCTCCTTCGAATTGGCCTTACTCTCAATTCGATAAACGTAATTCCCAATCTCTTCCTGAGTTCGATCACTGATTAGTAAGCACAAACACCAGGTTTTAATAAGTATTCAACACCTTAATTGTTTCACAACAACAGGAAAACAATACAGCAAACAATATTCCTAACTAGAATATTCTTTTAACAGCTTCAGAAACTCCAACGGTTTATTGTAGAAATTTCCAGTAACTCAACGTTCAAAATAATACACAAATTATTTCTACTCAATAACACTTATAACTTTATTCACTATTTTAAAGATCACTTTTATAATTTTAACTTCACTGTCACACGTTTTAAATAAAACTAATTTTACATTTAATTTCACTTTACTGTCGCAGGTCTAAAATAAAACTAATTAAAAACTACAAGAAACAATTTCCTTATATACCTTCTGCTTAATCTCTAGAAATTTCTAGGTAACTTTTTAGAAACCTTGAGAAAATATTAGAATATTCGATTATTTTACGTTACGTTGATTTGATTTATAAAATCATAAAACAAATAGACCTTAATTCTAAGAACATGTACAACAACAACAACACTATTTCATTCACTTTCTGTTGTGTTTTGTTGATTTTATTTTCCTGGAAGTGACCGTAATCGTTTAGATCTTTCTGTAATCGTCTAGATTTTTCTGCAATCGTAACAATATCAAATGTTCATTAAAGGGTGTTTAAAGTAGAAATTTTGAAAAAAATTATTTTTGATCATGGCATGTGGGGTGTTATATGAAAGGTGATTTTTTTTGTTGTGCAAAACAGTTTTTTTTTGTAATTTTCGAAAGCACAGTTTTCGACTTATTTTAATAAAAGTTTTGTTTGTCCTATCTACGAATAATACAAAGGAAAGAATTTAAAAAATTTCACGGGTGTAGGGATTTTACTAAATCGATACTAAAAATTTTTGCTAGTTATAATTTCAAATAAACGTGAAACTATACTAACAAAAACTGTTTTTTCTCAAATATTACATACACAGAACCCTCAGCGAGCGAATTATATTCGCACTTATATTCGCACGCATTGTTTAAAACAGTTTTTTTGGTTTTTTTTTGTGTTTTTTTTGTTTTTTATGTGTTTTTTTGTTTTAAATATGTTTTATACTACGAATATTCGTTTTTTCGATTTTAAATGAAAATATGTAATTGGAGTGAATAAACTCCAAAGAAAATAAGTCTCCTAAATATTCTCAGATTAATAAAGTTTCTCTAAAGATTTTTTAGATTCCCATGATTCTCTAGATTATCTGCAGATAGTCTGTACGTCCAAATATTCTCAAGACTCTTTGAAAATTTTCAATATTCGGAAAGATTCTCAAGATTTTGTGGCGATTCTTAAGGATCACGTTTAAGATTCTCAAGATTTCTTGAATATTCTCAGTAGCTACTCAAATAGTTGTCCAAAGATGCCTAAGAGTAGTTTAACTTTCAATCTAATGGTATGGTTGTCTTAATTGGCTAACGTAAACCTCAGAAATTTGAATTATGATACGAACTATGCGACCTACGTATTGCCGAGTTCTGATGCACCTACTTAGCTCAACTTGAAAAGATTATGGAAAACAGGTAAACAATTTGATTAAATAAAGAAATTCAGTTTCTGGCGATTACAAATTAGAGATTACGATATGGATATCATTCTTATAAGAATATTGGCTGGTAAGGTGTATAACAATATTAAATATACCTTTAACAAAAAATCTTTTGACAACAAAATAATTTGAATTTGAAAGCAATATAATTTTATTTAAATTTAAAATATATATTTGCGAATGGTTTTAAAACTTGATAAAGTTCCTCAGCCTGTTTTACCAAGTCTATGTTAGGTATCTGATAAAAAATGTTAATATATCAACCATATGAAATACGTAACATAATTTTACAAACCTCGTACCGAATCTTTTATATCCTTTTCAAAACTAGGATGTTCCTTTTGATCCACAGGAATATAGCACATATTTACCACTTTTTTATTTAGCAAATACACAAATTGCACTAAGAGCAAGTGTCGAACGTCTGTCGGGAATCGAAAAACAGACCTTCAGCACATATGTACTAATAGTTTGGCTAGTATTGAAATACGAGTTGACATGAGATATCACATACCACAATCAATAGTAGTGAGATATCACTACCTAGTCAACTCTAAATTTTATGTATGAAGTATTCCTTGATAATGACGCGTTATTGCTTGCTCCAAGAATCGAGCTTTCATATAGCTCTATATGTGGGCTTTAATAATTGAGGAAGACTGTGCGTCACATGATCAAGGTATATACCACGAGCTGGGTTATTGGCAACACCCTTTTAATTTTGTTACTGCAAGTTTTTATAAGACATTTTCTTTTAATCTCTTATTTTCTTTTTATTTTCTGTATCCTATCATGCAATATTGGGTGATAGAATTTATTGTTTAGTTATTTCTTCTTTAAAAAATATATAAAAAAAAAACAAAAAACAAAGATTTGCGTTCATCAACACATTTTGTTTTTTTATACTTCGCTAGAGTTCTAACCTAATTTTTGGTTTATATTTAGCGTTGATATTTTTTGGTTTATCTAGTCGGCTAGCCCTGATGAGAATGATAAACTTTTTCAAAGTTTAAAATTTTCTTATTGGTTCGAAACTAGGTCGGTCGAAAATTGTATGGATTGCAAAAAGTTTCATAATTTGCACCATAATTTTTTAGATTCAGTTCTTATATTATTCTTGATGGGAGATTTTCCATCGGGGTGATGTTATATCACAAATGATTTACTGAAATAATTGTTGATTATGTGTCAATAGACACAAGTGAAGACTAGTCATCTTCTTCTCGCCGATACGAGTTTGTTATTCAATACTAGTATGTCTAGAGTATAACAAAACAGTGATCACTAGAGAAATTAATTGACTAAACCTGAATCAATTAAATATATGTTTATGTAAATTTTTTTGTTTTTTATACTTCGCTAGAGTTGTAACCTAAATTTTGGTTTATATTTAGCGTTGACATTTTTTGGTAGTTTATCTAGTCGGTTTCCTCGTTGGTTCGAAACTAGGTCGGTCGAAAATTGTATGGATTGCAAAAAGTTTCATTATTTGCACCATAATTTTTTAGATTCAGTTCTTATAAAATTCTAAAAATATTCCAAAATTTATGACAAAATCAAAAATTGAAACTTTTTTCAAAATTCTTAAAATATATACAGGGCTGTAGAGAGCAAATCGGGGCCCGGGGGGGAATGAAATACGGACCCTCTTTACATTTATGTTATTTTATTAACCAGTTAAATTATAATATCACAAAAATTAAAATGTTGTATTTGTTTAAAAACAATTTTATAAGAATGTTAAATATAAACAAGCGAATTCATCGTGATAGGATAGAGAAAATAAAAATAAAATAAGAGATAAATAGCAAATTTCATTTAAAAATTTGCAAAGGCAGAACAAAAATGAGTTTGCTAATAATCCAGCTACGCTGTCTCTTCCTCAATGAATAGTCCACACATAGAGTTATGTGAAGGCTCGATTTTTCGAGCAAGCAATAACGTACCATCGTCAAGGAGTACTTTATAGCTAAGATTGAAGGTGCTACCGTTGGCTGAATAGAATTCATCCGCCAGCACCCCTAAACTATCACCTTGGCTAGTTATATCTCATTATTTTCACTGCTATTTGCAGTGGTATATGTGATATCTCACGTGAATTCGTATGCCAAAAGCGAATTTTGTGAGTTGTTCTTACTTTTTTTATAACAATTGAGCTTTCAACGCTTTGGTTGATAGTAAAACATCTATAATGTCACCGAAAATTAACTGCCTCGCTAGTTTTGATTTTTAGTAGAGAATCGCAAGACACGCTCTTGAAAGAAATAGGGATCTGTCGAAATCTGTGATAATACTCTAAAGGAACGTTCGGCAATGGCGCTGGAAAAATAGTATCAATATTTTTATTGGCGGAATCTAGAACGGAAGATTTTCTTCGAAATGTTCCGCATATACGTGTTTGAGGTAAATTACCTCATTTGCCAACTCTTCTGAAATATCTACCTTGTATATTGCAACGAATTGCTATGTACATGCAGTTATTATTTCCTCCTCTTTCCTTCGAATTTAAACATTATGCTTGGAATTACTAAATTTGCAATAACTAAAATCGTGTTTCTTTTGAATTCTTTTTCTTGGTCATAAATGCGGATGTTTTCAGGATCTTCATTTCCATTTCCAGAAATGGTTCTGAACCGTTTTGTTTTTGTACTTATTGACAAAGAAGAAGAAATATTTAAACCATTTGTCATTATTTACTTTCCTTCAAGATGACCTCACATTGATTTCTTAGAATCTGCAGTTCTGCGAGCCAGATTTTAATTCATATTGATGGCATTAATCTTCAGGTAAATTTACTCATGTACTTTTTTAATTCCGTTGATGTCTAGATAAGTGTCGGTTGTTAAATTAAGACCTTTAAGATCTTCAGCCATATTTTTAGTACTGGGCGACGTTTTGCAAAAGATCTATCAGCATCAATTCTAGATGATGCCAAAGAATATTTTAATATGCAATATGCTTTTCATTAACCCATACTTTCCGATACATTTTTTCAGCATCACCAGTAAATACAAAAAATTCAAAAAAAAATGTCTTCTTATTGAAGATGGTCCGATGCAAAGTTGACTATTAAAGGATATTCCATTTATAGATTTCGCCGAAGCATCAAACACAACTCGAAGCTTTGTTGTAGTAAATAAACTTGTTGTAAAGCTCACAGAAAACCGGATCCCTCCTAAATCTTCTTTTCCTTGCACATAATCGAGACATTGCTAAATGATATGAAGACCCCAAATGGTCTACTTTCTCTTTAAAAGGTAATTCTACGACAAATTTTCCATCCTCTGCTCGTTTGGTAGTGGCTACAAAAAGATCTTCACATATTTGTTCTTTCATCGTCATTTTTGATGCTGTGGAAATAAATTCTACTTCCCAAAATCTACGAAGGCTTGCCTCAATATTCATGACGACATTAAAGCACGACGATTGTTCATTGTTGGCAGACTCATAATGTCTACCAGCAATAATCCAGCAGAGTGACGTGTTTTCGGCCACTAGACAATTTTTTAGTTTAATTTTGCTGCTTTTAGTAACTTCGTAGTATATCTCGGTGCCTAATATTATGTCGATTCGACTGCGTTTATTAAAGTTTGGATCAGCTAATGTGTTATCCACCAACTGTTTCCAATCAATCATTTTAAAATCGTAAGAAGGGAGCATTGTTGGTATTTTAGGGACTACAAATACTACTACTTTAAGTTCTTTTCCTTCGAGTGGCTTAATTGATATTTCAATCTTTCCCCTTGATGTTCCCAATTTTGCATCTCCTAGACTTTTCATACAAAGTCTTCCATTATTCCGTTGCAATCCCAGACTTTGAGCACACTCTTCTGTTACAAAGGACTCCTGTGGTGCAGAATCTAGTAATGCGCGACATAATTTGACTCCGACATAACAATCCCCCATTTTTACCAATGCAGTTGGCAATTGTGAGTCAGTTGAAGATACTTACAAACAGTTCGAATCTTGTTCGGTGTCATGATCTTGCATTGAAGATGATGCGACTGGTTCAAGTTTTGCTGCTTCTTGTTCGCTGTGCAACGTGATGCTTTTTTGGCACTGGCCACATCGTATTCTGAACTTGCAATTGTACGTACTGTGGTTTTCGTTGAGGCAGTTAAAACATCGATTTTCGTTGCGAATTAATTCTTGACTTTGCTGGATGTCTAAGGTTATGAATTCGCAACGAAAAGCGGCTCCGGCTACTGACAACTTTTTCTTTAAGGTAAAACTTAAAAAGCAGCATCATCATTCAAAGAGGACATTACTGTCCAAATCGAGTAAAATATTTGATCCCATAGGATAGCTAGTTCGACTCATTGTAAGAATCAAGACCTTATTTCAAAGGTTGTCGTTGCAGGACTTAGGTTGGGATGATAGATTACCGAGTGCAGTAGAAGATCAATGGACAAACTTACGCAATGATATAACAAATGTTAACCATATCCAAATACCAAGATGGTTAGAAACATTCGACTCCATTCACAGTTGCACGGGTTTTGCGGTACGAGCAAAACATCGTACGCAGAGGTAGTCTTCAGGAGAGTGAAAACTGAATTCGGAATTAAATCACGAATAATAACCGCAAAAACGAAGGTATCCCCATTAAAGCATTGAGTATACCACGGTTGGAACTTCTAGGTGTTCTGCTTCTAACAAAACTCATGAACCAAGTAAGATCAACATTAAAACTTAAAGAAGAACGAGTTACGCTATGAACAGGTTCGCAAATTGTACTCGATTGGCTGTCGTCAGTTCCACGTAAATGGCCCACATTTATTGCCAATCCAACCTCTGAGATTCTTACCTCATACAGCCGTGAACATTGGAAACATGTTCCATCGACAGAGAATCCAGCAGGTTGCGCATCCAGAGGAATTTCAGCTATCGAACTATAAAACCACAAACTGTAGTGGGTTGGACCTGATTGGCTTTCTGGCACAGAAGAAGAATGGCCCGTCCAAAAAGAATCGTATGGTACAAGTGAAGAAATAAAGCAGCATGGATTGGACTTTAAAATTGATTCTAAAAATAACATTATGAACCAAATTGTCTCTTACTATTCCAGATTTTTCAAAATGAAACGAGTATTGTCCATGATTCTTTGTTTTACAAAAAACTGTTGTGTGGCGCCACAAGAAAGACGTTTTGGACCTATCACGAGAAATGATATGACTTAAGCTGCAAACAACTTAATCAGATACATACAACAGCAGCGTTTTTACAAAGAATTCGAATGCCTCCAGAAATCACAACATAGTAATTTGAAAACGTTAAATCCTTTCATTGATAATGCCGGTGTTACCCGTGTCGGTGGTAGAATTAAAAAGTCGCTATCAGCATTCTCAGTCAAGCATCCAATTATTTTACCTAGAAAATCAGAAATTAACAAAATCAATTTTGCAAGATTTACACGAACAATTCTTTCATGGAGGAGTAACTTTAATGTTAACCCTTCTTCGACAACAATGCTGGGTAATTCGAGCTAAAGATGAGATCAGACAGATAGTGCATAAATGCGTCAAGTGTATAAAACCAAAACCCCAACGAGAACAGTAATTAATGGGTGACTTGCCACAGGCAAGAGTAGAATTTACACACGCATTTAATAAAGTTGGGGTTGATTATGCAGATAGTGTATTTAGACAGATCAGAGTGCACCTAACCCGAAGAAGAGAACAAGTTCCTATTAAAACTTATGTTTGCATCTTCATCTGTCTTAGTACAAATGATGTACATATAGAATGAGTCAGCAGCCTTACTTCTGAAAACTTTTTAGGAGCTTTATCACGATTTACGAATCGACGTGGAATCTGTAGTGACATTTATAGTGGCAATGGCAAAAATTTTGTGAGCGCTAATCGTTTATTAAGCGAGCTATTCGGCTTTTTAAATAAAAATACTAATAATATCTCTTCTTCTCTTTTAAGAAAGCAAATAAATTGGCCTTGAAATCCTCCAGGATCTCCAAGCATGGGTGGAATCTGGGAGGCAGCCGTGAAATCCGCAAAAACACACTTGAAGCGAGTTTCAGGAGAAACTCTACTCACTATCGAGGAATTCACCACTCTAATGACTGGTATAGAGCCTATTTTAAATTCAAGGCCACTCTATGCAACCAATTCTGAGGAAATTGAGGCAATCACACCAGGACATTTCCTTATTGGACGCACATTAGCGTCGTTACCAATGCGCACTACACTTAATACCTGTTCTCTTTCAAGGCGTTGGGAATTTGTTAAACGGATAAAACAGCATTTATGGCATCGAGACTACCTTACAACACTACAAGTGCGTAATAAGTGGACTGATAAGTCAGTTAACTTAAAAATCAATGATATCGTGTTAATCAGGGATGAACAGCTACCAGCAACTCAGTGGGCTCTTGGAAGAGTTATTGAAGTCCACCCTGGAGGACATGGTAACGTACGAGTTGTGAGTCTTAAAAGGTCTGTTGGTATCACTAAAAAACACATTCAAAAGGTGTGCAAGCTACCAATAAATTGAATCATTCAAGACGGGCGGAAACAAATGCATGGTTTTAGCCAGTGTCAAATTTGTAAATAAAATTAACAATTACAATTTACAAGTCTAATAAAATCATTTTTGTTTTATATAATTTCATTCGCACATAGTAGCTGCTAGCGAAACAAAAAATATAAATTTATAAAAAATAGTAAAATTATTTAATTTAAATAAAATAAAAGTTTTCTTTTTATAAAACATAAATTTTCGGCCTTTTAATTAAATTAATGGTTGTAGCAAAATACTTATAATGCAATAAAATGCTCAATAATAATAATTTCATGTTCATTATACATTTCATTTCACACAAATAACTAATTTTATTTTCTTCTAAAAAAATAAATGAAAATCATTCTTTTGACAATATTTTTTTGACAAACTTATAATGCCATAATTCTCAATAATAATAATAAAATTTCATGTCATACAAATAACTAATTTTATTTTTTTCCAAAAATTGGGTAAAATAATATATAAAAATTTTTCTTTAGACACACTTGACAACATTTTTTTGACAAACTTATAATGCAATAATCTAGTTTTTGATCTCACATACCAATCTCGACCATCAAGATTTTTCAACATTCTTTGTTCCTACTCATTATCACTTAAAATGGACGTTTTTTAAGTAAAAAAATATGCATATTTCCTTGCTTTGACACACTTGACGATTTTATTGACACACTGCCGGTACAGTTATCGAACATATCGTCTATTCGGTTCTTACAATTTAGTAAACCTATTTTTAGAAACCAAAATTTTTTAAATCCCTTCAGCCGTTTTCCGGATTTCGCCGTCAGACAGTCATACATTTGTTTTTGCTTTTTTAGAATCAGTAGGTCCTAAAATGTCGAGAAATTCCAAAAAAAGTGGGGGTAAGAATTTCACTTTTGGCTCATGAATGTAATACTTAGGACTTTCAGACCGAAGTAATTAATCGTGTTACTAACACTTAAAATGCATAGTAATTTTAAGAATTATTATAACTATGGTATCGATAGTAAAATCAAATTTAATTACATTGAAATCTTGATTGTGATAAAAACAAAGCAAAAAAGCTCCATCTGCATAAATTTTTATAAAACAAATTTTAAATTTAACCAACGATCTTGTTTACGATCACCAACACTGCCATCTATTACCGTCTAGGCACATTATTAATATAAACATAAAAAAAATAATTTAAAAGAAAAACAAAACGAAAATTTTCTTTTCTTTTCAATTTTAATTTTAACTTAAATTAAAAATAACGAAAAGAAAAAATTTGTTTTACCAAGAACACAAAATTTATTTATATTTTGGAAACATACCAAAATATCCGTTGATTATTATTACAACTATTTAAAGACGATAAAAAACACTATTTTTTCAATAAAACAAATAACTTCAAAGAACTACACAATTTTGATATAACATAAAAATATCCGAACTACCATAGTTGATAAATTTTTTTATTTTTCTTAACTTAACTTTATCTCTTTTTATCACTTATCACACTTTTTAACTTTTTTTATTTCAATTTTTTAAAATTATATTTGACATTTTTCATTTATTTTATGTCATACGGCAGAGATAGATCACAACAAAACATTCAAATACACTGTGGCAAGTATCAAAAATGAAAACAGCGAAAATTAATAAAAATAAAAAAAATCAATTTTTTTTTTAAACTTATTTTGAAAAAACTTTGTAACACTAAAATAATTTTCCAAAAATAACAAAACATAAACATAAACATATTTTTTTTAGAACCAAAAATAATTTTCTTTATTTTAAATTATAATTTCGTATTTTTTTGGTTTATATATAACAACAAAAAAAATTAAAATTAATTAATTTCTAAAATGTTGATTTAAAGCCGAAAATTAAATTAATTTAACTTCAATAAAAATCAACAATACAATTATGACTTATGACCATAATTCATCAAACATCAATACAATTTCTATTTACAAAACAAAAGAAAATTTCAACTGTCATTTTCTTTTTAAATTTTTTGATTTTCATTTTTGTAGTTGTTGTTGGGTAAAAAGGTTATTTTTGATTTTGTTTTAGTTTAAACTATAAATATAAAATTTATTTATTTATTTTTAATTTTCTTTTTTTTTCTTTCGATAAATTAATTATTATTTTTAGATAATTAGAAAATTTATAAATAAAAAATGTATTTTAAACGATTTGTTATTTATCTGTTCAATAAAGATTTTTTTTTGGAAAATAAGAAAAAGGAATTGATTGTTGGTCGAAACAGTGTTTGAAATCATACGTATATTACTGATCTCTAGTTTGAGAAAAGTTGTTCACTTTATTAACTGTATAAACTGTATTAACTGTATTAACTGTATATAAAATAACAAAACATAACATAACATAACATTACATTACATAACATAACAACATAACATAACATAACATAACATAGCATTACATAGCATAACATAACATAACATAACATAACATAACATACCATAACATTACATAACATAACATAACATAACATAACATAACATAACATAACATAACATAACATAACATAACATAACATAACATAACATAACATAACATAACATAACATAACATAACATAACATAACATAACATAACATAACATAACATAACATAACATAACATAACATAACATAACATAACATAACATAACATAACATAACATAACATAACATAACATAACATAACATAACATAACATAACATAACATAACATAACATAGCATAACATAACATAACATAATATAATATAACATAACATAACAAAACGGTCCTCAGCTGAGCGGAACATTTACACTTCTATGCTCAATAAAGAAATCTTCCATTATCTCCATGAAGCAGTTAGAGCATAGCCTGTTAGTTGTTGCCGGATGTAGTGGGCGTGGACGATAACAGAGATGATATCTTCTGTCTTTCGAGGCACGGCGGTTTGCATCCAAGGTAACACCAATCAACTGTGCCTCAATGCAGGTTTTTTGAGTGTTAGAATTGGGTTGTCAAGTGAACACATGGATGGAAAATGCTAGAACTTGGCTTTCTGAGCCAAAGCTAGACCACATGTATCTTCTTGCCAGACAGATGTTATCACCGAAACAAACTATGAAACTTTATTTGTTAAATTTTTTTTAGATAACCGCCCGGGTTTTGAAAGGGGTCCTATCAGTCACAACTTTACAATTAATTTTTTATAAATCATTAACTTTGTTTACATTAGGTGCGTTCGATTTGACTGAAGCAACTGAATCAACTGAAAAATTGAATGCAATTGTTGTTGTTTTTTCAGTTGTTTCAGTCAAATCGAACGCACCTATTTTCATAAAGTTATTTAGTTATTGATATTTATCGATATTGTGAATTTTTTTTTAAAGTTTGAATATCTTTATATCTTTGAAAATTACTTTAAACATTTGAATTTTTTAAGGTTTTAAGTTTTTCTGAATTGATCTGATTTTTAAAAATTTTTGTATTCTTGAAACTTTTTCAATTTTAACATTTTTGAATTTTTTCTGTTTTTTTTTGTATTGCTGAAGTTTTTTTATGAATTTTTGTAATGTGGAAGATTTTTTTATTTTTATTTTTATTTTTAAGTTTTAAGTTTTATTTTTAATGTTTGAATTAAACTTAAAAGCGTTTAGAAGATTTTCGAAGTTTTTTTTTAGCTTTTGAATTTTGAAATTTGATTTTGTTGTTGACTTTGATTATGTTATGTTGAAATTTGATTAAGGTTTTTTTTTTATTTAACCAACAAAACTACTCGACGTTCAACTGTTATAATCTAACACGATTTTTTGATTTATTTTGATTTTTTATGGAAATTTTTTGGTAAATTTGTAATTTTGGAATATTACTTAAAAAAAATTTTAAAATATTTTTTACATAAAAATTTAAACATTAATAATCGGAATATTATTACCGATAATTTTTTTGGGTAAAATTTAAAGTTTTTAAATTTGTAATGAGCACTGAACCTGCTAGTAAGTCACTAGCAGGAGGCAAACGAGGAGACTGCGTGCCATGCGAGGTTGTATCCGAAAAGCTTCAGTCTTGTGAGTTCAAGTAGGAATATCCCCCTCGTAGAGTAAATGTACAGATATGTATGCAAAAGAGACTGTATAATCGGAAAAAACAAAGGACTCTGAGGACCCCAAAGGCTGAAGAAGACAAGATCATCACACCATCACCAGTAAGACCACAATTATTACTGTAAAAAAAACTAAATAATGTTTCCATGACTCGTCTTAATCCCACTCTACATTCCAATAAAAGAAAAGACCTAGCAGTTCATATTTAAATTGTTTTATCACTATGTCGCAATCGAAATAGGTCTAAAATCCTAAAATCTACATTCTAGTACCCTCCCGAATGATGAAAAGAAAAAACAGCATTGTTTTAGATTCAGCCTAAATATCTATTATCAACAAAATCAGATGCTGTGTTCTTTCATCCCTAAAACTAAGAAAACATTAACGCTAATATCATTGCTGACAGCAGACCTGTATAGGGTTCCAACCCCCAGATCCATCTTCACTACTAAAATTAAATTTTCTATTGTTAGCGATGGTGGATGGGTTTGACTCCATTAAACTTTTTGAAGGGGGGTTGGGTTGAGCGTTGGCTCTTCCCAACAGGGTGGAGATATGAATGCGGCTTCGCTTTTGTAGAGGAGAGTGTTTAGCGCTGGAGAAGAGATCCTGTTTGGTTAGGCGAGACTAACACCAACAGGTATCTCTTCTCTTTTGCCAAACCATGTCCAGCGAAGACCACATCACATCTCGGGCAGGAAAACTAAATAAAATTTATTATTGTATGAAAAAAATCCACTTGTTCATCGCATGTCCAAAAGACAGAGGCGACTCTACCAACAAATCATGTTAAGGGGGTGAAGCCCCATGGATCCTTTTTTAGGGGTACCAATTTCATTTTATTTAAATTTTAAAATTGAAGAAATTATTTGTTGTTGTAACATTTTCGATATTGTGCATAACAGGTTATAACGCTATATACCTGTCATAATTGTTTTTGTTCGGCGCCATTTGTCGCAATCGACTTTTATTATAGATACCAACGGTATCTATTTACCAAGGGTTTAAATTTAAATTTTGCTAATAAACGATTGTACGGTTTTTCGCTGTTAAAAACGCGAACTCTAGCCCCAACAAAAGATCTCTAAATACAAAGATATAATTTAATTTATATGACCATGATGGTCTAAAACAATTAAAGAAATTAAAGAATTTAAAAAAATTGAATATAAACATACATTTATCTTACTTTAGTTGCATGCAGTTTGATGTATTGATAATAATTTATTTTTCCATTTATTTTACACCTCTCGCCTTAATTCAGTTAAATACGAACATAATCTGCGGTTTCTTGCAGTGCTTTACCTTTTTCAAAAAAAAACACTAATATATGATATGCATTCGATCCTCTGGAATCATGCTGATTTTCTTTTTGGTATTTGTCAAAACGTGCTTTTTCTTACTATTTATCAAGAGCACGGCTGATCAAAAAATGATTAAACATGCAATGACGTATTTGTGAAACAAATACATTCATTTTTTTTCTTATATTTCCCTTTTTTCTTATTTACTTTTTTTGCAGATATTTCAACCAACACAAACGACACGAAACCTTATTAAACTTATTTTTATTTACTTCAATCAAAGTATCATATTTATGAAATTTTTGGAAACTCAACACAACCTTTATTACCAATAATTTATAAAAACAGCAACGTAATTTTTCTTGTTATAATTTTTTTTCTTTTTAAACTTTATTTCACAATAATAAAAAAAACTGCTTTCTACACTTACAGGTGGACAGATACAACATATATTTTCTTTTTTTTTTGTTCTATAATATAATTTTTTTATTATTCTATTTCGTTTGAACATTATTCTTTTAATTTTAAATTGTAACTCACATAAACAATCGAATAATTGTAATAATCAAGTTTTAAGTACTAGTACAATAATTTGGTTTTAATTTCAGGTTACAACTGACCAAGTTCATAAACATTCTTAGTATTTATAGCATTACAAACAATGTAAAAAAGAGAATTATTGATTGTTGATCGCAATGAACTCTCCCGTTTTCGTTTTATTTAGCAAAAAGATAAAATATAACAATTAAATTCGAAATATTTTAGAGAGAATACAAACATATAAAAAAACTATTATGCCTTTGATGTTTTTTTACAGGAAGTCCGAAGATTATGTATACTGATTGTTTGGTGATAAACAGTGTTAATGAAAAAATGTAATTGTAGCAGTATTATACATTAAAATGGATATGTTTGGTGGTTGAACAGGAATTTAGTTTTTACTATTAGTTTATTGTTCTAGAGTTGGTGAAGATTTCTTATAAAATGCTACCAATCGCGTAATTTGGCGGGCATAACAACTATAATACTATGTTGAAGATGTTGGTCAAGGTCCTTAGGTAATACTACGATTACTATTAGTGGTGATAAAATTTCTATAACGGCTATAGCTGACACACAATATTTGTTGGAAATAGAGTACGATTACGTTGAAATAATTAATGACGGTTGCGTTGCTATATTTGATGAAAATTAATGACGATTGCGTTGAAAAAATTGATAAAAATTAAAGACGAATGCATTGAATTAATTAGTGAAAAACCATGACGAATGCGTTGAATTAATTGATGAAAATTAAAGAAGAATGCACTGGCTATAAAGATCTCTTTACAAGGCTTGAAGAACATTAATTGTTATGTCGGTATAAATGAAGATCTTTCCCATACTGGTTGAAAATTGATGTATGTCGATTGCGTTGACTATTAGGATTAGTAGCTTGTCCGTCGATTATAACAGGCAAAGTGTAATAACCAATAGTGAGTTATCAGCTCAAATATAATCCAGTGTACCAAAGCCAATTTATTATAAAGACAATATCAAAAATGCCGGAATAAAATTAGTATATTACTGACATCAAACATCATACAAGTTCATTCATAATAGTTCCGACCAAACAACACAGGGCACACACGTTCAGGGTACGGATTTGTTAATTTGTGTTATTGCCTTTTAAACAGTATTTCTAAATTCAATCAAAATTAACTGTTTTTCATAAAAAATTCTACCTGTTTAACATCAATATTTTTGGGGTAGCAAAACAAACTCAATTATATTTTTCCTTTTGAAAATATTGTCATATTTGGTTACACTTTGTCTATCGCAATTAACAATAATTACTTAGTATCCGTAAATACACTGTTATTAACAATAGAAACATTAACATTTCATTATTTTTTTTTCTTTTCTCAATATTTTGTTTTAATTTTTTTTTTATTAATTATTTTTTCTTTCAATTTTCCCCGCCGCAAAAAAACATTGGACTCACAAAAACAAACAATTTATTTTAAATTACCACTAAATTTTTTACTAAGATATCTTATTGAACTCATTAATTGAAATCTTACATATTAATACGCTAAAAAAAACATTGTACAGCCTAAGGCGTTTTTATTCGAATTTTGATTCATTTCAAATTTTCACTGCTAACTGATATTAGTTTAACTTAAATTTTAAAGATTTTTGGGATTTTTCTCATTTCTTAAAACAAATAAAAGAAATAATAAATGTTACATATAAATATAAAAGCCTAATATGTTTGAATAAAATATTTCCTTAAACGTCCAAATATAAATGTTCCATACAACACAAATTTTAATCATATTGAATTACTTTAAGAACACCTTATATTCGTATGAGCATTAGTAAAAATATTCTAATCATTGATATGATATTAGTAAAAATATTCTACTGGGTGGTACTGTTTACAATTTGCATATTTATATTCTCTTTTCTCAAAACAAATAAAAGAAATAATAAATGTTACATATAAATTTAAAAGCCTAATATCTTTGAATAAAATATTTCCTTAAACGTCCAAATATAAATGTTCCATACAACACAAATTTTAATCATATTGAATTACTTTAAGAACACCTTATATTCGAATGAGTATTAGTAAAAATATTCTAATCATTGTTATGATATTACTAAAAATATTCTACTGGGTGGTACTGTTTACAATTTGCATGTTTATATTCTCATTTCTCAAAACAAATAAAAGAAATAATAAATATTACATCTTATATATTAATACGCTAAAAAAAACTTTGTACAGCCTAAGGCTTTTTTATTCGAATTTTGATTCATTTCAAATTTTCACTGCTAACTGATATTAGTGTAACTTAGATTTTAAAGATTTTTGGGGTTTTTCGGATCATAAATAAAAAAGTTGTAGACGAATGAAAATGTATTTTTGAATTTAACGGCCCCCGTTATACAATATCAAATGGAATTGCCAAAGTATATATTTTTTTTTTCAGAAAAACGAAAAACTTTTTATATTTATATATACTAGGAGGGCCCAGCGTGCTTCGAAGCTTATTTTATATCTAACAACTTGTGAAAGTTTAGGACTAGCATCATTTTTTGTTTTAGAGATAAAATTCGTTGTGCATATGACTGTCGGGAATCAGTTTTTTTTGTTCTGAAGGAAAATTATAAAAATGGCGATTTTTAGATTCAGATTTTTTTTTATGTTAAATATCAAATATTTTATTATTAAATGAACTTTTTAAAAAGCAATTTCAGTCAAGTTCAGCAAAATTTTGCGACGTTTTGACTCGACCCTTTTTAATTTGGTTTATTTTGGTCTATATTTAAAAAAATTCTACTTGAAGCCGTATTTTTCATTTATCAAAGGCTATCTATAAACTAAAAAACCCTGTGAAGACCCCTGGTCGAAAAAATAAATTCTAAGAGAACTTGTATTTTTTATTTATCAAAGACTATCTATAAACAAAAAATAATCAAAATTAAAAGGGGTCAAGTCAAAACGTTGTTGAATCTTCGTGAAATTGCTCATATATTATTATATTAAGTAGAACCTTAGGAAACTTCATTGAAAATTGTAGCAACATAATTACTGTCACAATAAAAGAATGAGTTTTAGAAGCTCCTGAACAACTCTAGTACCAAAACTGGTGACCCCGAAAAAAGCATCCGCACAATTTTAAATTCAGGTAACTTCTCTCTTTTTACTACCGGAGTATAGTTTTACATTTTAAATTATCAAACATGCATGCGTTAAAGGAAATTATTGTCATTATTATTGCTGCGTTCCCCATCGAATGGACTTGGCACTTGGACACAGTGACGGGGCTCAGGAGACTCAGTGATCTTAGGAGCTACAATGGTAGGGTCATCCATGCAGTTAGGTCCTCGGTGAGAATCGAAGCCAAGATCAAGTCCAAAACCCAAAGCTAAGGTAAGACACGTACGCTGAAAGCTTAGCATGGTCAAGGGGGTGCTTGATTACTAGTACGGAGTTCTGGATACCGTCCAGTTAAATGGCGTCCTCCAGTTTCAATATAGCCTTACCACAGCAAAGGGCTCAGTTGTGGCGTACCTTTTTGCTTCCAAATTTTCATTCAACCAGGGATGGATAATTTGTTACCTATAAAAAAAGACGAGAGCAATGCTTCTCCAAACGCATCACCTAACCCAACAAATGCAAACACGAGTTCGCCGCATTCGAAGATCGTGCCTGATTTATCAGCACATCTTCATTCCGGCAACACAAACATAATTACTAAGGTCGACGATAGTAAACCTATCTCACCAAGCTCTAAGGTCATGTCAGAAATGGCATACCGTGAGCCAACCACAAAAGAGTGCTCTGGCACGTCTCACCTATCGGAAGAAGAAGACCATCAGTTTGTAAACGATTCTGATTCCGCTCTGGAATCGGCAATCGGGACTGCATATGACTCAGAATCCGACAATAACTCTGACATGTCAGTAGTCACCATTACGTCGGATATACACCGAAAGGTAGCTAATATCCACGTGTCCAGCACAGTCGGATTAAGTGACCCGAAACCGGTTGTCCCACGATCCGACAATCAGCCCAAATACATTCTTGGGACAAACAGAAAGTGCAAGAGAGCACTAATAAAGAAAGGCCTCTCTGTAGAAGAAGCCATACAAGTCTGTGCCCTTCCCAAATCCTTTGACCTGGCTACCCTGGTTAAAGGTGGCATACCTAAAGAGCTATCCCTGAAAGTAATAGATAGAAGGAAGGACACAGGTACCAAGAGCAGCAGGAGGATCCGAACCGTGACATTGCAAAACTTCCCACAGTCCGACCTAAGCATGAGCTAGGGGACACAGCAAGCAATGTTGGGAGTACAGTTGTACCTCCAACATTTAGCGATGTTACCAAGCGCATGAAAGTCTACGTCGCTGCTGAAGACTTTCCAACCATCCTGCTGAGCTCTGAGCAGCTCAGCGAGCTAAAAAGACAACTCATGGATTTAATAGTCGAGCAAGAATTCACTTCGAAGGCTGCTACCAAAAAAATTGTGGCTACTATAATACATCGGCGCAGTGGGTTGCAAACGTGGTACCGCGGATAACAGTCAGGAAAGTACAGGTACGTATCCTAAAAGAGGACGAGTTACCTCGGTCTCCTAGGCTCATAGCATACCTTCCAGACTGTGCCAAAGAATCAACAGAGAAGATTCTAAGGCGACTCGGTGCACAAAATCCAGATATTAGGCCAAGATCATGGACCATCCTGAAACACACTGTTGAGAGGGATCTCGCGATGTTGGTGTTCATTCCTGACCCAACATCCGAGAAACATCTTAAAAGTTGCAAATTTAGGTTAAACTGGATGTTCGATGCGATTCATCCAAGAATCGCAAAGTTCAGAAAGTCAAACCAACCTAGCACTGCGATACCGAAAGAAGTACTACCATGTTCTACCGAGAAGGCGTCAGCAACTGGAAGCACTGCTTCAGAGATCTCAATAGCAATGGAAGGACCATCATCATCTGCCTCTGTAAGAAGCGCTTCTAGCTCGGTATCTGCTAACCTGCAAACATCGACAACCAAATCCTCCTCAATCAGAGTAAAATCACCAACCTAACCCAGAACGAGCGAACTGTTGCGTCCAATGGAACTAAGGCAGTGCCACGCAAAAAGAGTGGCACACCGAAGTCCCCCGCTGGACCACCATAGTCGTCTGGAGAATGAAAGAAAAAAAAACAGCAGAGAGAAGAAAAAAAAAAGATGCCTAAAGTAAGTTGCGTTCAAATTAACCTGCAGCGGTCAGCAATGGTTTCAGCTACACCGAGAGAAATTTTTACATTCTATTAAAGAAGGTACATTCATTAAAAATATGTTAAGGAAATTCATTATATTTATTAATAAAGTTTTGTAGTAGAGAACTTTTTTCAATATTCTATAATTTTCTTTAAAGTGTTGATCAGTTTTTCATGAATTTGGCATAGACCCAACGCAAACAAATTACTTAAACTCAAATTCAAACCTTTAAGGAACTGTTATGTTAAAGCTATGATTATTCTTCAAATATAATAATATTTATGAATTTTATGATAACTAAATAAAAATGTTTCATTAATAAAAAAAATGTTTTTTAAGCCATAAAATCCAAACTTTATGATTTAAAAATATTACATATCTTTAATGAACTCATATTTATATTAATGAAATTTAATTAAAGCTTCAAATGTCGAACAACGATATAATTTCATTGAATAAACGTATGAAATTTGTCGATCAAATTTAAAAAAGTAACGGTCAGTTTTATATGATTCATTTTTAATAATATAATTTTAACGTATTAGTCAGGTAATGTTAAATTAATTTCGCTTAACCTCTGGTTTTGTACCTACTAACAGACACCTGCCCAATAATTTGTATTAATAAATAAGAAAGACTCTGGAATTTAACATAGTAAATTAGCTATTAAAACCTATTATTTTAAAATGGACACAACACGATGGTATCTTTTCGTTAAATTCATACAGTATCGTTAATTTATGCATTCGGTAAACTCATATTAGTATACGTACATATCTGTACAGAAACGCAAATTACTTAAACTTTTATCAAATCTGCTACATGCTACACATAGGGCCGAAAGATGTTTTATTCCTCAATTCTCCATATTTTAATCGTAGAACCCCATTACAGGAATTTCGAACAAACAATTTTAAAGATGCATTATAAAGTTTAAACAAGTAACGTTATTCATTTCAAATTTGGTAAATAAATTTTATCATATTAATTATAATTCATAAAATTTGATGCCTACATAATATACTAATATTCTTTATATTAATTAAAAAATAATACATTTTAGAAAAATTAATAAAATCTATTAAAATTCGTCATGTTACAATGAAATATTAATTGGTTTAAGTAATATTCTTTAACCAAATTAACATTCTTCACATTTAAAGAACAAATTTTGAAATTTTCGTCGTAATTTTTAGCCGAATATCTCAGAACGCTCTCAAATGTCTAGTGGTCAAGTTGAAATAAATTATATACTTACAATTTTAATTTTTTTTCTGTGTTATGGATTCTTGTACAATTGTAGTCAATTTGTTGAAAGAGTGGAATATTGCGGAAACAATTATTCGAAAATTCAAAGGTAAGTAAAATGTTTATTTATGGAAAATCTAAAGGAATACTTTTTTAATATTCCTTACAAAGTGTGTGTGTTCGTGTAAATTAACTATAACGTTTCATAAAAATAACGGCATCTAAAACCATTTTTTCTTATTATTCATGGTGCTCTTATTATGTTTTACATGTATTGTGGAAGGATATACTAATAACGAATGTATAAAACAGAAGGTGAATATTACAAGTGCATTTATTTAACTTTTTATTTAAGATAATAATATCGACCAAGAAGCGCTATTTCTTTTAAAAACAGAAGACATCACTAAATTACTTTTGGGGGAATCACTAGGGACACGCATAAAAATTGAAAAAAATATTTCGGACTGGAAATTAAAGCAGGTATAATTATTTTTATTGTATGTACTTTATGTTCATAGTTTAGCATGATTATCACCACTTATCAAATCTACAACTACAAACATTTAATTTATAAAACTTTGGAATATTGTCGTTTTAGGATATTTTGTTTAGTTAATTGCTTATTAACAAACTTATCAAAATTATTCAAATCAATATCTTTATTTATTTTTTTTCAATTTATTTTATTTTGTACATATATTTCGACTTCTTAGTCATTTTCAGTGGATCATACATATAGCTTAATATAATAAATTATTAAATTATTATTACATAGTTCAACTTAAAAATGTATACACTTTATTAACATACATACATATAAAAAAGAAATTGCAAAAATTGAATTTTCAAGTTTTCAAGTTTTAAAACAATAATGATAATAACAAGCTATTAATTAAACAAAAACTATTTTTAAATATTACAATGTAATTATAAATCAATTTTGATTTAAATAATTTAAATATTTATAACATTTTTTTTGTTGTTCGTCTCTGTTACAGAACTACAGAAGCATACAAATTAGAAACAGATATTAGTCATTACATATACTGAGGTCTGTGAATTAAATTTGACTGGGTCATCTAGCAATTTTTTACCATTAAATTTATCTGAAAATTACGTTGTGTTTCTGTTAAACTGTTAATTCAACAAATGTTAATATGATTTGTTTTGTATGCAATTTAAAAGTTGATACTTTGTGTACCCTTGTTAACCATTTTAAATACTTTCATAATTTGAAAACTATTGATAATTACACTTGCGTTGAAAAGTTTTGTGGTCAGTCATTTCAAAGCCGTGGGAATTTCAAAAGGCATGTGAATATCGTGCACTTTCCTGTCATTAATAAATCAGAGAATATTTCAGAGATTGTTATTAATGATACTCTGACAACAAATAAAAAAATACGACGAGATAATGACACAGAAGAAATTTTAGTAACAGAAATTAAACCAATTGACTTAAATGAAAGGCTAAAGCGCATTTTTGAAAATTCTTTAAAATTTACGTTGGAACTACTCCAAAAAAATAATATTACTACAAAAGACGTTTTGTCAATTCAAAATAATATAAACACTGACCTAATCCACCCTATTTTAACAGAACTAGAAAATATTATGAATAATTTATCTGTGAACGCAAACATAGAACTACAAACGTTTATTCAATCTTGCAAATCACCTTTTCAATATTGTAATACTGAATATCGGATGCTCCAGCATTTAAAAAAAATAGAATTATTAGAATCCTTTACTCAATTTACAATAAATACTGAAATTACGAACTTTTATGAGTGTGGGGAATTGACACTAGACGAAATGAAGTATTCCGGTGTACTAATGCCTTTACGATTCCAATTTAAAAAAATATTTGAAAAGGATGATAACTTGTTACGTTCAATAGAATTTATAAATACTTTTAAGGCCAATTCAGAACACATAGAGCATTTTGTTCAAGGTGAAATCTGGCAAACATGGAAGCAAAGCTTTAGTACAAATGAAATTATAATTCCGTATTTTTTGTACTTAGACGACTTAGAAATTAACAATCCACTGGGTTCACATGCAGGTGTGCAAAGTGTTACGGCAATCAAATATGTATTTCCAACTTTAGAATTTAGTAATAATCTTCAACATATTTTTACGGCGGGTGTCGTGAAAGCTACCGATATGAAAAAATTCGGAAGTAATCGATGTCTTTATCCATTTTTCGAACAATCAAAAAGATTTGAAGAAACACCTTTGGAAGTGAAAACATCAACCGGTACTTTTAAAGTTCGTTTTTTACTTGGTTTATTATTAGGAGATAATTTGGCAGTGAATAGTGCTTTAGGCTTTTCAACTTCATTTTCCTCAAGTCATTGTTGTCGATTTTGTAAAATTCATAAGTCCGATTTACACTTTTGTTCAAATGAAAATCAACTAATAATGAGATCTGAATCAAACTATGCCGAGGATGTTGCAAGTAATAATTTTTCCATAACCGGAATCAAAGAAAATTCTATTTTTAATCAGCTTTCATGCTTTAAAATCACCAATAACTATAGTGTTGATGTTATGCATGACATTTTTGAGGGTGTTTGCCATTACAATCTTTGTAATATATTATTAAATTTCATAGATATAAAACATTATTTTACTTTAGACCAACTAAACTACAGGAAAACTCATTTTAACTATGGGTCTCTTGAGATTGGGAATCAATCTCAGCCGCTTAAAATAGAACATTTAAAAAAGAAGCATTTAAATATGTCAGCAAGAGAAATGATGACATTTATTTATTTTTTGCCTTTGATGATTGGAGACATAATTCCTAATGAAGATGAAGTGTGGAAGTTTTTCATTTTATTCTTAAAAATTATAGACGTTTTGCTATCATTTAAAATTAAGTATGAAGATTTAGAGTTACTTAAACAAAATATTGCCAAACATAATTTGTTGTATACTACCTTATTTAATGATACATTGAAGCCTAAACACCATTTCCTTTTACATTATCCTTGTGTGATTAAAAAATCAGGCCCCCCACGTCACTTTTGGTGTTTCAGATTTGAATTATCTCTTAAAGAAATCAAAATGTATGCCCACGCAACATCTTCGAGGATGAACGTATGTGTAACAATTGCAAAAAAATTGCAATTTAAATTTTGCAAATATCTTTTATCTCCCACAAAACCAACTGTTAATTTTAATGATATGTACGAAATTTTTAACGATGATATGTTCATAGCGAATACGTTAAATACTCCTAAAATTAATTTAAGATGTTTTTCTGAAATAGAATACAAAGGATCTGTATATAAAAAAAATTTAATTTTAAGTGTGCGTCACAATGATGCATCAATTTTCAAGATAGTAGAAATTTGTATTAATTTAAAATCAAATAAAATTTATATTTTGTGCCTAAGAATTCAATTAGGCAGCTATGATGAACATTTTGATGCATACAGCATATCATCTTTACCGATCTCAAACGATAAACATATCATCCCAATTGAAAATTTTGACAGTAGACCCTTGCAAATAACAACATTTTTGAATGGGCAAAAAATTATTCGTTTTAAAAAATATTTGTAGATTAATTCAACATTTACCTATATATAAAAATAACATATTTTAAATTTTAATTTTTATCATCAAAAAATTAGCATCGTTAAAGCCAAGGGTAAAGCTAAGTATCAATTTAACTGCACTAAATTGCAAAATTTAATTCATAACAAAAAACTTTTAAAACAAATTTTTGAAATTAAAATGGATGACTCTGAAATCAATATGACAAATTTTATAAATATTATATCTCCCTCAACTTCAAACTACTCAATGATTTCTGTGGAACTCGATGACCATGAACACAGTACAGAGAATTTACAACCGCAATACCATAACATGGATGGAACATCTTTAATTAATCAACAGCCAATTAGTTTTGTTGACGGACCTCAGGCCAATGTTAACCAAACTGATGAAATTTTTAACATATTATTATCATGGAATTTACCACAACTATTCTCTACATTACAAAGTAAGGCTTCTTCAACTATGCATATCTATATCTCAGACATTATTTATATATCATTTTTATTATCCTTTAGGAAACGAAATTGACATGGAAGCACTCAACGGCATGAAGGAGCATCACATTAAAGAACTACTTGAAAATGAATCGTTAAGTATACGGATTAAGTTCACGGAAAATTTAAATAAGTGGCGAAACCTACAGGTAAATACGAACCATTTAAAAATGAAAGTCTTTTAATCTACTTTTATTTATCACAGGACCAAGGAAAAATCACAACCTGGACTAACTGCGATTCAACAAATGCGGAACTCGAGACTACTTCCTTCACACAAGACAGCAACAGTCGTGTTCTTCTTAACGAAATCCTAAAACACACAACTCCGGGCAAATCGTTGTTGGCCATATCAGGAAAAAAAAATAATCTTTCCGATATTAATAGGTCTATTTTGATTGATGAAATAATTACTTATTACATAAATAACAATATCTTAATGGGTGTTACACAATGCGAGGATATATCAAAACAAATCGAGCGCTCTTTCCCGAATGAAACTGCAGTAAGTAAATATGTATATATAAACTATGTATATTTAAATAAAACTTATTCCAATTATCCAGTCCGTGTACTTCCAAAGGCGACAAAAAATGAAATCTAAAGGACAATTATACGACAGGTATAACAACAGAATTTCTAAACTTAGAAATTCGTCACTGCTGCCCAAACCTAAACGTTTCAGACGGTCTGAAGAACCCTTAACTGAAAATAATTTGAACGGTAAAGTTCACATTAAAGATTGTAATAGTTATATGTACTTAGCAATATTGTTTTATTATAGTATTGAATACCATAGATGAGGATGTCGCACGTGATATTTGCCTAAATTTAAAGTATAATAGGGACGACAACAATCTAGAAGATATTCTAGGAAAATGGGTATCGTCAGCTAAATATAGATTGAAATGGATTAAAAATGTGAGTGACAAAAATATCAACGCGATTGTTAACGAATGGCCAGCTTACGCGCAATCCTATGGTCCTCGTCTTATAGATATAGATTTCCTTGAAATGTATCCAAACTCTGGAAATATTTTACTTCAGTTTGATCGGTTCTGCAACGACATAATCTCAATAATGGATACCAGAATTGTGGAGCCCCTTTCGAAAAAAATGTTTATTGAATATAAACAACAGAAAAATGTTTCGCCAGGTAATATACTACTGTGCATTTATTTGTTTTTACATAAAATTTATAATACGTATTTATTTATAATTAATTACAGAAGCCCGATCTTGTGTGATTTTGTTGTTGTTACATGCATTGATTAAACCTACGACAAAAAAGAAGACATCGAATAATCAGTTCAAGAAGTTCACTATCAAAGACGCGCAAAATTCGTTTTTGATACTCTTGCCAACAACGCAGGATGTTGATAAACATATTGAATCCCAAGTAAACCTTAAATGTAAGATTCAACCGTTTTTGTTTGTAATTGGCGAAAACTTTTATACCAAAAATCAGTACTTCGTGTACTGTGATTCAATTAGATACAAATGCGCAAGCCCTTTAGCTGCCTTGGATTGTGTATTTAAATTATTTCAAGTGTTTGACTTGGAATATCCACCACAATCAAAATCAGTTTGGCAGTTCATTCAACAATTCTTCTATAATATAGAGACTAAGTATGACGATGCATTCCCGGCGGTCAATTTATTAATAGCTAAGTTAAAAAATAATAATCTATTAGTATTGAAGTAATTTTTAACTTTTATTTTAAATTTAGTTTTATGTATGAATATGTAATAGAATTTATCATTTCTATTTAATTTATTTTTATAAAGAATATAATGTACATTCGAGTATACGTACATATATAATTTAATATTTTGTTATTTAGTTTCTGATCTAGAAATTTATGAATTTTTATAATTTTATATTTAAAAAAAAAATCTTAATTTTGAAATATAAAACTGTATCTTTATTTTAAATTATAAATTTGTGTTTCATTTTCAAATATGTATAAAATACTTTGAATAATAATTCATAGATGGCATTGGGCAACGAAAGGAGAATGCAAATAAGAAAATTCATTAATTCTGATTAGTATGGTTAATTAATTTAGTTAATTAAGTTTATTAAATATAATTAACGATAGTTTTTGTTTTCAATGAAAACATAATTACTTTAAATAAACTTCGTTAAACAATTAATTTTAACTTAAGTAACTTTCGTTATTATAACGAATGCTTCATAAACTTATCTTTAATAAATATTCTTTAAAATAAAACAAAGTTAATAAGGTCCTGAATTATAGTTTGAAGAAATTTATTTTAATTTAAAAAGGTTTCATTAAAACAATTTTTGATGTTTGATTAACCCACGTATATTTTATTAATGAATTATTCGTGAGCTAAATACGAAATAATGTTTCTTAGCGCCAATGCAAGAATTCGTTAATTATATACAATTATTTTTCTCGGTGTAATTTGAACCGCTTTATCCAACAGGATGCTCACGATATTTTGTTTATCCAGGAGCCATGGTCAGAAAGTTAAAAAATAAAAGGTCTATCGATCAACAAAAACATACAACTGATATACTTCTCAGGCCAGGAGAGACTACGGTGCTCTTCAACAAACGCTTGAAAGTATTTCCCTTAACAGAATTCATTTGCAGAGATCTAACAGCTGTGCAGATTGAAATCCCTCTTCCCAACAGCGGAGTTCGCAAGTTCATCTTAGCATCTGCGTACTTTCCAGGAGATGAGGAGGTAATACCACCTGATAAGGTAAGCAAGCTAATTCGGCATTGCAAAGACAAACACTACAACCTAATAATTGCGTGCGATGCCAATGCTCATCACACCGTGTGTTGTGTGTGTTGTAGTAGTAACATCAACACAAAAGGTGAGTCTCTGCTCCAATACCTATATACAAATAACATGTTTATAGCTAACATAGGCAGCAAACCCACGTTTAGAAACGCAATCAGAAGTGAGGTCCTGGACCTAATTCTGAGCAACAACATCATCGAGAAGTTTATCAGTAACTGGCATGTCTCGGACGTAGCTTCTATGTCCGACCACGCATACATATGCTTCAACATAGAACACTAAATGGCGAGTACTCCACATTTTAGGAACCCCAGGAAGACCGATTGGTACCTCTTTAAAGTACATCTTCGGGATAATGTAGGTGATTGTGGCAGGATCAACTTCACAATGGAGCTCAACTTTGCGGCAAACCACCTGCAGGATGTTATCACTGAAGCTTACCACCGCAATTCTCTAATTGCCAAGTCTAAAAGGACTAGAGATGTGCCTTGGTGGAATGGCAATTTAGAGAGGATGAGGAATAAAGTTCGGAAGCTCTTCAACAAAGCAAAAGGAACTAACACCTGGACGGAGTATCAATCGGCTCTTACCAACTACAACAAAGAACTCAGACGATCAAAAAGGGATAGTTGGAGAGAGCTCTGCGGAACGATTGAATATTCCCGATCTTCCTGCAAAATGGTTAAGCTACCATTCTCCCATACCTCGAGCGGTTGTTTATAGCAAGTTTTAGTCTTGCGTACATTCTTCAGATAAAGAGAGAAGCTAGAGTAGTATTCATACCCAAGCCAGCAAAGAAATCAAACGAAGGCAAATCATACAGGCCAATAAGTCTGACATATTTTCTTCTAAAAACGATGGAAAAGGTGATGGACTACTACATTCGGCATATATGTCTTAAGCAAAACCCTCTCAACTGTTGCCAACATGCATACCAAACTGGGAAATATACGGAAACGGCATTGCATAAAGTCGTGAAAGAGATTGAGAGCACACTGATATACAAGGAAGCATTTGCATGCACATTTATGGACATTCAAGGGGCCTTTGATAATGTGCATTTCAAAGCTATTGCTGAAATGGCCACAAAGAAAAATCTAAACACGCACATTTTGGCGTGGATCATCGATATGCTACAGAGTCCGAAAATAACAACTACACTGGGAAATACATCGGTAACTGTCAGGGCCTCCAGAGGATGTCCCCAGGGAGGGGTACTCTCTCCGTTGTTGTGGCTGATGATCTAAATAGGGTAAAAAAATCTGGCTTTAACACTGTAGGTAGGCTACGCCGACGATATAGCAGTCATGATGAGAGTGAAATATGACTCTACTGTCAGTGATCAAACCCAGGCAGCCCTGGACCTCGTGATGAATTGGTGCAACGAAGTTGGGCTGTCTGTCAATACGCAAAAAACTAGTACCGTAGTCTTTACCAATAGAAGGATTTTAGTTTCAATCCTTCTGAGTTTAACGGCGAACGACGGATACAAGTAGTCAGAGATTAAGTATTTAGGTGTGATCCTCACCTAAAACTCACACCTTAAACATATCTCGGACATAGCGAATAAGGCTTTTTTCGCGTGTAGAAACCTGTTTGGAAAAACCTGGGGACTAAGCCCCAAAATGATACTTTGGTTACATCAAAGTATAATAAAACCCATACTGTCATACGCAGCTTTGGTCTGGTAGCCAAAGGGAACAATCTGAAGATGACTTAACTCAAAGCTCACCTACTTCGACTACAAATCTCAGTCGCACAGGCGATACTTCGTCTTCTTCAGATAATGTACATTCTACTGCTTCGAAGACATTCCATTCTCCTCCTTCTATCTCCGCAGAAACGAGACAGCCCGACGCTAAGGCGATTGTATCAAATAAAAGGGTTAGATTTGACCCCATACCACAACAACAGATATTCCATCCTGCATCCACCATTATACGAGCAGGCAGAACCACTCGTACCCCTTCTCGCTCCCTTCGTGCTGTAACACAATATTCTCTATATCGTCTCATCTTCGATGATACTAGAGGGGGAGTGTTGTGACGATAATTCCAGCTCCACAATCTATATTAAAAATAACAATTAAAACAACACTTATCTTTCATAAACAAATTTCTTTCGCACACAATTTTAGATGTAAATAAAATAAAATTCATCAATTTTTACGAAAGTCATTTCGTCAAAAAGTTAAACAGTCATTTTAGAAAAAGTTAAACTACTTTTTCACTAACAATTTATTTTATGTTTTCCCTCTAGTTTTTGTATTCTTTGTTCATCATTCTTATCATTAAATAAATTTCGTTTCGCTTCGTTTTTTTTATTCGTAAAACATGCCTGAAACGTGTTTGTTTTATATATGTTAATATAAAAATGTGATCATTTGTTTATAATAAAAGGGCAACCGAATAAATTTAAAGCTAGATATCTTTTGAAATTTTATTGATGCTATTAATTAAGAGAAGAAGAGAAGAATATTTCCTTGTTGCAGTGACATTATTTTATTTAATGGAGAATAAAATAATTTATAATCAAGCAACTGATATATTTTTACATGCTAATATGTATGTCAACAATGGAAACAACGATAGTTCGTTGAGCAGCAGCAACAGTTGAGATTAAATTATTTTAATATGCAGCTCGCATCAACTCAACTGGAACCATCATCAAGCGCCATCACCAGCACAACGCCACTCTACAGATACCAATGAACCAACAAAATATTTATTTTAAAAAAGTTAACGACAACTAAATGAAATGAAAATTTTAAATACATTCTAGAAATAAAATTATATTACTAAGGTCTGAAAGACATAAGTGTTACATTCATGAGACAAAAAATATCTCGGCGTTTTAGGACCTATTGATTCTACAAAAGCAAAATAAATGTATTTCTGTCTGCCGGCCGTCTCAACCGACGAAATCTAGACAACGGCTGAAGGGATTTTAAAAATTTTGGTTTTTAAAACTAGGTACACTCAATAGTAAAAGCAAAAAGGACGATGTGTTCGATAAATGCACCGGAAGGGAGTCGAAAAAATCGTCAAGTGTGTCAAAACAAGGAAATTTGCATATTTATGGCTTAAAAAACTCATTTTAAGTGATAATGATTGAGAACAAAGAATTAGGAGAAATCTTGATGGTCGGGATTGGTATGTGAGATCAAAAAATAGATTATTGCATTAGAAGTTTGTCAAAAAAAATGTTGTCAAGTGTGTGATGATAAAAAAATGATTTTATTTATTTTTAATTAGCCAATTTTTTGGAAAAAAAATATAGCTGTTTGTATGACGTAAATATAATTGGACATGGAAATTTTTGAATTGGTTATAGTTTTTGAAATATTTTTGGAACTTTGAAAGATAATAGCATTTGTGAATTGTTTATATAGTTTTAGAATTTTGAAAAACAGTTTCGATTTTTGATATTGTAAGAATTTTTGTTATATTTTTGAAAAATTTTATATTTTTGATTTTATTATAATTTTTGGAATTTTGAAAAAGTTTTAAATTTTAACATTGTTATAATTACTTCGGTCTGAAAGACCTAAGTATTACATTCATGAGCTCAAAGTGAAATTCTCACTCCCACTTTTTTGGCATTTCTCGACGTTTTAGGACCCATTGACTCTAAAAAAGCAAAAAAAAAAAATGTATATGTCTGTCTGTAGGCCGACCGGCCGTCCGTCATTACCTACGCTGCAGGGATAACGGCTGGAGGGATTTCAAAAATTTTTTTTTCTAAAAATAGGTATTCACAAGGGACAGGTCCGAAAGGACGCTGTGTTCGATAATGTGTCAAAAAATCATTATGTGTGTCAAAAATAGCAAATTTTCATATTTTTGGCTTAAAAACCGTTCATTTTAAGTGATTACGAAACATTAAATTTGGAGAAATTTTGATGGTCAGGATTGGCATGTGAGATCAAAAATTGATTAGATTATATATTATAAGTTTGTCAAAAAAATGTTGTCAAGTGTGTCAAAAGAAAGATTTTTATTTATTTTTTTACCCAATTTTTTGGAAAAAAAATAAAATTAATTGTTTGTTTGAAATGAAATTTTATTATTATTATTGAGAATTATGGCATCATATGTTTGTCAAAAAAATGTTGTCAAGTGTGTCAAAAGAAAGATTACTACGGTCTGAAATTTTTATTTATTTTTTTACCCAATTTTTTGGAAAAAAAATAAAATTGTTTGTTTGAAATGAAATTTTATTATTATTATTAAGGCCTATGGCATTATAAGTTTGTCAAAAAAATGTTGTCAAGTGTGTCAAAAGAAAGATTTTTATTTATTTTTTTACCCAATTTTTTGTTTGAAATGAAATTTTATTATTATTATTGAGAATTATGGCATTATAAGTTTGTCAAAAAAATGTTGTCAAGTGTGTCAAAAGATTTTTATTTATTTTTTTACCCAATTTTTCGGAAAAAAATAAAATTGTTTGTTTGAAATGAAATTTTATTATTATTATAGAGAATTATGGCATTATAAGTTTGTCAAAAAATAATGTCAAGTGTGTCAAAAAATGATTTCATTTATTTTTTTAGCCAATTTTTTGGAAAAAAAAATGTAGCTGTTTTTATGACGTAAATGTAATTTAAAATGAAATTGGACATGAAAATTTTTGAATTTGTTATAGTTTTTGAAATATTTTTGCAATTTTGAAAAAGTTTGTATTTATGGTTTTGTAATAATTTTTGCAATATTTTTAGAATTTTGGAAAAAGTTTTAATTTTTGATTTTGTAAGAATTTTTGGGATATTTTTAGAATTTTAAAAAATTTTTAATTTTTGATTTTATTATAATTTTTGGAATTTTGAAAAAATTTTCAATTTTGATTTTGTAATAATTTTTGCAATATATTTAGAATTTTGGAAAAAGTTTGAATTTTTAAGAATTTTTGAAATATTAGAATTTAGAAAAAATTTAAATATTTGATTTTATTCTAATTTTTGGAATTTTGAAAAAGTTTGATTTTATTTAATTTAACAATATTTTTGGAATTTTGATTATAATTTTCCAGCAACGTATTGATGTTTCGTGTTAGTTTTGTAATAAATTTTTAAACAGAGATAAAAAAATACATGTACTAACAAAGAGTTATGTTTGATATACATCGCTGCCCAAAACTAAAAACCATGTCCTCATAAAAGTTTTTTGCCGAAAACTATATCAAAATTCTTAACACAGACCGAAGTCTTGATATCTCAGAGCCTTGAGATTTCAGCCTCTCCATATTTTATAATTTCTGTTTTAAAACAACTTTCGTTGGCTATTTTGTTGAAGAAATTGAGCTTATTATAAGAACAATTATAAGTTAAAAGCACATTTTATTTCACGTGGCTTTGGTTATGAACGAAAAGTTTTTTGTTTGTTTTTGTGTTGGCTGTTAAAATTTTACTAAATATAACCAATTATTTATCAAGGATATAACCAATAGGGTGTCCCACAAAAAATGCTTTAATTTAATTTTCATAACCTTGAAGCGGAAGTAGGTTTTTTATGGTCTAAAAGTGATCCGTGAATTTTTTCAGAATTTTAAAAAAATATTTACCACTCGCTATTTTATTTTTCTGATAAGGGAGCAAAAAACATTAGATACAATCAGTTTTTCGCCTATAACTATTTCAGTTTTGATTTTAAAAAAAAATATGCATATAAAATTGTAGATCTTGAAGAAATACAACGATTTTCTTCTTTTTTTTAAACAAAAAAATTGTTTTAAGCTTAAAATTATTGTCAATTTTTACAGAAGAATTCAGAAACCGAGAACAAAAAAAAAATGAAATTTATTTATCAATATTTTTAATAAATTTTTTGACATTGGTATAATATATTAAATTATATTATTAAGTGAGGTATAGCCGTGTGTGTTAAAACACCGACTTTGCATCACTAGGGTCGTTAGTTCGAATCCTGTCAAATCCAATGGATTTTTACAAGTTTAGAACTGCAGAACCGATGAGCCAATCAATATATATGAAAATATTCATAATTGATAAAGAAAATTGATATATACAAAGATAACCAATCGATAATATAGATCCCACGATAATACAGAGAAAAGTTTAGTAATATGGACAACGATAATGTCTCAACCAAATAATCAATAAAACCAACAAAAAAAAACATATTATATTATTGTATTATATATATAAAAATGTAAATTTTAAAATTCTAGGAAATATTTTTTAATTCGATGAAAATTCTTTATTACTTCGGTCTGAAAGACCTAAGTATTACATTCATGAGCTAAAAGTAAAATTCTTACCCCCACTTTTTTGGCATTTCTCAACGTTTTACCTACTGATTCTAAAAAAGCAAAACTAAAATGTATGGCTGTCTGCCGGCCGTCACAACCGACGAGATCTAGAAAACCGCTTGACGGATTTCAAAAATATTTTTTTGTAAAAAATAGGTTTACTCTATATAAAGAGCTGCAAGGACGATGTGTTCGATAACTGTACCGGAAGGGAGTCAAAAAAATCGTCAAGTGTGTCAAAACAAGGAAAAATGCATATTTTTTGCTTAAAAAACGTTCATTTTTAGTGATAATGAGTAGGAACATTGAATCTGGAGAAATCTGGATGGTCGGGATTAGTATGTGAGATCAAAAACTAGATTATTGCTTTACAAGTTTGCCAAAAAAATGTTGTCAAGTGTGTCAAAAGAAAGATTTTTATTTATTTTTTTACCCAATTTTTTGGAAAAAATAAAATTAATTATTTGTTTGACATGCTATTTTATTATTATTATTGAGAATTATGGCATTATAAGTTTGTCAAATAAATGTTATCTAGTATGCCAAAAGAACGTTTTTTATTAGTTTTTATACCCAATTTTTTGGAAAAATTAAATTAATTATTTGTACGACATGAAATTTTATTATTATTATTGAGAATTATAAGTTAGTCAAAAAATAATGACAAGTGTGTCAAAAGAATGATTTTCATTTATTTTTTAGAAAAAAATAAAATTAGTTACTTGTATGAAATGAAATGTATTATGAACCTGAAATTATTATTATTTAGAAGTTTATTGCATTATAAGTTTCTCAAAAAAATATTGTCAAGTGTGTCAAAAAAATGATTTCATTTATTTTTAGATAATTTTTTGGAAAAAAAAATTTAAGCTACTTGCTTACGAAATATAATTGAACATGGAAATTTTTAAATTTGTTGTAGTTTATAATTTTTTTAATTTTGGAAAAAGTTTCAAATGTTGATATTGTTACAATTTTTGCAATATATTTAGAATTTCGGAAATAGTTTGAATTTTTGAATTTTTAAGAATTTTTGGAATATTATTAGCATTTAGAAAAAGTTTCAATTTTTGATTTTATTCTAATTTTTGGAATATTTTTAGAATTTTGAAAAAAAATAGAATTTTTGAATTTTTATAATGTTCTTAGAATTTTGAAAAAAGTTTCAATTTTTGATTTTATAGGCATTTTTGCAATATTTTTACTAAGTTACAATTTTTGATTTTGTTATAATTTAAGCAATATTTTTAAGGTTTTTGAAAAAAGTTTTAATCATTGATTTTGTAATAATTTTTGAAATATTTTTAGAATTTTGTTTCAAAAGTGTTTGAATTTTTGATTTTATTTAATTTTTACAATATTTTTGGAATTTTAAAAGAAATATGAATTTGTGATTTTATAATATTTTCTCGAAACGCTAAATGGAGGGGTTTTGGAGTAGTTTGCTGAGTGTATCATCTTTTCACTAAATTATGTTAATTTATGATCTGTTATAATTTTCGGGCAACGTATTGATGTTTCGTGTTAGTTTTGTAATAAATTTTTAAGCAGAGATAAAAAAATACTTGTACTTTAACAGAGTTATGTTTGATATACATCGCTGCCCAAAACTAAAAACCATGTCCCCATAAAAGTTTTTTGCCGAAAACTATATCAAAATCCTTAACCTAGACCGAAGTCTTGATATCTCAGAGCTGTGAGATTTCAGCCCCTCCATATTTTCTGTATAAAATTAACCTTAGTTTTCATAATTAGGGTTCCGTTTTTTATACCGAACTCTATTAGTGAGAGTGAAACGTGTTTTTCACATTATTTCGACTATCTCGATTGATATAAATCCAATGAACTTGAAATTTGGCATGCGTATAAAACTAATCTGTCCACACAAGATGAGGGGTTGAAAAAAAAACAAAATGGATTTCGTTTGGTTAACAGGGTTACGATGTGAGGCCTTTGAGAAAATAAATTTTTATATCGAGTCAAATAGGGTATCATATGAAAGGGCTTCACTTCAGTATTTCTAAAAAATATATTTTGGAATTTTACACCCCACCATTTTTTGTGTAAATCTAAATAATAGCGTTTTCTGTATGTTTTCTTTCCTTGATTAGCTCCAAACCTAAGTATCGAAAATCTTAAAAAGTATTTTGAATGATAGAAAAATTAGTAAGTTTTTAAAGAAAATTATAGTGAAGTACCATGTACTAGTAATTATACTTATTAAGGGGGTGGATATGAGAAGGGGTAAAAACATCATTTAAAACCCGGTCAATTGGGGTGTCATTTGAAAGAGCACCAAAATTAAGAAAACGTTGCGACGCACCGTTTTTGAATTATTCTCAAAAAAGTACAACAAAAAGTTGGTCCCCCTCATATACGTTTTTCGTTGATTGACAGAAAATTTTGAAAAAAATCATAGAGATAGGAAATTTGATAAACCTATAACGAAAAATATAGCGAAGCTTCAAGAGATTTGATTTCTATGTGTTTAGGGGATGGGAGTGGGGAAGGTTGAAAAAAAGGTTTTTTGACCCGTTCAAGTGGGGTGTCAATTGAAAGAGCACCAAAATTAAGAAACATTACAATTTTTTTTAGAATTTTGCGATGCACCGTTTTTGAATTATTCTAAAAAAAGTGCAACAAAAAGTTGGCCCCAACCGTATACGTTTCTTCGTTGATTGACAGACAAATTTGAAAAAAATCATAGGGATAGAAAATTTGATAAACCCTTAACGAAAAATATAGCGAAGCTTCAAGTGATTTTATTTCTATGTGTTTAGGGGATGGGAGTGGGGAAGGGTGAAATAAACGTTTTTTGACCCAGTCAAGTGGGTGTCATTTGAAAGAGCACCAAAATTAAGAAACATTACAATTTATTTTAGAATTTTGCGACGCACGGTTTTTGAATTATTTTCAAAAAAGTTGGTCCCCCCCTATACGTTTCTTCGTTGATTGACAGAAAAATTTGAAAAAATTCATAGAGATAGGAAATTTGATAAACCCTTAACGAAAAATACAGCGAAGCCTCGAGTGATTTTATTTCTATGTGTTTAGGGGATGGGAGTGGGGAAGGGTGAAACAAACCTTTTTGGATCCGGTCAAGTGGGGTGTCATTTGAAAGAGCACCAAAATTAAAAAAAAATTACAATTTTTTTTAGAATTTTGCGATGCACCCTTTTTGAATTATTGTCGAAAAAGTGCAACAAAAAGTTGGTCCCCCCCTATACGTTTCTGCGTTGATTGACAGAAAAATTTGAAAAAATTCGTAGAGATAGGAAATTTGATAAACCCTTAACGAAAAATACAGCGAAGCCTCAAGTGATTTTATTTATATGTGTTTAGGTAATGGGAGTGGAAAAGGGTGAAAAATATGTTTTTTGGCTCGCATGAGTGGGGTGTCATTTAAAAAAACACCAAAATTAAGAAAAATCTTTTTAGAATTTTGCGATGCACCGTTTTTGAATTATTGTTAAAAAAAGTCCTATTTTTAGTGTTAACACCACCCAAACCCTAAATTTCGTCGTTGATTAACAGAATTGAGTCGTTCCTTAGCTACCATAAACAGCTATGGATAACATTTAACCTAAAGTAATATTTTTTATATCATTTCGATCAATTTAGATGATATTGACATTTACTATTGATATTTACGATGAACCATTTATTTTTTATGTGTCTGCGAAACAAATAATTGCGAAACAAAATTAAATATTATAAAGTTTTTTTTAATTATTAATTTTTTTTGCTCCTTAAACAGAAAAAATAAAATAGCGAGTGGTAAATTTTTTTTTAAAATTCTGAAAAAGATCACGGATGACTTTTAGATCATAAACAACCTATTTCCGGTTCAAAGCTATGCAAATTAAAATAAAGCATTTTTTGTGCGATACCCTAATAACCAACCAATCAAGACTTTGATAAATTTTAATTGCATAACAGAGACTTTTAATTTTATTTAACAAGAACAATTAGACCAGGGGTGGGGAACCTGCGGCATTTTGAGAATGACGGCATTCTTTGCGGCCTTATCAAATATTTTGAATTTTATACAAAATTCCAAAATTCAAACCAATTTTTTCGTTGAAATGCTTTTTTGTAAAATTTTATTTTTTTAAATATCCTTGTTTCGAAAATATTTTGTCTAGTTCTGTAGTCGAAATTTTTCGTGATTTCGATTTAAAAATAGCAAAGTAACAATAACCAAGTAATATTACGTTTATACCGCCGATAGTTTAATAGAATATAGTACATTTTGCTACATGATATGAAAACACTACTTTTTTGTGAGTGAGATTTTGTTAGCGAGACGCGTTAACGTCGAGTGGGACAATTTAACGAACCTTATGAAGAAATGTGTATTATAAAAAAACATTTTAACTATTTTATTATAGGTTTCTTTTTAATTTTAAATTTAATTTAACGGCTGCCTCCACCGATAATAATGTCATTTGCAATTGATTCTGGGTTTTTACGGTGTCATTACTCAAGATTTGGATTATTCTGATCTTTGGCAAAACTATGAACATCAGTTAAACCAAAAGTATCGAATAATAAGTAAATTACTATTTTAGAATATGGTTTTTGCTTAGCAGATTGTTAAAACCCCATTTCAACGTCACTCTTTTTTCCACTATAAAAACCAGATATGAGACCTTCTCGCTCATGTTTTATGGTCATATCGGTCATATCGGTCTACATGTAAACATAGAAAAAAATCGAAAAAGTCCACTTTGAAAAAAAATCCGAGTTGAGCCCTTTTCGAAATTTGCGATTCAAATATTAAATATGGAAGGGCTGAAATCTCACAGCTCTGAGATATCAAGACTTCGGTCTAGGTTAAGGATTTTGATATAGTTTTCGGCAAAAAAATTTTATGGGGACATGGTTTTTAGTTTTGGGCAGCGATGTATATCAAACATAACTGTTTTTTAAAGTACATGTATTTTTTATTTCTATTTAGAAATTTATTACAAAACTAACACGAAACATCAATACGTTGTCGGAAAATTATAACAGATCATAAATTAACATAATTTAGTGAAAAGATTATGCAATCAGCAAACTACCCAAAAACCTCTCCATTTAGCGTTTCGAGAAAATATTTAAAAATCACAAATTCATACTTCTTTCAGAATTCCAAAAATATTGTAAAAATTAAATAAAATCAAAAATTCAAACTTTTTTCAAACAAAATTCTAAAAATATTTCAAAAATTATTACAAAATCAAAGATTAAAACTTTTTTCAAAAACCTTAAAAAAATTGCTTAAATTATAAAAAAATCAAAAATTGTAACTTTTTCCAAAATAATAAAAATTATAATAAAATAAAAAATTTTAAATTTTTCAAAATTCTAAAAATATTGCGCAAAATTCCTATAAAATCAAAAATTGAAACTTTTTCCATAATTCTAAAAACATATATAAAAATTTTATTTTTTTTTTTAAATTCTAAAAATATTCCAAAAATTCTTACAAAATCAAAAATTGAAACTTTTCCAGAATTCCAAAAATATTTCAAAAACTATAACAAATTCAAAAATTTCCATATTCAATTAAATTACTTCGGTTTGAAAGACCTAAGTATTGCATTCATGAGCTCAAAGTGAAATTCTTACCCCCATTTTTTTGGCATTTCTCGACGTTTTCAGACCTACTGATTCTAAATAAGCAAAAAAAAATGTATGTCTGTCTGCCGGCCGGCCGTCACAACCGACGAAATCTAGACTGAAAGGATTTGAAAAACTTTGAATTCTAAAAATATGTACACCATTGAGGTAAGAGTCGAAAGGCCGACGTGTTCGATAACTGTACCGGAAGTGTGTCAAAAAAATCGTCAAGTGTGTCAAAACAAGGAAATATGCATCTTTTTTCATCAAAAACGTTCATTTTAAGTAATAATGAGTAGGAACATTGAATGTGGAGAAATCTGGATGGTTGGGATTAGTATGTGAGATCAAAAACTAGATTATTGCATTAGAAGTTTGTCAAAAAAATGTTGTCAAGTGTGTCAAAAGAGAGATTTTTATTTATTTTTTTACCCAATTTTTTGGAAAAAAATAAAATTAATTTTTTGTTTGAAATGAGAAATTTTATTATTATTATGGAGAATTATGGCATTATAAGTGTGTCAAAAAATAATGTCAAAAAATTATTTTATTTATTTTTTTAACCAATTTTTTGGAAAAAAATGTAGCTGTTTTTATGACGTAAATATAATTGAAAATGAAATTGGATATGGATTTTTGAATTTGTTATAGCTTTTGAAATAGTTTTGGAATTTTGAAAGAAGTTTGTATTTTTGATTTTGTAATAATTTTTGCAATATTTTTAAAATTTTGGAAAAAGTTTGAATTTTTGATTTTATAATAATTTTTGGAATATTTTTGGAATTTTGAAAAAAGTTTCAATTTTTGATTTTGTTATAATTTTTGCAATATATTTAGAATTTTGAAAGAAATAGAATTTTTGAATTTTAAATATATTTTTAGATTTTTGACAAATGTTTCAATTTTGTAAGAATTTTTGGAATATTTTTAAAATTTTAAAAAATTTTAAATTTTTGATTTTGTTATAATTTTTGGAATTTTGATATTGTAATAATTTTTGCAATATTTTTGGAATTTGGAAAAGTTTGAATTTTTAAGAATTTTTGGAATATTATTGGAATTTAGAAAGTTTAAATATTTGATTTTATTCTAATTTGTGGAATATTTTTGGAATATTTTAAAAAAAGTTTGATTTTATTTAATTTTTACAATATTTTTGAAATTGTGAAAGAAATATGAGTTTGTGATTTTGTAATATTTTCTCGAAACGCTAAATGGAGAGGTTTTTGAGTAATTTGCTGAGTGTATCATCTTTTCACTAAATTATGTTAATTTATGATCTGTTATCATTATCCGGCAACGTATTGATGTTTCGTGTTAGTTTTGTAATAAATGTCTAAACAGAGATAAAAAAATACTTGTACTTTAACAAAGAGTTATGTTTGATATTCATCGCTGCCCAAAACTAAAAACCATGTCCCCATAAAAGTTTTTTGCCGAAACTATATCAAAATCCTTAACCCAGACCAAAGTCTTGATATCTCAGAGCTGTAAGATTTCAGCCCCTCCATATTTTACGTAAACAAACAGCTAATTTTTTTTTCCAAAAAATTTTCTAAAGAAATAAATGAAATCATTTTTTTGACACACTTGAAAATATTTTTTGACAAACTTATAATGCAATAAAGTTCTCAATAATAATAATTTCATGTTCATTACACATTTCATTTCATACAAATAACTAATTTTATTTTTTTCTAAAAAAATAAATGAAAATCATTCTTTTGACACACTTGACATTATTTTTTTGACTAACGTATAATTCTCAATAATAATAATAAAATTTCATGTCGTACAAATAATTAATTTTATTTTTCCAAAAAATTGGGTAAAAAAATAAATAAAAAAGTTTTTTTTGACACACTTGACAACATTTTTTTGACAAACTTATATTGCAAAATCTAGATTTTGGTCTCACATAGCAATCCCGACCATCAAGATTTCTCCAAATTCAATGTTCCTACTCGTAATCACCTAAAATGAAAGTTCTTAAGCAAAAAATATGCAAATTTCCTTGTTTTGACACACTTGAAGATTTGACACACTACTGGTACAGTTATCGAACACATCGTCCTTTCGGCTCTTCCCATTGAGCAAACCTGTTTTAAACCTATTTCAAACCTCTGCCATTGACAATTGTTTCGGCAAGAAACAATATGTGTTTAATTTTTTTGAACCTCGTTTGATTCGAAATGAGACCTCTGATGTTGGTGAAGTCAATGCTAAGCTGTTGGTTCACACTGCTGCGATTTTGGTGAGACAAAGACTTACCCTTTGACATTGCAGGTATAGATACTGACATTCGGCCAAGGCTAAATTTCAACACTACACAGTCCAAAAAAACTGGGTATCTCTGTCACAAAAACACGATAGCGAGTTTCATGTAACAATAGCACGATAAGAGAAAAGCAAAAAAATGGGGATACAAAGGACACTAACCAAATTGAAGAGTACAGATAAAGGGTGAAATTCGAAATTCTTACTAACTACTAAAAAGAAATTTTACATTTCTTGTTACCAGGCAATACAACACAAATTTATGCTTTAAAATAATAAATGTATTACATCAAAGCAATAAAAGGTAAAATTTTGCCTGTCTACCGCCTGGTAACAGTAAGCACAAAATACAATATAATTTTTTAATAAAGAACAATCTCACTAATATAATTGTACGCCTCATATCTTCACTTCACTTTTACTTTCACTAAAACTAAGACACGCTCAGTGTATTTTATTTTACTCTTACTTTGTTTTTATGAAACACACATGCAAAAATAAAATGCAGTTTTTTTTTATTTTCTATTATTAAATAAAAATTTTTGTTAAAATTTAGCAGACAACCTTCTGCTTCTGACTCCGGTTGATGAATTTATAAAAAATTTGTTAAATTTACTTAGTTTTATTTTGAGTGTTAGACACAGCTAAACAGAACTATGATAAAGATAATTCTACTCTCCTGTACATCATTTCAATATTTGAGCGAGATCAACTTTAAAAACTAGCTTGTCAAGGTTTCTGCAAACCGTGCCAAGGCAAAGTTCAATCAAAATAGCCGAAATGCTACTGATATTAGGATAAAATGAAATATTTATGGTTATATAAGTATATTGTATAACTATGCTAAAATGATACTCATTTCACTCGAGCATAAATTATTAACAGCAAAAGCGTAGTGAGGGCTGTAATAATACTTTTTCTAGGACATTTAATAAACATAAAAATACGTGTTTTTATTTATTTAAATGCACCACCGTTTTGTAAATATACAAAATTGCCTTGAATTATAATTTACTAGACTGAAAATTGAATAGATTTTGATTGAATTGTTCAATTCGAAACCATGATCTCTCTAAATAAATTTTTCAGTTTATATTTGGTTTAACATGCGTTCCTTTGGAAAGAATTAGTTGCTCAAACGAGTTTTTGCGACGTTGACTTGCGACGTCAACAGTTATTAAAAATTCGTTTTTTGTGTTTGATTAAGGACCGTTTGCTGCCGAAAACCCAAAATAGAAGAAAACATCTTCGATTTCCATTTCGTAACTAGTACGCAGTTGTAAATAGGAGAACGTGACCGTGCGCATAGTTATTGCCTAAACAGGGAGACAATTCTTATTTTCAAATTACCAGGCGAAATAAATTTAATGTTAATAATTAATGTTAATGTTAATGTTAATCTGTTTTCAGTTCTTAAAGAACAAACAATTCTCCATTTTTATTCCCTCTATCTCTAAATAAGGCATTTCTGCTCCAATTGTTGTCAAATTCAGAAATAACATCGATCCACTTCATTCTTGGACGTCCTCTTCTTCTTTGTTTATTTGGAACCCATTTTTCAACTTTTGTTGTCCATTTTCCTTTCTCTCTTATTACGTGTCCAGCGTAGTTCCATTTTTGTTGTTTTGAGAATATTATAATATCGATGATCTTTGTTTTCTTTCTAAGTTGAATATTTGTTATTTCATCCCATTTCTTGTTTAACAGAATTCCATTTTTTTTTTTAGTTGTTGCTAGTTTTTCTTTTTTTCCACTCAATTTTTAATTTTGCATACATGCTTGCTTGCACATATCTGCGCGAAAAAGCATTTTCCACAATGGACAATAAAATAAATAAACCATAATCTGAAGAAATTCTTTTAGTTATGCAAATTAAAATTATTAAAATTATTTAAAATTATTTAGAATAAATATGTTGATTTGGTCAAATAAATAGTTAGCTACATTGGTTTTTATTATGAATCAAAGAAACACGACAAGCATTGAATCTCACCACTTAACTCAGTAGATTTGAATATCCCCAGATACCATGGAGAGGGCGTTTCTTTTTTCATACATTCAAAATGATTATTTAACGACCTGTTCTGAAAAATGTAGGTTTAGCAGGCAAAATATAGCTTAGCCGCAATTGGAACGAAGTTTTAGAAGTGAAATAAAACTAATATTTTTAAATAAATACTGTCCGTACTGTGAAATTATGGAAGGCTAGGCGAGACCAGGTACGAGAGGAGTGGGATTGGACAATACCATGGGGTGAGTTCTATTTTATTTTATATTTATATATAGGTATAGCGAATAAGTATGAGTGCGAAGGTGTGAGACTGCGGGTGCGTGAATGTGTGGATAGTAATTTATTTGGCGATACCAATTTTATTGCACCATATCCACAACGAGAACTTGTACAACTCTGACAATCGAATTACCATTTTATTAAAAGGTAAGATAGTTTAAATTACCAAGAAAGTGGCATATCATTTGCTTTGTTGTGTTTGGGTTCTCCTTCGTTTCTGATAAAATGATAGCGTTTTTATTTGGTTTTGATCAAGGTATAAATTATAAGCGAAATGTAAGCAACAAATTTAATAGTTCTTTCATCGATTTGGTGGTTATGAGTAACACAAATCTTAGTAATTTCATTGTAAATATACACAATTAATTTAATTGTATAAACATTCTTCACGTAAGAAAAACGAAGCCGCTATAAATATATATGTGTATCTCGTTTTTTTTTATTATTTTTTTTCTGTGACTACTTCCAATTAAATGTTAACCATTGAAACAGAAAGTTAAAATACAAATGTAAGAAAAGGTCCTCAAATCGGAACTCAGGATTGTCTAGCGCTGGTGAGAAACACGTCCTTGATAATCGAGGAGCGACACCATTATCTTGGAAGAGCGACGAGGGTAAGGAAAAAGGGTACTACGTGAAGTGCTTGGATATTTCAGATAAGGATAACACATTTATGCTTTATGATGAATTAATAGAATTATGTATTAATACTATGACGTATTGAAATAAAGATGAAACCTCGAATTGGTAACGCTTACCCGGTGCCGATGTAGGATTACTCGATCGCATCGAAAATACCAGATCATTATCACCGAACCTTTCAGAATTTGCTCCTGAATATAATTTTGGCGAGAATATTGTTGAAAATGGATGTCGAAGTTTTTTTTGTATATCTCCTATAAAGTATTATTAAACCTTCGATAAAAATGTGTCGGTATATTAAGAAAAATAGAAGTTCTGTGTGGATTTTTTTTTATTACGATATACGCCGTGAACTCGATGTTGAGAGTGGTGTGCGTGTATAGGAATGCGTGAGTGTATGGGGGTATGGATGACGGTGCGTATGTATGTGTGTGTGTATGTGTGTGTGTTCTTGTGTGTGTGTGCGTGAGTGTATGAGGTGTGAGAGCGTTTGGATGCGTGCTGGAACTGGTGGGGTTGGACGTGTTGATCGTGGTTTGTTCGTATACGTGAGTCGCCAGAGTCTATTTATCTCACGTAGCGTTTCCTCGATCCGTTTGTTTATCAATACACGTACAATACTGATATCTGTGCTGGAGCAGCAGGTATTCTTCGTTCGACCCCACTTACTGAAGCTGGTTTGGGGCTTTAAATAAATCTCGCTAGGTACGCAGCTTGCTATGCTACTTCGTTCTCTATTCACCGAAGCAACGCTTCATTACAAGAGATACAAAAAATTGGTATGTAGTTTATGTTTCTTATCCATTTCAATATTAATTATACTTATAAGATTAAAGATACAGTCAACTGTTGAGTACCCACGTCGGAAGCCTGCTTGAATCTCATTCAAAATTTCATTAGAACTATTTTGCCACAGAATCCATGAATGATATTTCTCTATAATTCTCGGCTAAGTTGACGTCACCTTTCTTAAATAACTTAAATAATTATGGATTTTTTAAACGACTCTGGCGGTGACAATGAATGATAAATTATATTAAATATTTTTACCAGTTTATCCAAGAACATTACGGGGGCATTTTTATAGAACTCATACGGAATTCTATCATAGCCAGGAGTTTTTTTATTTTTGGCCTATCCAGTACTGCTAGAATTTCTTGTGAATGGATTTCGCCATCAAGTGCAGGAATTAATATTTCGGGTTCGGCATATAAAATTGGCTTTGTAGCGTTTAATGGGTTCATAATACGCTTAAAATGTTCCACAAACATATTAATTGATATATCTGTCGCGCATACAAGTTTTTGACCTCAAATTTCTCTTATTGCCGCACCTCAGTCTTTCGAGTTGTTCATTGTACTAAGTCGCTCTGTCAGACTTCAATTATATTGAAATTTTTTAAGGCGACAGAGTTTTCAATAATTTTGATTCTCTGTTAGGTATGTTTGTTTCAGATTACTTGTACCATATTTTCTGTAGGCGCAGAGTGCGTTAAACGACTTCTTCCGCGCTTTTAGGCAACTGAAATCGAACCATTTGTCTCTAAACACAGGTTTTTTTAAACATTCATTTGGGTTATAATTGGTTGCATCATAAATAATCTTTGTTGCCAATTGAATATTATCGATTTCAACCGACTCTATGTCATTTTCATTAATATTGCGAATAATCGTTTCGATATTATCAGCATATACTTCTGGGTTCTGTTTGGTCCATAACAGTTGGGGTAGGAGTTGTTGTGGATTTTCAGACTGTTGTAAACATTTTCAATAATCGATAGAACAATTGGCATATGATATGAAAAATTTTGGGATTCAGCACTAAAATTAAAATTTAAATTTCGAAGTATGTACATCAGACACAGTACAGATATCATTAACTGACATATAGTGAGTATGATGACCGCGAGAATATTTCAGAAGTGAAAACTTAAATCTGTGAAATAGCTGTGTTTTTTGGTATCTTCCAATTATTGTAGCATCGCAAATTAAAATTTCAGAATGTTTAAATTAGAATCCTTAAAATTATTCTGGGTTTCACATCTATCAGCATTCCAAGCAACTATTATTTACATTTTTATATTTAAAATAATCAAAACATATCATATACAAATTTGCGGCTATCAACACCTTAGAAAGCATGTTGTGTTGGGACCTTGTTCTTAAAAGTTTTTTATGTGTTATTGTGACACACCTTGTAATTTCTACTACCAAACACATTTAATTTAAAAAAAAATAGCATATCATCAAAGAATATTCCATAACTTAGAGTAAGGGATGGTATCGTTGATTGAAAATACTTCATCCGCCAGCCCCCTAAGATATCACTTTGGCTAATGAGATTTCACTGCTATTGCCAGTGGTATACGATATCTCAAGATAACCAATATGCTAATAGCAGGGACTAAAGTACGTAGTTGTCATACCCATAGATCAACAATTTTAAATTTTACAAATCTTCCTGCGGAAAGCTAAGTAAATTCATTGGTATTAATGCGCAGTGTTGCCGTTTGCAAATCACTTTCGGATATACAAATGTAATTGTTTCAGGTTATACTATGTTTTTTACGTTATTTTTAATTTCATTAAAATTATGTTCAACAAAAAAAAAACATTGATCAAAGCAAACTACCGTTTCAAACGATATTTAAATAAAAAGCAAATTAAGTGTACACAACAACTTCCCAAATTTTCATGATGATTAATGTATCAATGCATAAAGGACAAACAGACATACTTTCAATTTTGTATATATATTCAATATTTATTTAGCATGATGACTCGAATGCAAATTGCAAAAGACAGTAGCAATATAACTTTAAAAAAGTAAATAGATAAATTTTCCAGAACCGATTTTGATATCTTTGGCAAATATTCTTACACCATTTTTAATTAACAAACAAAATTGGTAGAGTAATCAATATAAACAATATACTCGGTCAATATTCATGTTGATAGAAATTCTTTTATATTGGTTACTCTACACCTACTTTTGTTCTTGTTACATTACGCAAATAACAGCCAACTAACAAGAAATTAATTTTTTTATTATGTATTTGAAAACGTCAATATTTCAAAAACCAACTGAGCCGTCAAAGAATTAAAAACATCTTTTTATTTCATATATACCTAATCTTTTTACTCATATAAGAATCAGTTCTGGATACAAACAAATCTGGCTATGTCTAGGAAGGTTGTTAGATTGAAAGAATAAGAATATAATAGCTATTTGATTAACTCTCAAGAAAATATCTTCTTTCCATTTACACAATAATTATTCCCAAATCCATCCAACTAAACAACATCATAGCTAATTAAAACACAATTGTTTCAGTTAAGCACAACAATCAATTAAAATAAAATTATCGTAAAATTGTCATTTCAAAACAAAGGAATTGCAATAATGCAAATGTAAATATTAATGCAAATCCCTTGAATTACGAAAAAACAGGATTAGCTGGTTAAAAACAAATCGGTATAATCCATAGCGATGTATACGAGATTTTATCAAACTGCTTTCCAATTATATGAATACATAATTATTTAAAAAAAATTACAGATGATTTGTAGTGATGGGTTTTGTTGATAATAAAATTAAAACAAACAAAATTTGTAACCACCATTTATAACCAACTCTTCCGTCTGTTAAAGATGTCGTTAGCAGTCGTTATCTTTGTATTAATCTAAAAAAAAAAATAAAAACCAAAATCATCTAAGTAACTTACATCACCTTGAGATGAAAACCAAGTTAAGGAAAATCCACTCACATAAGTCTTAAAAATATATATATAGTTTTTCCACGGGACAATTTTCTTTTTTCAACTCTGATGTAACAAATGTTTACAAACAAAAAAAAAATCTCACATCCTAAAAATACAGTAATGTTATATTTATAAAATTTTCTTTTAAAAATAACTTTTGGGCGGCTTCTTTCTTTTGGGGAAAAAAATCAAAAGTCAAAAGCACATTTTGATACTCGTGGCTTAAGGTTATGATGGATATTCTTATGTATTTTGTTAGGTTGTGATATAGTTTTTTTTTGTATAAATTTTTTAATGAAGAAAATATGGAGGGGCTGAAATCTCACATCTCTGAGATATCAAGACTTCGGTGTGGGTTAAGGATTTTGATATAGTTTTCGGCAAAAAGCTTTTATGAGGACATGGTTTTTAGTTTTGGGCAGCGATGTATATCAAACATAACTCTTTGTTAAAGTACTAGTATTTTTTATCTCTGTTTAAAAATTTATTACAAAACTAACACGAAACATCAATACGTTGCCGGAAAATTATAATCAAAATTCCAAAAATATTGTTAAATTAAATAAAATCAAAATTTTCAAAATTCCAAAAATAGTCCAAAAATTAGAATAAAATCAAATATTTAAACTTTTTCTAAATTCCGATAATATTCCAAAAATTCTTAAAAATTTAAACTTTTCTAAAATTCTAAAAAAATTGCAAAAATTATTACAAAATCAATAATTAAAAATTTTTTCAAATTTCCAAAAATTATAACAAAATCAAAAATTTTAAATTTTCAAAATTCTAAAAATATTCCAAAAATTCTTACAAAATCAAAAAATGAAACTTTTCTCAAAATTCTAAATATGTATGCATATTTATATATAAATTTCAAAAATTCCATTTTTTTTCAAAATTCTAAAAATATTGCAAAAAAATAACAAAATCAAAAATTGAAACTTTTTTGAAAATTCCAAAAATATTCAAAAAATTAGAATGATATCAAATATTTAAACTTTTTCTAAATTCAAATAATAATCCAAAAGTTCTTAAAAATTCAAACTTTTTCCAAAATTCTAAAAATATTGCAAAAATTATTACAAAATCAAATATTGAAAATTTTTTCAAAATTCCGAAAATTATAATAAAATCAAAAATTAAAAATTTTTCAAAATTCTAAAAATATTCCAAAAATTCTTACAAAATCAAAAATTAAAACTTTTCCCGAAATTCTAAAAATATTGCAAAAATTATTACAAAATCAAAAATACAAACTTTTTTCAAAATTCCAAAAATATTTCAAAAACTGAAAACAATGTCCAAACAAACAATGTCCAAATTCATGTTCAATTACATTTACGTCATAAAAACAGCTACATTTTTTTTTCCAGAAAACTGGCTACAAAATAAATGAAATCATTTTTTGACACACTTGACAACATTTTTATGACAAACTTATAATGCCATAATTCTCAATAATAATAAAAAATTTCATTTCAAACAAACAATTTTATTTTTTTCCAAAAAATTGGGTAAAAAATAAATAAAAATCTTTCTTTTGACACACTTGACAACATTTTTTTGACAAACTTATAATGCCATAATTCTCAATAATAATAATAAAACCGAAGTAATTTCATTTCAAACAGACAATTTTATTTTTGTCCAAAAAATTGGGTAGAAAATAAATAAAAATCTTTCTTTTGACACACTTGACAACATTTTTTTGACAAACTTACAATACAATAATCTAGATTTTAGTCTCACATACCAATCCCCCCTACTCGTAATCACTTAAAATGAAAGTTTTATAAGCAAAAAATATACAAATTTCCTTGTTTTGACCCACTTGACGATTTTTTGACACACTTCCGGTATATTTATCGAACACATCGTCCTTTCGGCTCTTCCCATTGAGTAAACCTATTTTTAGAAAAAAACCGTCCAGCGGTTTTCTAGATTTCGTAGGTTGTGACGGCCGGACGGCCGGCCGACAGACAGACATACATTTTTTTTTTGCTTTTTTAGAATCATTAGGTCCTAAAACGTCGAGAAATGGCAAAAAAGCGGGGGTAAGAATTTCACTTTGAGCTCATGAATGTAATACTTAGGACTTTCAGATCGAAGTAATTCTCTCTTGTAGTCATCTAGATGTGTCATGTGATGATCCTTATACATAACATAAATATCGTCAACATTAAAATATCGGTCTGAAGACCTAAGTATTACATTTATGAGCCAAAAGTGAAATCCTTACCCCCACTTTTTTGGCATTTCTCGACGTTTTAGGACCTACTGATTCTAAAAAAGCAAAAAAAAAAAATGTATGTCTGTCTGTCGGCCGTCCGTCCGTCATTACCTACGCTGCAGGGAAAACCGCTGGAGGGATTTCAAAAATTTTTTTTTCTAAAAATAGGTATACTCTAGGGACAGGTCAGAAAGGACGCTGTGTTCGATAACTGTACCGGAAGTGTGTCAAAAAATCATTATGTGTGTCAAAAATAGCAAATTTTCATATTTTTGGCTTAAAAAACGTTCATTTTAAGTGATTACGAGTAGGAACATTAAATTTGGAGAAATCTTGATGGTCGGGATTGGTATGTGAGATCAAAAACTAGATTATTGCATTAAAAGTTTGTCAAAAAATTTTGTCAAATAAGTCAAAAGATTTTTATTTAGTTTTTACACAATTTTTTGGAAAAAAATAAAATTGTTTGTTTGAAATGAAATTTTATTATTATTATTGAGAATTATGGCATTATAAGTTTGTCAAAAAATGTTGTCAAGTGTGTCAAAAGAAAGGTTTTAATTTATTTTTTTACCCAATTTATTTAGAAAAAAATAAAATTAATAGTTTGTATGACATAAAATTTTATTATTATTATAGAGAATTATGCCATTATAAGTTTGTCAAAAAATAATGTCAAGTGTGGCAAAAAATGATTTCATTTTTTTTTAGCCAATTTTTTGGAAAAAAAATGTAGCTGTTTTTATGACGTAAATGTAATTTAAAATGAAATTGGACATGGAAATTTTTGAGTTTGTTATAGTTTTTGAAATATTTTTGGAATTTTGAAAAAGTTTGTATTTTTGATTTTGTAATAATTTTTGCAATATTTTTAGAATTTCGGGAAAAGTTTTAATTTTTGATTTTGTAAGAATTTTTGGAATATTTTTAGAATTTTGAAAAATTTTTAATTATTGATATTATAATTTTTGGAATTTTGAAAAAATTTTCAATTTTTGATTTTGTAATAATTTTTGCAATATTTTTTTTTTAGCCAATTTTTTGGAAAAAAAATGTAGCTGTTTTTATGACGGAAATGTAATTTAAAATGAAATTGGACATGGAAATTTTTGAATTTGTTATAGTTTTTGAAATATTTTTGGAATTTTGAAAAAGTTTGTATTTTTGATTTTGTAATAATTTTTGCAATATTTTTAGAATTTCGGGAAAAGTTTTAATTTTTGATTTTGTAAGAATTTTTGGAATATTTTTAGAATTTTGAAAAATTTTTAATTTTTGATATTATTATAATTTTTGGAATTTTGAAAAAATTTTCAATTTTTGATTTTGTAATAATTTTTGCAATATTTTTAGAATTTTGGAAAAAGTTTGAATTTTTAAGAATTTTTGAAATATTATTGGAATTTAGAAAAAATTTACATATTTGATTTTATTCTAATTTTTGGAATTTTGAAAAAGTTTGATTTTATTTAGTTTAACAATATTTTTGGAATTTTGATTACAATTTTCTGGCAACGTATTGATGTTTCGTGTTCGTTTTGTAATAAATTTTTAAACAGAGATAAAAAATACTTGTACTTTAACAAAGAGTTATGTTTGATATACATCGCTGCCCAAAACTAAAAACCATGTCCTCATAAAAGTTTTTTGCCGAAAACTATATCAAAGTCCTTAACCCAGACCGAAGTCTTGATATCTCAGAGCTGTGAGATTTCAGCCCCTCCATATTTTCACTTTTAGCTCATGAATGTAATACTTAGGTCTTTCAGACCGAAGTAAATAAAATATTAATCCTGTTGTGTGTTATAAATATTCTTGCACAACATTGGTGAGAAGTTGAATCTGGACTAACTATGGGGTAAGTGACGTTTATATCATTTTCTTATGTTTATATTATTTTATATAAAGCATAGAATTGGTTTAGATGTGATGATCTTGGCTTCTTCGATTTTAGGTTCTTCAGAGTCTCTTCTGTTCAATTTTTCATGGTCCATTTGTTCTGTCTCAAGAGTGTGCATACTGATTAATTTGTGCTGGGTTGGAGAACGTTAATTCTCGTAACCGCATGACTGTCACTAGTTGGAATATAAAAACTTAAGGCACGCAATCATCTGATTGCTTCCTGTTGGTATTCTAACCCTCCACTACAACATGCGTGCGAGTAATTCGTTGTGCTTAAACATCTGGAGACAAAGATATTGGATTTAGGGCATGTAAAAACCCGGTTAATTTAAAAAAACGGGTTTCGGTTTTTAATAAAATGAAAAACCGGGTAACCGGGTTTTACCCGGTTTTTGGGTTATTTAAAAAACTATCTTGAGGACGACTTTAAATATATTATTAAAGTTTTATTAAACAAAAATGCAAGCACTCCTTCTGCAGAGGGTAAGGTTGAAGTGTTTTTACTCAGTTCTTTTACCGCCATGTCGGCATTAATATTTCTATTAAATCTACCAAAACATTAAAGTTGCTTTCATTATATAAATCTTCACGTCCGATTTCTTTCACTGAGCTTTTTATGCAATTTTTTAGGTGTACTAACCTCTCTCTCCATCATAGGAATAAGTGAGTTCCATCTTGTTTTGCAGTACCAATATAAGTTTAAGTTTTTCCCGCTTTTTTTCAACATATCGCTGCAATAAATAATTTCTTACTGGAGATTGTCTGAAAAATTTCACAGTCTATCGAAATTTTTGAAGTATTTCGTTAATATTTACATCGTCTAAATTGTACCTAATATTATCAATACCATTATCAATATTTATGTTATGGTCGCCAGCAAAAGAATATTTTTTTAAAAAATTATCTGTAATTTTTAAAAACTGTTGTCGATAAACCATAAATTATTATAAGACAATATTTATAATATTTAGTTCTCTATGAAAAACAGGAGAAAGTTATTGGTGCGTTTAGAAAAGAAAGATTTTTCAGAATGCGGTGTGATGATTTGATATGCTCCGAGTACGGAAAAATCTGTTTTCTAACGAGTTGCATACAAAAATTTGTTCGCATCCTTCATTGGAATTAATTAAAACAGTTTCTTAAAGTTAAATTTGATTAATCTGAGACTATAAAAGTTTAAAATCAAGTATATATGCCTTCGCTGAAAATTAAGAAAACCGCTTAACTCGCTTAAGTTAAAAAAACGCTTAAGCCATGAAAAACGAAATAAATATTTTAAGTATAACGAAAAAAGCCATAAGACCTACAAAAATTTCCTGTCCCAGAAATCAAAACATAAAATTGTAAATTGTTTCGAAAATTTCTTCCAATTGAATACTGGAACTGGAGAAAAAGTTTAAACCGTTGATGAAAATGTTATGTTCGAATACTTTTTTGAGAAGAATTTAATATAAACAACCAAAATAAAGTTATGACGGGTAAATCCGGAGGCGAAGATCATAAAGCCATCCACATTATGAGTAACGTATTCGATGCTAACAATTATACTGTAAGTTACGAATATTTCTATGCAGATATGAGATCCGTTTCTATACGAATTTTAATTAATGTATCTACATATATTCTATTGCATCCAGAATACGAAAAAATAAATTTACTTTCTCAGGTAATTTACTTTCTCAAGTCAGTGTCCAGCTTTCACTTCCAAATGTAAGCACAGATCGAATTAATGCTTTGTAAAATGTGAGTTTACAAGACCGCGAAAGATTTTTTGATCGCAGAAGTTTTGAGTATGCGTGAAAAAGTCTGTATGCGGCAGTGACACGGGCTTTGATATCTGCCTTCATGTCATTTGACGATGTTATTAGCTATTACAGACCCGAGGTATTTGAAATTTTCCACGCGTTCTACTTCATAGTCACCAGTATTCCGATTTCCGGGAAATATGTTCCTGGATTAAAAATACGTTTGGCCGTTGTTGGTGCATAATCCGAGTCGATTAGCATTTATTTCAAGCTGAGAAAGAATATCCTTAATATCGCTTGTTCTACGTCCAAGAAGCGCAATATCATAAAGCCATGAATTTGATTGGATTGGATGCAGTTCTGTGTCTCGATTCGGCTTTATACTGTCGCGTACTCAAGCGTTAAATTAAATTGTATGGAAAAGAATGCATCACCTTGTCGAACACCTGATGTTATATTAAAGGGTTCACCAATTGTCTTTGGATTACTATTCTACAATTTTATTCTGATGTTGTGAGTTTACATACAGAGAAATATTTTTCTCTGAGATAGTAAGGAATATGAGCACAAACCAAATTGTCGCGGATGAAACTATTATATGCTTGTTTGAAATCAACGTAGAGCTGGTGAATGCTGATGTTGTACTCTCAACATTTTTCCAGAATCATTCTTAACATAAAACATTAATCTGTGGTCGAACGGTTGGGACGAAAACCACAATGATAGTCAGCGATGATAGATTCGGATAACCGGATGAGTCGAGCAAGTACGACATTACCTAGTATTGTAACGTCCGCTATATTCACCTAAACAATAATAAAACCAATTCATCTTCTGTCTCCAATTCAATAAAAATTTATTTCACTACTTTCAGTTCATTTTTACATCAATAATAATTTTTTTAAAATTTTTAAATAATTAACGGCCAGCTAAATTTCGAATATATTATAAAAGTAAACGAACGTACCAATTTTATTTTCATTTCTAACGAACAGATGTCGTTACTCAATTTTTGCTGAATCTTGGTGTTACACGATTGATTATAGAACGTCAAAGAAAAAAATCACATTTTTTTCATTTTGTTGGTTAATCAATTTTAGATTCATTCGGGTTTTGATAGTTTCCAAAGAGAAACATGATAAGAAAATTTTTAAAAATTCCGTGTTCAGATCAAAAGTAATGATCTCATTCAATTCTAAAAATAAAAAAAAATAGAATCAATTAAGTCTGTTAGTTCTAACTTTTTGTCTGAGAAAAAGATTCCAAGTGGTTGTGAGAGAAACAAATCACCTTCAGTGATTAGGATAACAAACCAAAAGGTTATTTTGGTTAGAAAAACTCAGATATGAATCAAAATTTGTGAAAATTAAATAAAGTATGATATTGTTAATATTTCGAATAACAACTGATCAATTAGAACAAATATATATTAACTTTCTTTGTTCTACCAAGAACTATTTAAAATAAAGCTTTGTTTTTTTTCGTTAATAACAACCGTAACAAACATTTTTTTTTGATCCGGCATACCGTGATGTTGAATTATAAAAGGTTTTGGGGACCTGCAACAAAGTCACAACTACATGTTTAAAACAAAATTATATCATCCAGAAGTGAATGAAGGAATTGTTGAGATTTTGGAAATTGCCATAAACATCATCGTGCAGATGATCTAAAGATACGAGACATAATACTGGATCTTGCAACAATAATGGACAAGGAAACCATCAATCCACAATATTAATTTTTCTTTGAACAATTTTATTAAATCAAAAAAAAACAAAGAAAATATTTAATATGTTTAAATCGCATATTTCAATAGATACATATGTTCAAAGAGTTTTTGAATAAATTAAAACAATGGAAATTATGTGTTCATATTAAATGAAAAATTTCCGTATTAAAAGTTTGCAGTTCTTCTCGAGTTATAAGTTTGGTAATTCATTCTCAAAATTAAAATGGCTATAATATTTGTGTTCTATCTGAAACAAAAGAAAAACAATAAGATATAAATTAAATGGATGAATAATTTGGTTGGTGAACATTATTGATAAATAAGATTGATTCACGTTGAGGCGACGTAAGGAATTTGAGTGTTTGTTTCCAAGGGAATTATTGATGAAAGAAAAACTACAAGAAGAATCAACACACCAATTTGGAAAGTAAAGCTGAAGACATCCATCAAGCTCGACAATAGTTAAGTTAATTTTTCTTACTTTTATATAATGTATATATATATATTTTGAATTTTTTTAGTGTAACTAGATTTTGCTAGTTTTCTTTATGGCAGGCTAAGATAGCCATTTAGTAAGAGACACCCAATTTCAGGATCCGTTTGGAAGTCATAACGATAGTTTTTTTCATGGTTTTGTATAAATTGACTCTGTTGTTTTAAAAGTCCAAGCCATTATACAGTGGCAAAACAATATTTTATATGCAGCGCGATGCTACAGTAATTCGCACATTTTAGGCGGTCACATTTCTTGTGTAGCGGAACAATGAGAGCTGTTTTCCATTCAGCAGGTAGTTCTTTTTGATCCCAGATTGTCAGAATCATGTCGTATATACGTGAGACAAGAGCTGCTCTTCCATTTTTAAATAGTTCTGCAGGAATCCCATCGATACCTAGTGATTTACCATATTTTAGTTTTTTACGGCAGTTCCCATTTCTTCTATTGTTGGGTAAGAGACAAAAATCTACTCACTTGATGGATTAATGGCTCGAATAGGGTAAACTTCATTCATCCTTTTCAGTAGGTTTTGAAAATGGGATCGCCATACTGCCAGCACATCACGGTCATTTGTTGTAAGCTCATTATTTCCATTTTTGATGGCTCTGGATCTTGCGGGTGGAAATTTTTTGTCAGATTCCGAGAAGTCAATAACGATAATGAATAAGAACGCTAACTCCAAATTTTCCTGATTTCTGATGAATGCAATAGTAGAGAGCGTATCCTTTTGCTGTTTCATGGATACCACTCCTTGACCATCTTAGTTTTTGTAATAATGCTATATCAAGTGTGTAGCTATCGACTTGGTGTGTGAGTTGTATTAGATCTCCTGGTCTTCTAAGGCTTAGCACGTTTCAGGTTCCCATTTTTAAATCGTAGTCCGGGTACAGTTGCCGAGGTCGTGTAATGAGTCCGAGGCCATTGTACAGAATTCATAACACAATTGTTTTACAGAAATTGAGTGGGCCGTTCTGATGTTCAGGTTTTCAGAAAAACCGTTGTACATGGTTATTTAGCGAGCAGCTTGATCCAAAACAAACGCCCGCTCCAAGCCGCCCCTAACACGGAGAACAGAGGCTTGAGTTGCATTAGTTTTATGGTGCCAATGACTCGCTATGGTGCAGAATTATTGAGCATAATCAGTATTTACTCTGCCTTTCTCAACTACACAAACCTTATTCTGTTAGCGTTACCCAGGTAGCACGGCCTTAACATAGAATTTCGAATCTCACTACACCCGAAAAAATCATCCCTATGGCAAAACAAACAACAGTGTGTAAGGGTTTTCCAAATGTTGATCACGATATTATCTGACAACCTCACAGCACCGATGCAAATGGAAGTCCAAATCTGAACTATTACTCGTAGATGATGTCGTGATAACTACACGTCACAACTTTTGTAAAACAAACTATTCTTGTTGAAAATAAACACTTGGATGGATAAAATCGGATTATCTTTAAGCATTACTTAAATTATTTTTTCAAATAGGTTTTCCCACTTTTCCATTTTTTGCGGAATCCAAACGTTTGCTTAAAACTCAAATGTTAAAAAGATGGAATTTTGTTGTCGTCAACTACTTCATGCTAGATATCATGTGAGCAACATAGGCTACAAACTATTACTTTAGTTATAATTGGCTTATCTAAAATAAATAAATAAATATATTTAAAAAATTGGCCATCTAATATTTCAAGTAAAAATATCCTCAACATTAATGCATGAACCCGGCTCGAAGGACCATACAAAAAAAGATTTACTATACCAAAACGTCGGTTTGGATTGAACTATTTATTTGACTTACAATTTAGAATTTAATATTTAGTTTTTGCTTTTGAAATTAAGTGACAAACACAATAAAACAAAGCTTCAAGCGATAAATTTTAGTTCATTTATTTAAAAATAAATTTTGCGGATTTAACGTAACAGTTAAAGACTATTGCTGAATATTGGTGCTTTTCTGCAAATTTATCCAATGCAACAAAAAACGTATCAGTCGTTAATTGAATCTCCACCTTCAACTGCACTGTCTTTGTTGCAAGACACACGAAAAATTCTAAAAACTTAACTACACAATTCTTTTTATAGTAAAATCTAGAAATTAAAAATAGATGAATTGACGTTATCCTTGTTTTATGAAGACTCTCCAAAAAGCAAGGATTACAAGACTCTCCATAAGTAACGTTTGGAATAGGTAGGTAATGGCTCAGTTCATAACACTTAACTCAATCAAAAATTCTGTAAGAATAGTTTACCCTTGGTGGTAAACGGGTGGAACCTTCCCAGCGAGTGAAAAATCTGTGATGCTGTAGATGAAACACTTCATTTGAGATAATAACAGCATTTGAGATCATGCTAGTCAAAAATTAAATCAAAGAAATGATGATCTTTGGAATAAAAAAGTAAGTAGAAACTTTAATCAAAAAGAGAAAGAAAGAGAAAGAGTTGGATGTTTAGGCCTCTCTGTTTTTTTTACATTATTTCCTACTATTATTGACTTATTAATAAGCAGGAAAACAAACTTAACTAACTGCGACCTAACATTGATTAAATAGAAAAAAATGAAAACCAATTTTGATTTTTCCTGCGAAAAAGAACCTAAAAATAACAAATTCTCTCACCAAACAAGAAAATTCTATTTCTCCATCTAATAACGTTTTTCATTGACAATTTAAAGAAATTTGATTTCAATTTTTGTTATTATTCTTAATTTATTTAGAACCTAGTGATTCTTTTGGTAACGTAGGAAACGGATATAAATCAAAATGACGGAAAATTGGGCAACAGAAGCGGAAATAAGTATGATTACTCCAATATTTAAAAATCAATTTTTTTAATGTTTTATTTTTATTTTAGGATTGGAGTTGTTTTGTGTGAGGTGAATGAGTAAAAGGGTTGAGTTTTTGACTTGAAACGTGAATAATAAACCAACGAAAAATATTTTTCAGTTTTAAGGAGATTATGCAGGGTCATGTTAGAAAAACAAGCAAATAGTTGACATTAGGAATTCCTTTACGATTATAATTTCATGATTTATATGAAAGAGTTATCGTGACAGTGTGACAGTGATATATCACTAACAATAGAAGCGAAATATCACTACACAATGTGATATCTTAGGAGTGCTGGTGGAATAACTGTATTCAGTCAACGATAATACTTTCAATGTTAATTATGGAATATGCCATGATGACGGCACGTTGTTGCTTGCTCGAAGAAACGAAGTTTCATATAACTCTATATCATTTCTCTGATCATTGAGGAAGACAGTGCGTCACATGATCAAGAAATACGCCACCAACTAAATTATTGGCAACCCGATTATAATTTTGTTCCTCCAAATTTTTCTAAGACATTTGCTTTTTACTGTTTTTAAAGTGAAAACTTCTTTAGCCGCGTTATGAAATTTTGTATGGAGTAAAATTTGTATATTCTCGTCATCAATTTTAATATGCATTTTTTAATAACAAAAATATATTTTTTAAATCATTTCTATCTATCTATATTTTTTAAATTAAATCTATCTATCATTTCTAGATATCGTGCTCGACTGATGTTCTGTAGGTAGTGAGTTCAATTTCTGGTGTGGTACATATTTTATTATTTTTTTTTTAATTTTTATTAAATAACATTAAAATTGTTTTTTTTTATTCCTGAATTCATAAAAATAATAAAAATTTCTTTATACGAATTTTAAAAAATTAATCTATAACGCAGTTTTTTATAGTTATATCGCTACTGTCTTTTGCAATTTGAATTCGAGTTATCATGCTAAATAAATATTGAATATATATAAAATTGAAAGTATGTCTGTTTGTCCTTTATGCATTAATACATTAATCATCATGAAAATTTGGGAAGTTGTTGTGTACACTTAGTTTGCTTTTTATTTAACTATCGTTTTAAACGTTCGTTTGCTTTGATCAATGTTTTTTTTTTGTTGAACATAATTTTTATGAAATTGAAAATAACGTAAGAAAGATAGTATAACCTCTATGTGTATAACCTCTATGAAAGATAGTATAACCCCTATGTTACACATATTGTAATTCCTACCACACGACACATTTTATTTAAAAAAATCCATGTATTACGTTCCACCAATTATACCTCAATCAAAACATTTTAAGGATAAATCCAAAAGCTCATAAATAAAACTCAATGTAAAAAAATATTACGTATTGCGACTGCCTGGAATTCCTGTATACTTACGGACATTTTTGGACGGACTTACTGGCATTTTATTCGATCTGTTAAATTAACCTGCCCTAGAAATCTAAGGGAATAACCATTTTAATTAGAAATTATTTAATTTATTTGTTTGTTTTATTGTGTGTAAATTTCTGTCTTGATTGACTCAATTATTTGCATTCTTTTATTGGTTTTATCATATAAAAAACGGCATTGAATGAAATTAAAATATATTGTATAGCACAGGATACTCCAATCGTTTATAGATAAGCGGAGATCGCTTATAAATTACTAATTTACACGACCGCGATAGATGTTTTGAAAGTATAAGTCGACTGCCTGGATGTCGTTTAACGATGTTATTGCGACTAAAAAATAAATCTTCATAATTTAATTACTTTAACAAACGAAAATATAACTCTTTTCCACGGAAAAACAAACATTATATAAATTTTTCACCATTATTTAATTACTAAGGCATTTTCAACCCACAAGCATTTAACTAAACCAAAAACCGAAAAATATAATCCAAATTTTAAAATTTCTCCGAACAACTTAAAATTTTTATGTTGTTCATGACAGCAATCCATCGCACAAAAACCTAATTTATTATTTCCGAAAATCAATTTTCTAATAATTTCACTAATTTTTTTTTTCGTGATAATAACAAATCTGTCAGCTCATACTCAATTCCAAAAAAAAAAAAATTCAAAAATTCAATCTGTAAAAAAACAATAAACAAATAAAATAATCAACATGATAATTCCTTTTGTGTCATAATACGTCAGAAGAAAAGAAAATCTTGAAAAATAATAAGGAAAACAGAGGCCTAAATGTAAACAAAACAATATTGATACATGAACGACAAAAAAATAAAATTATTTTTCCTTATGTATATCAACAACAATAATACATACCATCAATCAAAGGATATTTGCTTCATACAGTTAATTCTAGCAATTCAGAACCGATAATTTTTCCTCTCACGAAATCCAAATAAAATGCGATGTGTGAACCGAAACAATACCTGCCACCTTCAAAAATATTTTAACCTTATTAAGAGAGATATAAAACAAGGTTCAGATGTTGCCGTTCGAAATTTAGTTGACATTTTCGAAATTCAATCCACAATTGGGATCCATTCAATATTGTCGGCCAATGTTTTATTGAATACCGACAATATTGTCGGCTAAAATTTTCTTTTTTATAATGCAAGATAAAACAAAAATTGATAAAAGCGATTTTTCAATTTTCAAAAACAAACCGTACGTTATTGCAAATATGTATATTAGTATATTAGCATATTAGTATATTAGCAAATATGTATATTAGTGTGGTAATTTAGTGTGACTAAAAATTTTTTTAATTTTTTGTGCGGCACCCTCCCATTTTGTGTCAATACCCATAAAAAACTATGTGTAAAATTTGAAATCAATCGTTCAACTCTAAGGCGTGCTCCCGGCTTTTTAAAGTTGAGAGGTTTTGTTCTCGCCATTAAAAAAAAATTTAACATTTTTGTACGACACACTCTCTTTTCGTGTCAATACTCATAAAAATATTATTTGCAAAATTTAAAATCAATCGTTCAATTCTAAGGCGTACCCCGGCAACTTAGAGTTGAGAGGTTTTGTTCTGGCCGTTAAAAATAAAAAATTTAATTTTTTGTACGACGCCTTCCCATTTCGTGTCAATACCCATACAAATATAATTTGCAAAATTTGAAAGCCATCGTTCAACTGTAAGGTGTGCTCTGGCCACTTAAACTTGAGAGGTTTTGTTCTGGACCACCCTCCCACTTCGTGTCAATACCCATAAAAAAATTATTTGCAAAATTTTAAATCAATCGTTCAACTCTAAAACGTGCCACCGGCCACTTAAACTTGAGAGGTTTTGTTCTGGAACGATTGATTTGAACGATTGATTTCAAATTTTGCAAATAATTTTTTTACGGGTATTGACACGAAATGGGAAGGTGTCTTACAAAAAATTTAAATTTTTTTTTTGTAAGGGCCAGAACTAAACCTCTCGACTTTAAGCACGCCTTAGAATTGACAGATTGATTTCAAATTTCGCAGATAATATTTTTATCGGTATTGACACCAAATGGGAGGGTGTCGTACAAAAAATTTAAATTTTTTTTTAAGCGCCAGAACAAAACCTCTTAACTTAAAGTGGCCTGGGCACGCCTTAGAATTGAACGATTGATTTAAAATTTTGCAGATAATATTTTTACGGGTATTGACACCAAATGGGATGGTGTCGTACAAAAAATTTAAATTTTTTTTTGTAAGGGCCAGAACAAAACCTCTCAACTTTAAGTGGCCGGGGGCACGCCTAATAATTGACCGATTGATTTCAAATTTTGCAGATAATATTTTTATCGTTATTGACACCAAATGGGAGGGTGTCGTACAAAAAATTTTAATTTTTTTAAGCGCCAGAACAAAACCTCTTAACCTAAACTGGCCAGGGGCAGAATTGAACGATTGGTTTCAAATTTTGCAAATAATATTTTTACGGGTAATGACACGAAATGGGAGGGTGTCGTACAAAAAATTAAAATTTTTCTTTGTAAGGGCTAGAACAAAACCTCTCAACTTTAAGTGGCCGGGGCACGCCTTAAAGTTGACCGATTGATTTCAAATTTTGCAAATAATATTTTAAAGGTTATTGACACGAAATGGGAGGGTGTCGTACAAAAATTTTTTCCTCAAAGTCCAGTACAAAACTTCTCAACTTTAAGTGGCCCCGGGGGACGCCTTAGAGTTGAACGATTGATTTCAAATTTTACACATAATTTTTTATGGGCATTGACACGAAATGGGAGGGTGTCGCACAAAAAATTAAAAAAATTTTTTTAAGGCCCAGAACAAAATTTCTCAACTTTAAGTGGCCCGTCTTAGGGGGGGCACGTCTTAGAATTGACCGATTGATTTCAGATTTTGCAAATAATATTTTTACGGGTATTGACACGAAATGGGAGAGTGCCGTACAAAAAATTAAAATTTTTGCTTTTAAGGGCCACCCAAAATTGTATATGTTACTCAAACTCATCGTTTGAGACCAATAGAGTGAATTTCGCTAAGTAATTTATAGATGCAAGCAAACTTTCGCCGACAAAAAACAATCAAAATGTTTGTTCTAATAATAATTATTGTATGTACTACTTTCGTTGACTCAATGAACAATTTATGAATTATCAGTCTGGTTTGATTTGTGTTAACCTAAAGTTAAATTATAAATTAAAATTTCTGATATTAATAAATTGTTCAATAAGCCAACAAAATTGTTTATTGAGCCAACGAAAGTAGTTCAATAATTACGGTGTATTATTATGACAAGTAAATTTATTGCTTTTTTTCAGTGTAGTGAAATACTTTGACTACAGTGAGAAATAAAATAGCATTGGCAACTGGAAATGACATGTCCACGAAGAGATTTCTGAGCTAAATTAGTTAAAAAACAAATCAGAATCGGAAAGTCAATAACTTAAATTCCAAAGTATAATAATTTGTCAAAGCAATTGATTGTTGCTTCAGCAACCATTGTAACTTAGGTTATGAATAAAACAAAATCATCCAAATACTTTCTGGACTCAACGATTTATCAACCAAAAAATTTTCGAGTATTTCATATTAAAAAACATATTTATTTATAATATACAAAAGAGTAGCATACCTTAATATATTGGATTTACTTTTCTTTTTATCTCAATTGAATCAATAAAAAGAAAAAGCTTTGATCTGAAATTAAACAAAGATTTTAGATTAAATAATTTCAAGTTTTAAAAATTGTTATCTTAAGCTAAAAATGTTAATCCTGCCTGACTGTTAACATATTGTGTTAAAAATTACAAAACTTCATTTTATAAAAATATTGTTGTTTGATAATTTGAGTCAATGATAATTATAACTCGAATGACTGAAAGATGGATATTTACTACTGTTAGTAAGTCACTTTTACTTGGTTTAACTGCTTGAAGTTAAGTATTAGTATATGTGCCTCACGGGAGTCATGGTTACCCACCTCAAGCGACTAGCATATGATCATGATGTAATTCGAACACTACTGAGGAAAAGTACACTATCAACCTCTTTCTGTATATATGCATTGCTTACGTAGTACGTATGTCTGCGTATATGGTTTCAAGGTATCTCTCGAAAACAGTGAATGTGTTTAACACTAACACTAACAAACTTCCTCATCATCGTAAATGAGAGTAACGTTGCTGTCCTGATCTGTAGAGAAAGAGTTTGGCATCGTAAGCATGTCAAATTGGAAATCTGTGCTGATCATTGAATGAGGATAATATACGGGCAGGCGATCATTTATACATGGGGGGTTTGATGTCGATCCAGATTTTAAGTTGTAGATTTGGACTCGGTCTCAGTTGAAGCGTCTGAAGTGGTTGTTGTGACTTTATGCATCAGCATGTTTTTTTTTTATAGTTCAGGTTAATCACTTAGGTTATAAATCTCTAATGCTTGATGCACGTGTTAACGTTAGAAAAGGAAAGTTAAAAGGATAGGATTTAAGGACTTGGGATAGGACTAGAGCGATAGTGATGATGTATTGCGGATTTAAAAGCTTGGGGATTGTATGAAGCAGGGAAAACACTATTTGGTAATCGATTCCACCAGTGTACGGAGCGTGGAAGGAAAGAATTATTATAGCTAGATGTTCTCACACAAGATACCTCTAATGCTTATGGGAATGCGAAGATTGTCTTGTGGCTCGTGAAGATCTTCGTAATGGAGGTATTAAGTTATTAATTTCCTTAGAGCATTTACCGTAGTAGTATCTGTAAAACAGTGTAAGAGCTCCAACCACTCTTCTATGATGTAGCGAATCCATACCCGATGTTAACATTGGATCATCAATCAATTTCAAAGCACGCCTGTGAACTCTGTCGACCAAATCTAAAGAGGTTTCTGGTGCTGCAGCCCATAAATGGGAGTCGAACTCGAGGATCGGTCGTATATAAGCTTTATAGATCGTAGTAATTTTCGATGGCGAGAAAAAGCTTTTACAGCGACGTAGGAAGCCAAGTTGTTGGGATCCCAATTTTGCCACGGAAAGAATATGATCATGCCATTTCAGTTTGTGATTGATATTAGTACCCAAAAATTTAAGTGTAGGTGAGTTTAGTAATGGTTGACTGGAAAACGTTACATTGCCATTATATAGTGAGGTTTTATGGGACAAAACGCACGACTTCAGTCTTCATAGAATTAAATATCACAAGATTCCGTTTACCCCAGTCCAGGATTAATTCAAGATCCAAATCCAAGAATTCGACCATTTTTCTACGTTGACAATTAGAAGATAAACTAGATGGCTGTTTTTTAAAAGAATAGGAGCGAAAGATAGTACTGCCGTCGGCAAAGCTATATATTGGATTTTTGTGATAGATAACAAATCGTTGATAAAGATCAGAAAAAGGGTTGGTGATAGGACCGAACCCTAAGGAACACCGGCTTGAATTGGGAATTTAGACGATATAGCACCATCTAGCACTACTCTGATAGATCTCTGGGATAAAAAATCTTCTAACCAACAAGGTCTTACATACTCCAAATGAAATTAATTTGTTATTAAGGGCCCGATGCCAAACTCTGTCAAACGCTTTGGATATGTCCAAAGAAATGATATGAGACTCACCAAAGTCAGAATGGCTTTACCCCATTTCTCCGTGAGGACTGACATGATGTCACCAGTAGACCGTGTTTTACGAAAGCCATATTGGTGGTCATGGAGAAGATTGTTATTTTCAAGATATGCCATTAGTTTGTAATTGATAATTTTTCCCATGACTTTAGCAAGTATCGAGGTTATTGTAATGGGACGATAGTTTGATGGGTCAGACTTGTTGCCCTTTTTCGGGACTGGTTGAACATTGGTCAGTTTCCACATTGATGGATAAAGACCATAGCTTAGGGATAAATGAAAGAAACTAATTAGTGGATACACGAGGGTATCAGCGCAACGTTTTAGTACAGTAGGTGGTATTCCGTCCGGACCAGCAGATTTGCTAAGATCTAGATTAAGCAGTGTTGACTGCACAATTCTTGGACGAAAGTAAATTTTATTTATTGATGATTGGACAGGTGGAATGATCGGCGGATATATACCGGCATCATCGACGACAGAGTTTGCAGTAAAATTTGCAGCAAGTAGATCTGCCTTCGCTATGGTTTCGATTACAGGGTTGCCATGCTTTTCAATCAATGGTAAAATGGAAGATTTGATAAAAAATGCTGCCAACCTTTCGGATAAAATTCCAGTATGACCGGCTGCCTTTAGTGGCACATAAAATTTTTCGCTTAGCATTGGAGTTGAAAAGAAATTTGGCTTTTTAAATATACTATGACAGTTGTTTCTAGCCCTGATATAAAGTGATCTACTACTGGGAGATTTATTACTCTGGTATTTGTCAAACGCTAGCATTTTGTTAATTTTAGCTATATAACATTCGTCAGAAAGCCAGGATTTGGATTTATTTCCTTTTTTCACAATACTGGTTGGTATAAAAATATTCATTCCTAGTAGAATAATGAATGTGATCAATGCAGTAGCTTGGTTAACATTTTTATTCTGCAAAAATAGCCGCCAGTCGATTTCATTGTAGAATTTGTTGAGGTTCTGCCAATTACATATATTGTAATGCCAAACCTTACGAGGAGGAGACAATTTTGGACTTGGAGCTTGAGAACATATTTCAAAATAGAGCGAAACTACACAATGATCGGATCTGACAAGAAGAGCATCGACTGAGCAGATATATTTACCAGAATGAGTTGTCATGAAAAGATCCAGTAGGTTAGAAGAATGGCTTGCAATATTTGGAATATGGGTGGGCCTATCTACTAACTGTGTAAGCTGATTGGAATCAGCAAGAAATTTAGCATATTGACCTTCTAAAGATGTTTTGGTTGAGAAACGTAGCCAATCTTTGTGATGAACATTGAAATCACCTGCCAATACAATTTCTGCACTAGGCGCGGTAATGAAGATGTCGTCGATTGTGTCTGTAAGAGAATTAAATGCTTCCAAGGTTTGATTATGGTGGTATGAAGGACTACGATATAAATAACAGAGATAGAGATCGTGTTTATTTACTATGATTTTGAGCCAAATAAAGCAGAATTTAGAAATACTACTTATTTCGTGCTGGAAAAGCCTGGTATATTTAACATCAATCATTACGTATATATATCATTGCACCACGGTGTTCAAAAAATGCAAATTCAGGAGAATAATTGTTACAACTGAATCGTGCATTATCTATATTTGAAACTTGTGTTTCACCTAGCGCAAATAAATGCGGTTTCTTTTGGTTAAGATGGTATTGGATGCTAAGAAAGTTTTTTAAGAGACCCTGAATGTTAGTGGAATCGATTAGCAGGGGAAATAATTCAAGCCAAAAACCAAAAGGGACAGGTAAACGAGCACAACAAAGGCCGCAAAGATAAGATTGGCATAGGCCATAAAAAATTTCGCAGTTCTGTGAGTTCTCACTATCCTATCGGCAATGGTAAACAGACAAGAAAGAGAAGCCTATAATTGTAGATTGTTGTTTTATTGAGTTTAGCTAAGGCTCAAATATACAATTTGAGCTAAGGCTCAAATATACAAAAAATATCAGTAAGGTGGCAACTGTCTGTTTTTCTGGTTCCCAGGTACTTGAGTCTAAGATTCAAAACTGTGAAGGGGGCCGTTTAAATCACATTCATAAAATTTCCTAAAAAATCGTGTTAGAGAAGCAAGAGAAAAACAACCTGGGACAGATTCAAAACTTCCTGGTCCTGGAATCTCTTGAAACAGCGAGTTGAAAATTCAATAGAGTGGATACCGTTTCTTGCTCTAACGCCAATAGCTACACCACTAGCTTACTCTCTTCGTACTCTTGTCATTTATCAGATATCCCAATAATTCAAGCATCGAAAAACCACCGGCGTCAATCAACTATATGCGGATGTGATATTGTCATGTGAGGGGTATAAAACTGCAGAAATTCATCTTTCATTTCATCAAATTCAATGGTGCCTGACACATAATGTTCAAAACTTTTCCAATCATTTAAATCACACCACATCGGATCTAATCCTGACCTTCAAAATTATCAATTAATCTAGAAGTCATTCAATCATTTTTCTTACATTAAATTAGAAATAAACTATTTCAAATAACCAACATACAAATTTATAATAATTGTTGCAACCTTATTTTTCATCGATTTATATAAATGGTTTAGCATAGTATAGTATTTTATAGAGCAAGGCGTGCAACTTTCTAGCCATACAAATCGCTTGCATCCGAAATATCAAGAAAGCGTTCTAAAAAGTTAAATGCCAAAACCCCCATACCTCCCTATCTGTTGAACAGTTTCAATGTACCTAATGATAACAGCACCTGTTGTCAACTATTCTCAAAGATGTTAGTTGATAGCCCGGCTTGAGAGCTTTTCATGGAATGAGAGCACACCACGATTTGTGTGACAAAAAAATTTTCGAGCACATCGCTTATATCCCAAATTTTTATTTGATTCCTTAGCTTGTTGTATCTAAAAATCTAACTTGGCTAAATCTAACTCAATTTGATTTAGATCAGTGTTTCTCAACCAGGGGTCCGCGGACCATTAGTGGTCTGCAGAAAAAGTTTAGTGGTCCGAAAATTTCTTTATATTTATTACCAGTTACAATTCTAGTTTATTCGAGCGCTTTTTTTACTCAAATGAGTGAAAAAAAATTTTGCTCACGAAAAAACAGCAAAATGTACTATATATTTTTAATAAAGTTGTTACTCGTAAGAGTAAAATTTTTATTTTTTTTATTTCACTCCTTTGGAGTCGATTTAATATTTTCTTTCATTCCATATGCAGAAACAGAAAAGTAGTGCTTTTTGGCAATCCTTTTTATTTATTTTAATAACAATACTTCCATAATTGGACAAACCATTCAGAACAATAATCTATTTTATTTTTTAGTGCGATGAAAAAATAAATGTGTGACTATTTGAAACATAAATTTATCCTTCCGGCATCTAGAAATATGTAAAGGTTAATTTTGGTTGTTTTACAACCATAATTGTGTGCGTTATTATCATGACTACAAAAACCTCAACCTAGACCTTCTTTCTGATATTCTTCAGCCCGAGTGTTCATCCTTCTATACCTCCACCGATTCGGAAATAAAGCTTCAATTATAAAAAAATCTACTTCTTAACTTTCTTAATACGCTTGCTACCTTACGCTCTATCTTTTCTTCTCTTCCTAACTTAATCTCCTTAATTCCTTCAATGCTTCATACGCATAACCTTCGTGATTTGTCCTTTAGAGCCTACAAAGGCAACCCCTCAACCGTTAGTTGGAAAGTTTTTTGTCTTCATCGTAATCGCTTTAAATCATTGGTGCAGAAAGCTAAATTAGATTTTCGCGCCAAATTTTTTCTATAATTTGGCTTCTTCTAAAGCCTAAAATTTTCGGTTACCGAAGCCATCAATCAATCTTCCGAATCTCCTTCCCTTAACCTTCCTGAACTTTACTCCCTTAACCAAGCCTTTGTTTATGCTAACTCCTTTTCACATCTCCCTTGCTATGACTCCTCCTCTCCTGAACATCATAACTCTTTCTTTCGCTCTGCCTCACACTCCGAACTCGAATTGGCCTTCTACTCCATATTTTCTAACGTTGTCGGTTCTGATGGCATTCCTATCAAATTCCATAAAATTCTCTTCTCTTTTAATCTCCCACATATCCACCATCTTATGAACCATATTATAATGACCTGTTCCTTCCCACCTTCGTGGAAATTTGCTACTGTCCGTTCTATTCCTAAGAAGGGTAGTGATGACTACCGTCCCATCAGTGGCTTGCCTGCTCTTTCTAAGGTCTTTGAGAAGCTTATTAAAAGCCAATTTATTGAACATATTTCCACTAATAATAGTCTTGGCTCCTCCTTTTCTAATCATATTTCTTCTCGCCTGCTTTTACTTTTCTTTAAAATCTTTAAATTTCATTGCTTGTCATTTATGTTCCATTGCTTCTCCTTTTGTCCCTCTCTTGGAAAAAAAAATTATCCTACCCTCTGTTTCTTGCAACTCCTGGGCTCCATCATACTCTATTTGTTCCTTTAAACTCTTCAATAATCTGCCCGCTACTTTAAAGAAATTCAACATCTTACGCCCGTCTTTAAAACAAATATTTAAACCTTTCTCAATACTGTATAGCCTCTTACTTATCCTTTACAAGTTCTTCTTTAATTCTGCTTAACTCTCCATTATTCTTATATTCTCTATTCTCTCCACTTTCAAACTTATACTCCCTTCTCCTCTGGACCTCTTTGTCTCTTGCTTGTCCTACTATTCTCCTTTTCTGTTTTCTCTTTCACCGTATTCTCACATTTTGTTTTGAGCCGTATTTTTCCTCACTGCATAGTCCTTCCCTTCCTTTTTCATCCCTTCTACCACTTCCTTTCTTAGTCATTCCTCCTCTCATCTACTCCCACTGTTCTTGATTTTTTATATTCGGCTTTACTGGATTAATAATTCTTTTGTTTTTATAAATAATTAATTATCAACTATTTACTTCATGTTACTGATTGTCACTTGTGCTCTCTTATTACATTTAAATATAAATTTTATATTATTCAAGCATTTAATGAATTAATTATGTACTAATGAAAATATATGCACTAGACGTTATGCTATCTCCAATTAAATTTTATAACTTTATTTATCATTAAGGTTGCGTTTAACGCTAAAATTTAATCTATAGTTTTTATCTAATTATTTAAGTATTGAGTTTGAAATCATAATAATTATAAAAAGTTTTATTCTTTAAATATTAAAATTTTAAACGAAAAAACAGTAAAATTTATTATATATTTTTAATATCGTTTTTACTCGTAAGAGTACAATTTTTTTTTTTTTATTTCACTCCTTTGGAGTCGATTTATTATTTTCTTTCATTCCATATGCAGAAACAGAAAATTAGTATTTTTTCGTCATCCTTTTTATTTATTTTAATAACCCTACTATAATTGGACAAACCATTCAGAAAATAATCTATTTTTATTTTTAATACGAAAGTATTAAATTTGAAGCAACATTTAAATGTGCGAGTATTTGAAAAAAACAATATCCTTCCGGCAACAACGTGCGTTATTAGTCTTAATAGAATAAAATAAACAGGAGTCAATTTTATTCTGTTGTGCGATTGCTGCGGAACACAATATTAGTATTTTATTGGGTTAGTGCTTAATGCCATATTTTATTTTTCGAGCAAAAGTTTACAAATTTTCAAATTTTTTTTTTCAATACAACGTTTTATACTTTCGACAGAGCAACATGTAATAATTTAAAATAAATTAGGTTAAAATTCATTGGTAAAAAAAGGAAACGAATAAAAAAAAACATTGAATTTTATTTAATTTTTTTTATACCATTAATTCCAAACAATTATAAAAAATTTGATTCAATTTCGATGCTTATTTAAATGTTTGGTATTTTGAAAATAAAATGACCCTACAATGAAAAACATCAAACTTCATACTAATGAGAAGTAAGAAACAAAAAAAAACAATCATAAATAGCTAATTTCTTCACAATGGAAATTCAATTCGATTTAATCGTAGTAGCCTTTTCAATATTCGAAAGAGCAACATGCACATTAGTTTGAATTTATGATTTGACTTTTTTATAAAATACAATCAAATTATTTAAAAAATACAATTATAAATATTTATTCCTATACAATCAAATAAATTGTTTTATTGTGTGCTGCGGAACGCAATTCAATTCACGCAACAGAAAAAAATTAACAACTGTTTATTTTATTCTATAAAGACTTTTAATGCACACAATTATGGTTCTAAAAACACAAAAATAAACCGATATCTAGTTGTCGGAAGTATTTAACAATATATTTGATTGTATTGAACTCTGAAATACATTTTTTGAATGTATTTTATAAATGATTTGATTGTATTTTTAAAAAAATCCACAAAAACGATTTCACTATGATTATATACAAACAATAATTTCGAACTAATTCACGGGGACTCTCAAATAATGAAAAAGGCAAAGGCTACTACGATTAAATTGAATTGAATGTTACTCTGTCGGAATGATACAACGTTGTATTGGCTCCATGTTTAATAAATTTTATTCTCTCGCAAATATGTAATGTTCGCTCGCACACTTTTGCTCAAAAAATAAAATATATATCATTCATCAGTTATACAGTAAATTACTATTATTTCGAATCAGGAATAAGTGCAAATTTTTTTATTTTAACTTCTGTATTTGGGAATGTTATATTTTTTAATTTTTTATCTTATTCGCTCTGAACGAACGGTGTAAATTATATAAGAAGCGTTTCACTCTTTTATTACACATCAAAATTTGTTCTTTTCCTTTTTTGGTTAAATTACATTATGTATGTAAGTGTGACCAAATTATAACTAGCTCTTTCACCCAACTAGCATGAAATATTTTGCAAGGTCCACAATAGGATCTTAAATTTGTTGGTTCATAGCGTGAAATAAGTTCAGAAAATGCTTTATATCATTTTATTGAAAAAAAATCAAGTAAAATAAGCCAAAATTGATTCAATTGAGTTAGGTTTTGAAAATCTGAAAAAAAAATTTTATTGAAAATTTCAGCAAAAAAATCAACTAAAGTCGATTGAGTTAAGATTTTTTACCAAGTGAAAATGTTGAATATATTTAACTCGTACATATTTAACTTGCATTTAGTGAAGAAAAAACAAGAACAAAAATTAACTCAATTGACTTAAGTTAAATTTTCACAAATATTTTAAAAATTATGATTTGAGTTAAAATTTCACAAGCAAAAATTTTAACATTGTATTTAAAATCATATTTTAATATTTTAAAATAACCAAAAATTCTCAAAAATGTTAGTTCTTAGCCCGGCTTGAGGACTTTCTAAGGAGTGAGACAACTCCAAAATTTGTGAAGAAGGCATTTTTAGGTACATCGCTTATATTCTAATTTTTTATTTCCTTCTTAGTTTGATTGTTACTAACACAATACGCAAAAAGAAGGAAAATTAATCATAGTAAAACTGAGTTAGATTTTGTCACGTGAAAATTTTGGAAATACAGTTAACTCAATAAACTTTTATTTTTTCCCACGCTTTGTCAATAAAACTATTAAAAATATTTTCACTTTCTAAAATTTACTTTTGTTAATTAATTTTGGTTTTCTCGATAAAACTTATAAAAATATCTGTAAAAGTTAGGTTAGAATGGTTGTCATAGAGAGGGACAGGCTTATTCACAAATCGATTTTCTTTCATTCTTTTTTGTCTTGTTTTCTCCTAAAACTATTATATTTCTAAAATTTTTACTTGGTTAAATCTTACTCAATTTACTTTAGATAATTTAATTGAAGAAAAAACAAGAAAAATTGAGCTAAGCCTAATTATTATAGCATCAAAAATATTAACTAAAGTAGATTGAGTTATATTATGTCTAGTGAAAATTTTGGCACTATATTTAATTCAAATTATTTTAACTTGGATTTAATTTAATTGGATTTAACTGCATCTCATTTTGTTGAGAAAAAAAACAAGAACAAAAATTAACTCAAGTCCATTGAGTAAATTTTCACAAGTACAAATTTTTTATATTACATTTAGTAGTGTCATGGCTAGAAAAGCAGGAAACAAGATGAGCTATGTGATGCTAATAAAAGTCTGGAAAAGAACTGGAACTCAAACAAAAATATACTATAGCTTTATTTAATTATGCGAAAAAAACAATGAAATTAAAGTGGTTACAAATTACAATGGTTTAAGTGGTAAACTAAGAAGAAATAATATAAACATAATAGTATGAATTTTAATTAATAAAACAATAAAATGAACTTAAGATTCTATTAATTGAAACAATTTAATATTTTTATAATCAGAAAATAGAATATGTATATGCAAGTGTTAGGGTTATATGAACCAGTTAAGATTAAGAATAATTATTTTTATCGTGAAGATTTCTTGTTAAAGTTTTTTTGTAATAATCGCTCTTTTTGTGAGCCACAGGAATTTTATTGTAATAGATTTCAGCTACAATTTCAATTGTAATAGTTCCGAACATCGGTCTGAAAGGCTTAACTATCGTTTTTTTTTTAAGAATCGGGCAGTCGCGGAAATTTTCAAATTTTTTTTTTACCAATTTGGTATCAATCGATCGGGCTTGCCCGTCTCCCGAAAACTTTATGAGATTGGGGTGGTAGGACCCAGCCCCACCCCTTTACACCCTCTTAAAGTTTAAGCATATAAAAATCTATATAAAATAAATGGGAACAGATAAAAAAAATTTAATGGCACCATTATCTTTTATTCAGACCGCCGCAACGTTTGAGTCCAAAAGTTGGTATGCACCAGCCTCCCCAACCAACCCAGTGGGTGGGGTATCGTTAGAATCAAAATTTCATAACAAATACAATTATATTACCCCTTGATCGGTGACATAAGCATTTTTTACTCCCAAGGGGGTACCCCTATCGTAGAAAAAAATATTTTTTTTGCATGTCATGTTTGGTATCGATTTCAATATAATCGGGGATGCTGAGTTCAATGATGATGATAAAAATGGGATCCGGACTCGGGGTAGTCCAAAAAGGGGTGGAGGTTGGGGGGTCGGTTATAAAAAATATCGAAATTATCGTCATAATAAAAATTGGGGTTGGACTCAGGGTAGACCAATAATAGGTCTACCCTGAGTCCGACCCCCGAGGGTTGGGGGGTCGGTTATACAAAGTATCGAAATTATTTTCATTATTATCGATTTTTACATAATCGAGGATGCTGAGTTCAGTGGTGATGGTAAAAATGTTGACCGGACTCAGTGTAGTTCAATGAGGGGTGGTCGGTTATAAAAAATATCGAAATTATCGTCATCATTATCAATTTTAACATAATCGAGGATGCTGTGTTCAATTATAATAATAAAAATTAGGGCCGGACTCAGGGTAGTCCAATAATAGGTGGGGGTTGGGGGGTCGGTTACACAAAGTATCGAAATTATTGTCATTATTATCGATTTTTACATAATCGAGGATGCTGAGTTCAATAGTGATGGTAAAAATGTTGACCAGACTCTGGGTAGTTCAATAAGGGGTGGGGGTTGGGGGTCTGATCATGAATAGTATCAAAATTATTGTCATTATTATTGATTTCAACATACTTGAGGACGCTGAATCCAACAGTGATGTTTAAATTGGGATCAAAAATATAAGGGTGTCACAAAAGGGGGGGGGGGGGGGGGGAGTTTGGGCTGAAAGCCGAAAATATATTATGGGTACCGATAATAATTTTGGATAAATTGAGGGTACTGAATGCAATGGTGATGCTGAAATTAGTATTTGGGGAAATTAAAATCGAGAGAATCATCATCCACAAACTTGGATATAGAGGATGAATTATTTATGAAGTAGACGATTGTACAGCGAATAGCGATCGAAAACATACTACTCAGAATACACTACACTACACTATTCAGGAAGTACTAGTAAATAATGGTTCATCTAAACTACCAATAATTTTGGAAGATGAAATTCCAGCTCAAATTCCAGCAACTAGTAACATAACATCACAAAATTCAAAAAATGTTTGTTGACAAAAAAAAGTCCTATTAACTCTTTGAAGTGTTCAATTGAACTTGAAAATGTATCAATAAATCTCTTGAAAGAATTGAAAGTACGGAGCGAAACACAAAATAATCGAAAAAAATATTGGAAGAACTAGATTTACTCTCTATCGATTCTCTAAATTTTCAGAAGCAAGAAAATACATAATTTGAAACCGAAACTTACGAAATTTTATCGAATAAGTCAGAAATGGAAGTCGAGGAAAATGTAGCAGAAAACAATTCTTCAATGAAATCTTTGAAATGTTCAATTGAGCTTGAAAAACTATTAATAACGCAACTCACTAAATTCAGAAAAGAAAAACAATTAAAATATGAAATGGATTCTACAAACTTATCCAAGCGTGTTGACAAAATGAAAAGACTAAATGTCGTAGAAGATCAGGAGATGCAAAATGTAATGCTAAATGAGAATAAATCAAGCCCCCAGAAACGAAAAAGAAATGCAGTAGAAATAAAAGAACAACAAAATCAACTCATTGAACTGAAAGAATCGATAACAAACAACGAAAGTAAACATAGAACTCGATCTCAAACCAAAAAAGAAATACTCCTTGATTAGTTTTTAAATAGAATAGCATTATCATTGAAATTTGAAATCAATCAACAAGCAATTACCGAAATAAATAGCAAAGCATTTTCGTTCAATTTGTAATACATAGTGTTTTTCATAGTACAAATTTTTTATTACGTGGTTCTGCATTTCAACATCGCCAGTAGATTCAGCATTCTCGATTCGTAGAAAAACCAATATTTATTATGTATGTATATTTGAACATTACCTCAATTTTAGACCCAAACCCTTATCCTCTAGTTTCTCCCCTAGGGCCCAAATACTAATTTCAGCATCACCATTGAATTCAGTGCCCTTGATTTATCCAAAATCAATACTCATCATAATATATATGTGAACATTTTCGGCTTTCAGCCCAAACTCCCACCCTTTAGTGACACCCTTATATTTGTTATCCCAATTTAAACATCACTGTTGGAATCAGCGTCCTCAAGTATGTTGAAATCAATACTAATGACGACAATTTTGATACTATTCATGACCAGACCCCCAACCCCCCCTCCTTATTGAACTACTCTGAATCCAGTCACCATTTTTATCATCACCATTGAACTCGGCATCTTTGATGATGTTAAAATCGAAATAATGACGATAATTTTGATACCTCAAGTATGTTGAAATCAATACTAATGACGACAATTTTGATACTATTCATGACCAGACCCCCAACCCTCACCCTTTATTGAACTACACTGAGTCCGGTCAACATTTTTACCATCACCATTGAACTCAGCATCCTCGATTATGTAAAAATCGATAATAATGACAATAATTTCGATACTTTGTGTAACCGACCCCCCAACCCCCACCTATTATTGGACTACCCTGAGTCCGGGCCCAATTTTTATTATCATAATTGAACGCAGCATCCTCGATTATGATAAAATTGATAATGATGACGATAATTTCGATATTTTTTATAACCGACCCCCAACCCCCACCCCTTATTGAACTACAGAGTCCGGTCAACAGTTTTACCATCACCATTGAACTCAGCATCCTCGATTATGTAAAAATCGATAATAATGACAATAATTTCGATACATTGTATAACCGACCCTCCAACCCTCGGGGGTCGGACTCAGGGTTGACCTATTATTGGTCTACCCTGAGTCCAATCCCAATTTTTATTATGACGATAATTTCGATATTTTTTATAACCGACCCCCCAACCTCCACCCCTTTTTGGACTACCCCATAGTCCGGATCCCATTTTTATCATCATAATTGAACTCAGCATCCCCGATTATATTGAAATCGACACCAAACATGACATGCAAAAAAATATTTTTTTTTCTACGATAAGGGTACCCCCTTGGGAGTAAAAAATGCTTATGTCACCGATCAGGGGGTAATATGGGGGATTGTATTTGTTATGAAATTTTGATTCTAACGATACCCCACATGACATATTTTACTCATTTAATGTGTCAACCCCACCCACTGGGTTGGTTGGGGGGTTGGTGCAAACCAACTTTTGGACTCAAACGTTGCACCGGCCTGAATAAAAGATAATGGTGCATTAAATTTTTTTTATCTCTTTCCATTTATTTTATACAGATTTTTATATGCTAAAACTTTAAGAGGGTGTAAGGGGGTGGGGGTGGGTCCTACCACCCCAATCTCATAAAGCTTTCGGGAGACGGCCAAGCCCGATCGATTGATACCAAAATCACCAAAACGAGTCAAAAAAAATTCCAAAAACCACGTTTTCTGCCCGATTCTTAAAAAAAACGATAGTTAAGTTAAGTTAAGCCAAAAGTGAAATTCTTACCCCACTTTTTTTGGCATTTCTCGAAAAAAATCGTCAACTGTGTCAAAACAAGGAAATTTGTATATTTTTTGCTTATAAAACTTTCATTTTAAATGATTACGAGTAGGAACATTGAATTCGGAGAAATCTTGATGGTCGGGATTGGTATGTGAGATCAAAACTAGATTATTGCATTATAAGTTTGTCAAAAAAAATGTTGTCAAGTGTGTCAAAAGAAAGATTTTTATTTATTTTTTTACCCAATTTTTTGGAAAAAAATAAAATTAATTATTTGTTTGACATGAAATTTTATTATTATTATTGAGAATTATGGCATTATAAGTTTGACAAAAGGAAGATTTTTCTTTATTTTTTTACCCAATTTTTTGGAAAAATAAAATTAATTATTTGTACGATATGAAATTTCATTATTGTTATTGAGAATTATAAGTTAGTCAAAAAACTAATGTCAAGTGTGTCAACAGAATGATTTTCATTTATTTTTTTTAGAAAATATTAAAATTAGTTATTTGTATGAAATAAAATGTATAATGAACATGAAATTATTATTGAGAATTTTATTGCATAAGTTTGTCAAGAAAATATTGTCCAGTGTGTCAAAAAAATGATTTCAGTTATTTTTTTAGATAATTTTTTGAAAAAAAAAATTAGCTGTTTGTTTACGTATATATAATTGAACATGAAAATTTTTGAATTTGTTATAGTTTTTGAAATATTTTTGGAATTTTGAGAAAGTTTCAATTTTTGATTTTGCAAGAATTTTAGAATTTTGAAAAAAGTTCCAATTTTTGATATTGTTATAATTTTTGCAACATTTTTAGAATTTTGGAAAATGTTTGAATTTTAAGAATTTTAGAATATTATTAGAATTTAGAAAAAGTTTAAATATTTGATTTTATTCTAATTTTTGGAATATTTTTAGAATTTTGAAAGAAATTTTTAAATTTTATATACATATTTTTAGAATTTTGAAAAAAGTTTCAATTTTTGATTTTGTAAGAATTTTTGGAATATTTGTAGAATTTTGAAAAATTTAAAATTTTTGGTTTTATTATAATTTTTATAATTTTGGGAAAAGTTACGATTTTTGATTTTGTTATAATTTATGCAATATTTTTAGAATTTTTGAAAAAAGTTTTAATTTTTGATTTTGTAATAATTTTTCAAAATATTTTTAGAATTTTGTTTGAAAAATGTTTGCATTTTTGATTTTATTTAATTTTTACAAATTTTTTGGAATTTTGAAAGAAATATGTGTTGTGATTCCAAATCCATTGTTAGTTGTTTGCGCCATCTGCGTTTGAGTGGATGTACTAATGGATATAGTAATTAATGTGTGCGTCTAGGTTTTCGTTATGACGGAAGTATTACACGATAGTTAGTTAACATAGATGGTTGAATTTTCTCTAAATGAAAAGCATTGTGTATAAATTGAATTAAATAAAATATATCATTTGAAAATTATCAGTTTTTATTACTAACTAATTGTTGTAATCCTTTGTATCCATTAGAAAAAGGAACTATCCTTTTGTGACCGTTCATTATGACCATGTAGAACCATACGTAGCCACAAAATCTAAAACTAAATATGTGGGAGTGATCGTTGGCGTAATGAAAGATGTGAGTGCTGAGAGCTCACTTGAATTGTTCAGAATATTTTTAATGAACTATGGGAGGCCCGAAAGAGTTATCACGGACCGAGGAGCAGCGTTTACTGCACTTTCTTTCGAAAAGTTCTGCGCTGATTACGGGATAGTTCATGTAAAAATAGCAGGTTGATGTCCTAGGTGAAATGGGCAGGTTGAGAAAGTGAATGGTACGATTACCAGAAGCTTGGCAATGTTACGTGAAGGCTTAGAGTGTCAAAATTGGGATGAGAAGTTAGTGGATGTACAAATAGCGGCAAATACTTCAGTCCATAGAGTAACACAAAAGACACCATCGGAACTAATTTATAAATATCGATTTCAATCATTCTTGGACAATCCATTAACTGTTCAGTTAAGAAAACTTAACGACGAACTACGAGATGAAAGCGAGAACGAAAATTCGGTAGCTGAGCTGTTAGAACGAAATCCAGAACGCCAAAAGAAGCAGTTTGATAAAACTAGAAAGAAACCAGGTGAGCTCATGGTAGGTGACATAGTGATGGTTAAGAGCGAGGCCCCCGCTACTCGAGACAGTCGTGAGCTTGCCACTAAGTTCAAGGGACCATATCAGGTTGTTAAAAGTATTGGCAAAGACAGATATTTAGTGCATGATATAGAGGCGGAACAGCAATCGGAAAGGTTTTATAAAGCCATAGTAGCTATAGATAGACTTAAATTTATTGGTAGACTAAAATAAAATAGTGAAGAGATTGAACTCTAAGTGGATACTGAGCGTTATAATCGTTATGTTTCGGTTTTAATTTACGATATTTAAATTTGTTTTGTTAAAGTTTTATTTGCTAGATAATACTAATTTGTCAATTCTGTTACTAAGTATTTAGCATGTGTGTGTGTATATTTTAATTAATGAACTATCGTAGTTTCAGAATTCTATGAAATTGATATTGTGAAGGATTGCAACCAATCTTAAGTTGACATATTACTTCGGTCTGAAAGACCTAAGTATTACATTCATGAGCTAAAAGTGAAATTCTGTATTTCGGCCGTCTGGCCGTCACAACCTACGACACAACACACAATTTCAGTATTTCTGTACGTCGGCCGTCCGGCCGTCACAACCTACGAAATTTAGAATTTCGTAGGTTGTGACGGTCGGACGACCGACAGACAGAAATACATTTTTTTTGTTTTTTTAGAATCAGTAGGTCCTAAAACGTCGAGAAATGCCAAAAAAGTGAGGGTAAGAATTTCACTTTTAGCTCATGAATGTAATACCTAGGTCTTTCAGACCGAAGTAATATGTCAGCTTAAGATTGGTTGCAATCCTTCACAATATCAATTTCATAGAATTCTGAAACTACGATAGTTCATTATTAAAAATATACATACACACATGCTAAATACTTAGTAACAGAATTGACAAATTAGTATTATCTAGCAAATTATCTAGCAAGCGGTTTTCTAAAACCGCTGAACGGATTTCAAAAAAAATTTTTTTTTAAACATAGGTTTACTCAATGGAAAGAGCCGAAAGGACGATCTGTTCGACAACTGTACCGGAAGTGTGTCAAAAAAATCGTTAAGTGTGTCAAAACAAGGCAATTTGTATATTTTTTGCTTATAAAACTTTCATTTTAAATGATTACGAGTGGGAACATTGAATTTGGAGAAATCTTGATAGTCGGGATTGGTGTGTGAGACCAAAATCTAGATTATTGCATTATAAGTTTGTCAAAAAAATGTTGTCAAGTTTGTCAAAAGAACGATTTTTATTTATTTTTCTACCCAATCTTTTTGGAAAAAAATAAAATTAATAATTTGTATGACACGAAAATTTATTATTATTATAGAGAATTATGGCATTATAAGTTTGTCAAAAAAAATAATGTCAAGCGTGTCAAATTCATTTATTTCACAGATTTTATTTATTTTTTTAGCCAATTTTTTGGAATAAAAAATGTAGCCATTTTTATGACGTAAATGTAATTGAAAATGAAATTGGACATGGACATTTTTGAATTTGTTATAGTTTTTGAAATACTTTTGGAATTTTTGAAAAAAATTTGTATTTTTGATTTTGTAATAATTTTTAGAATTTTGGAAAAAGTTTTAATTTTTGATTTTGTAAGAATTTTTGGAATATTTTTGGAATTTTGAAAAAAGTTTGATTTTATTATAATTTTTACAATATTTTTGGAATTTACAAAGAAATATGAATTTGTGATTTTGTAATATTGTTATGCAGCTGTTGTCCAATCTTCGTAATTTGGAGTCGCACTACTTTCTCACACGCATTATATTTGTATTAACGGGAACTTTCGAAGTTGTTTTTACCCTTTTCAAACACAGTTTCTTGCATCCAGTTCGCAATCATTTTTTTTGCATAATTTTTTTTTCCAAGTTTGATACGAGTCAGTTATGCAAACTCCTTAGTGGGTACAATAATTAACGAAAAAAATACCCAAGAAACAAACTTATCGTTTTGTTATTGTTTACAAACGGCCGTTAATATACTATAAATAGAAGCCGACAGATGGCTTCTTTCTCTTAGTCGCTGATTTCTATCATTTCTGATTAGAATTGATTTTGTGTTTTGACGTTTGTTTTTTTTTTTTGGTAAAATGTCAGTTAATTGCACGTTAATTTTAAGGTTAGAAAATTTTTTTTTGCGTTGCTTAAACTATGCTTAGCTGTAGTGTTGAGAAGCCTATAAATGTAAATGGCGTAATAGAAGCCTAATTCAATTTTCTTTGTTTTGGCATAGTAAACCTTATTATGCATGCCCAAAGAAATAGTAGATGTAATTAAACCAATAAGAAGGAAATTTGTGAAATAAATATTAGTCAGACCAGATTGGTAGTTGAAGTGAAAGTTTTATTTCATTTGCGAAAGTCAAGGGTGTTCTTTGGGAACGGTCCAAAAGAAAAATTGTTGTTAGCGCAATTGGACTATAAACGTGGGGGGGCGTGATACTATACCAGACCACTAAAGGCGACCGAATTCATACAGTCGGTTTCGATATTAAAACAACATATCACAAAAAGAAACTCAATTGAATATTAGAAAGTTATTTTAATAGCCACCATCTGTCCCGTAATCTATGAGGGACTAGGCGAGAACACGTGCGAAGGAGGGGAGATCGGTGAGTTCCAGATCAATCATGGGGTGAGCCATAGTTTAATTTTGTTCTATTTATATTTTTTTTTTTTTTTAATAAAATGTGATGTGTAGTAGGCATTACAATATGTGTCACAACAACACATAAAAACCTTTTAAGACCAAGGTCCCACAACAACATGCGTTCTAAGGATGTTAATGGACGCAAATCTGTTTTTTTTGTTTTTTTTTAATATTTTTTGTTAAATAATGGACAACTAAACTATAAATCCTATCACATATAAAATATGACATAGGCCAATATTTCGTGATAGGATAGGGAAAATAAAAATAAAATAAGAGATAAAAAGCAAATTTGTTTTAAAAACAAAACTAAAATTGGTTTGCCAATAGTCCAGCCAATGGCATAATCCTTGATTATGGGACGCAGTATATTTTTCAATGATTAAAGCTCAGATATATAGTTATATGAAAGCTCGTTTCTTTGAGCAAGCTACAGCGTTCCAGCATCAAGGAATATTCATTAGCTAAGATTGAGAGTGCTACCGTTGACTGAATACAGTTCATCCGCCAGCACCCCTAAGATATCACCTTGGCTAGTGATATCTCACTGCTATTGCCAGTGGTATGTGATATCTCACGTTAACTCATGTGCCAATAACAGGGACTGGAGTACGCGGGGTTGTCACACCCCTGGATCAAAAAATAGAAAAAAATTAACAAATTAATAAAAACTGATCCCTCCATGCGTTTGTATGTATGAATGATTAAGGATATGTGTGTAGGGGTATGAGAGCGTGTGTTTGGATGTGTGGATGTGGGTGTGTATGTAACAATATATTTGTAGCATGGCATATGTCTGTCAGAATCCAATTGGAAATATGTAGACAAGAATTTTACCTAAATATTTTAAAAATTATTGTTAAATACTTAAGAATAAATAAACTTAAAAAAAATGGATGGTCGATTAATATGCAATCAATCAATGGATTTAGTGTATCACGAATTGGATGCTGGGATAACAAAAAAAAAAGAAAAAAATTTAAAACAATAAAACAAAATCCGTGTATTAGCAGTAGCGAATATATTAGTAAAAGGAAGACATTGCGGGTGAGGAAGAATATCGTCATTCTATTATTATCATACGAATGTGTATTCCAGTTCTGGCGTTTCGACGGATGACGATTTGTCAATTCGAATATTCTCCTACTCCATTATAATGTGAAAATGACTTCAATACTATTTTTGAAGAATTTTTTTTGTGGGTATGACTTTTTTATTAAACAAAATTAGCAGAACTGGTTCAACGACATTTAGGGTTATGCATTTCGTTTGTCAAACCTGTGTGTGGTCCCGTTGTGATTTTATAAAAAAAAGGACAATTCCAAAATCGGGAGGTAGAGTGACATCATTAATGAATTCATGGAACGAGGTGTACAAGTGTGATCGGTCTACACTAGTGGAAGCAGTTGAGCAGTTTGAATAAATCCTGATGTGCGTATTGGCAACATTACAAACGGTTACCGAAAAGTTAAACCGAGATCCACTCTCACAACGAAATCATGCACTAAATTTTGTTAAACCTAAATTGTTCGTCATTATATTCAAGCCGTCACGCACAATATCGTTCGTCATCGGATGTTCTTTTCCTAAACATAATTTTTTTTTTCCTTTTTTTGCTAATAAGCCGGAAATAAAATTTTGACTGTTATAATATAAAACCTTCAAGAATATAAATATAAAACCTTCAAGAAAAGAAAAACTACAATCTTGCCTACTATTCTTCAACGGAAACCAAAGTAATTGGTATTCGAGTTGGATATCTCATGTCGTACATGTCATCAATTATGGAAATGATATCAAGCTGATCTGTTTGATTGAATATAGTAGCTTGACTATATCGAGTGGTTTGTATGATATATTTTTTTTTTCTTCATTGGATCATCTACCAAATCTGCAAATATGAGCGTATGAATGTAGTAGCTGAAGAATGGGGTGGTGTGAATGTGCATATGGGCATGGACGAGTGGGTGTGTGAGTGAGCGAATGAAGTGCGAGAGCGTGTGAATGTGGGTTAAAATAAAGGGGTTGGGCGTGGTGGTCGTGGTTCTTTCACCTATGGGGGTCGCCAGGGTCTATCCTTCTCACTTATTTGTTTTCCATTTAATCCGTTCTTAACCAGAGATACGCGTACTATTGTTTATTTGTGCTGGAGCAGCAGGATTTCTTTCTCGTCCCCACAGATTGCAGCTAGTTCGGGGCTCTAAATAATTCGCGCTAGGTACGCGGCCTGCTATGCCACTTCGTTGTGGGTCAACGAAGCAGCGCTTCATTACAATATTTTCTCGAATTGCTAAATGGAAGGTTTTTGAATAGTTTGCTGAAAATGTAATTGAAAACTAAATTGGACGTGGACATTTTTGAATTTGTTATAGTTTTTGAAATATTTTTGGAATTGTGAAAAAGTTTCAATTTTTGATTTTGTAAGAATTTTTGGAATATTTTTAGAATTTTGAAAAATGTTAAATTTTTGATTTTATTATAATTTTTATAATTTTGGAAGTTTCAATTTTTGATATTGTAAATATTGCAAATATTGCAATATTTTTAGAGTTTTGGAAAAAGTTTGAATTTTTGAAGTTTTAAGAATTTTTGGAATTTTATTAGAATTTAGAAAAAGTTTAAATATTTGATTTTATTCCAATTTTTGCAATATTTTTAGAATTTTGGAAAAAGTTTTAATTTTTGATTTTGTAAGAATTTTTGGAATTTTTTATTATAAGTTTGGAAAAAGTTACAATTTTTGATTTTGTTATAATTTTTGCAATATTTTTAGAATTTTTGAAAAAAGTTTTAATCTGTGATTTTGTGATAATTTTTGAAATATTTTTAGAATTTTGTTTGAAAAAAGTTTGAATTTTCGATTTTACAATATTTTTGGAATTTCGAAAGAAATATGAATTTGTGATTTTGAAATATTTTCTCGAAAGGCTAAATGGAGTTTTAGTAGTTTGCTGATTGTATAATCTTTTCATTAAATTATGTTAATGCTTATATGATATGTTACAATTTTTTAAACAACGTATTGATGGTTCATGTTAGTTTTGTAATACATATCTAAACAGAGATAAAAAATACAAATACTTTAACAAAAAGTTATGTTTGATATACATCGCTGCCCAAAACTAAAAACCATGTCCTCATAAAAGTGTTTTGCCGAAAACTATATCAAAATCCTTAACCCAGACCGAAGTCTTGATATCTCAGAGCTTGATATTTCAGCCCCTCCGTATTTTATATCTAAAACAACCAATATTCGCTATCTTTTACATAGCTAAGTTAACAATTCACTATTTATTATTACTTGTGATATTCATCCTGATTTTAAAGTCACACTTATTATCGATAAATTTAAAAAAATAGAGGAAAAGGATTGCGAATTGATTGCGTCGATGTTAGAATTATCAGTGATCATCATATCTGCCATACCGCCAAAAGCAAATCTGAAGAATCAGACTGATCAATTATTTTTCTTACATATTGCTCAATTAATTGCATCAAATTATATCAAAATTAATTTTGGTAACCTAGCCTCCAATATTTGATTTTTATTCTGAAAATGTCATTTACCTATTCCATACAATCAATCCTCATCAATTGACCACATTCAAAGGTTAAAGTACATTTAAAAGATATTTTCCATTACCAATTCATAAATAAAAAAATCGTTAAAAATAAGTAAGTAATTTCTCTTGTTTATATTTATTTTTATTTCCCATTATCCTTAACCTTGGATAATATAATTTTCTTTCACCATGAAATTTTCCGACAAAAACTTCATTTCACATTCACAAAATATTTGCTCATTTAAATGTCAAAAACATTAATTACCTGGGAGTGTAAAAAAATACAAAATGGTGAAGTTAGAAAATGTAAATGGAGAAATAATGCATGTTTGAAATAGTTAGGTTTGAAAAAATTTTCATTATATAAATTCAAAGTATAAAAAATAAGTTGTAAAAAACTACTTCCGGTGTTATATTATGCGAACACGATTAGTACAAGGATGTTAGAAGGACAAGGATAAAACGCAATTTTTTTATTTATATAGAAAAGTGTATTTTCTCTTGGACTTGGTTATTTCTATAAATGTAGAGTGTGTAGGCGTTAAGGTATGCAAATAGTTTTACGATTGCTAAAGTAGTTAGTACTTACTTAGTAGTAATGGATTTAATTTTATAATCGATATAAATTATGTTGGGTTGAAATTTAGGAATATATAATTATTACTGATATGTTTCAGTGATTTTTTATTAGTTGATTTAGAATGAATAGACTTTTTCAACCAAATTACAGTTTTGTGTGAATGATTTTGATATTCATGGGTATTGGCTGTTAGTAAATGAAAAGTAAGTCATAACGAATAAATCATAATTCTTACTACCTATTTTTCACCGTACTAATAATTTTTTTAATAAAAGGTGTTGTGCATAAGGCATTACAATATGTGACACAACACATATATACCTTTTAAGATCCAAAGGTCCCACAACAACATGCGTTCTGAGATGTTGGTGGACCCTATTTTAAATGTTTGTGGATTGTGACTTCAATTTAATTAATTTAAATAATTTAATTAATTTAATTAATTTAATTAATTTAATTAATTTAATTAATTTAATTTAATTTAATTTAATTTAATTTAATTTAATTTAATTTAATTTAATTATTTTAATGAATTTAATGAATTTAATGAATTTAATTAATTTAATTAATTTAATTAATCTAATTAATCTAATTAATCTAATTAATTTAATTAATTTAATTATCTTATATATTAATACGCTAAAAAAAACTTTGTACAGCCTAAGGCTTTTTTATTCGAATTTTGATTCATTTCAAATTTTCACTGCTAACTGATATTAGTGTAACTTAAGTTTTAAAGATTTTTGGGATTTTTCGGATCATAATTAAAAAAGTTATAGACGAATTAAGATGTATTTTTGAATTTAACGGCCCACTATACAATATCATATGGAATTGCCCAAGTCTTTTCTTTGTTTTTTTATTATTATTATTTAGTATTTTATATTTTCTTTTCAAATTTCAATTTAGTTTATGCATTGATTTAGGAGTGGATAGACGTGTTATTTTTCTTTGTTTTTTTTATTATTATTATTTTTCTTTGATTTTCTTTGATTTAATTATTATGGTGTTAATGGTGAAATGAATGTTGTGAATGAATGATAATGGTATGAGTGAGTTTATGCATTGATTTAGTTAGCTTTGATTTTCTTTGATTTAATTATTATGGTGTTAATGGTGAAATGAATGTTGTGAATGAATGATAATGGTATGAGTGAGTTTATGCATTGATTTAGTTATTTTTTTTTTCAAATTTCAATTTAGCTTACGCATTGATTTAGGAGTGGATAGACGTGTTATTTTTCTTTGTTTTTTTATTATTATTACTTTTCTTTGATTTTCTTTGATTTAATTATTATGGTGTTAATGGTGAAATGAATGTTGTAAATGAATGATAATGGTATGAGTGAGTTTATGCATTGATTTAGTTAGCTTTGATTTTCTTTGATTTAATTATTATGGTGTTAATTGTGAAATGAATGTTGTGAATGAATGATAATGGTATGAGTGAGTTTATGCATTGATTTAGTTAGTATTTTCTTTTCAAATTTCAATTTAGTTTATGCATTGATTTAGGAGTGGATAGACGTGTTATTTTTCTTTGTTTTTTTTATTATTATTATTTTTCTTTGATTTTCTTTGATTTAATTATTATGGTGTTAATGGTGAAATGAATGTTGTGAATGAATGATAATGGTACGAGTGAGTGCATTGATTTAGTTAGCTTTGATTTTCTTTGATTTAATTATTATGGTGTTAATGGTGAAATGAATGTTGTGAATGAATGATAATGGTATGAGTGAGTGCATTGATTTAGTTAGCTTTGATTTTCTTTGATTTAATTATTATGGTGTTAATGGTGAAATGAATGTTGTGAATGAATGATAATGGTATGAGTGAGTTTATGCATTGATTTAGTTAGTATTTTCTTTTCAAATTTCATTTTAGTTTATGCATTGATTTAGGAGTGGATAGACGTGTTATTTTTCTTTGTTTTGTTATTATTATTATTTTTCTATGATTTTCTTTGATTTAATTATTATGGTGTTAATGGTGAAATGGATGTTGTGAATGAATGATAATGGTATGAGTGAGTTTATGCATTGATTAAGGAGTGGTAGAGAGATAGAGATCAAATAAGCTTACTTGCAAACTTATTTGATCCCTAATTTTTCATATATCCGAACTGATCAGCTAGAGTTCTGATTATTTTTCAAAAAGAAAAATTAAAAATTATATGCTAGCATTTCTCATTACCACTTTCTGAAATCATTGCTTCTGCGTAAACAAAATGTCTACGCAAAAACTGTATTTATAAGCGTAGCGAAGCACGCCGGGCCCTCCTAGTTTTAATTAATTTAATTAATTTAATTAATTTAATTAATTTAATTAATTTAATTAATTTAAATAATTTAACTAGTTTAATTAATTTAATTATTAATATTAAATAAATTAATTTAATTAATTAAAATTAATTAATTTATGTTCGGCCACTATCTTGAGACTAAAAGCGATTGTCTCGATCGATTTCTTTTTTGGGATATAATACGAAATGTGGTAGCATTTACTTTATCTGGTGTGTAACTGATATAGGCTGCTAAGTGGCCCGATATAAGCTGTAGTCTGTTAGGGTTCAGCACCGCTACAGATTTTACATGTCACTGCAAGTTAAAAAGAAATAGACGAATTTTCATTTTGTAGTAAACTGTGACAGCCACTGTAGTTTTGTAGTTGTATTTTGAGCAGAAAGTGCCCGTGTACTAGGCTACCGTTAAAATGGAGTCTACCTTTCAAATAAAAAAAATTAAACAAGACAATTCAAAATAATGTTATATTTATACTACCACGGGATACTTGGATAAAAGATGTTGGATTGAACCCAATGAAAACAATTAAAAAATCTATCTTAGAATGCCACACCGAAACCGAATTAACCGTAGGATATCAAAATTACTGGCTGACGAACGAACTTAAACACACCAATGTCAAAACATTACAGTATTGACACCTAGTTTGGAACAATTATATGCCTCACATGCTTCATCACCACTACAACTTGTTCGAAAAAAAATAATAATTTTCGTTTCGCAACTAGCAAACTGACTTCTCAATTTTGAGTTATACTTGCTTAAGCTTCGCTAAAGCTTCTAAGATCAAAACTATAGTCATATTTTACTTCTATAAAGTTTTGATAGCACTTCCACAGAAAAGATCTCCCTACCACTGAAGCTTTACCAAAACTTATCTACACAACTCTAGATAAAGCTTCCGAAAAAGGTTATAGAAGTTATATCTGTCATTAGGATTGAAGTAGTTTCGGTTGTAACTGTTTAAAGTTCTTAAAAGTTTTAAAAATTGCTTCAATATCAAGATTTTAGAAGATTTACCGAGACTGTTTTGCGAAAATGAAATATCTTAAACTGGCGGAAAATATTGCTTCTAGTATTTCAACTATAGGAGCTTGTTCGAAATTGAATATGCGAGGGCTATTTCGTTTTGGTCAGAATAGTATTGTGCAACTAGAGGTTTTTGTTTTTTTATTGCATTATTTAGACATATTTTGCACATTTTTCACCATCTTCCGAGACGCCCCCTAGAAAAATTCTTTGTGGTCAAAAAACCACAACGACACTATTTTTTTTAAGTCAAAAGAACACGTGCCGCAAAATCATCGAAGTTTATTTGTTGATAAAATTGTTAATATCTCATAAAATATGCAGATGTCAAAAAAAATCACATATTAATTTTTGTAGGAAATTTAATTCTCTACAAAAAAGGTCCAAGTCATTTTTTTCCTAAAACCTATATTTCTGATGATATTTTGAAATAAAACTTGAAATTCTTCGAAACTCGTAAAACCAAATGCTGAAAATTTCGACGAAAAAGTACTAATTTTAATTTTTTTTGTCACGATTATTTTTTTATACCTTTCATTCTATAGCATAAGAAGAAAATTAGGACTTTTTGGTCATCTTTATTTTTTATGTTTTTTAAAAATTACGAACACTTACAAGTTCATTTTCAAAATATCATGAGAACTACGTTTTCGGGAAAAAATGACTTGGACCTTTTTTGTAGAGAATTAAATTTCCTACAAAAATGATCATGTGATTTTTTTGACATCTGAATATTTTATGAGATATTTGAAAAAATGTACGAATTTTTCAAAACATCAACTTCGACGATTTTGCGGTACGTGTCCTTTTGATTTAAAAAAAAAATAATGCCGTTGTGGTTTTTTGACCACAAAGAATTTTTCTCAGTCTAATACATATACATATATTTATTCTATTTACACTACAAAATTCTATATTTTTATTCTATTTGGTCTCTATAGTCCCTAAAATCATTAAATAGCACATCTTAAAGGTTTATTGTTTTTTGCATTTCGCGTCTAGTAGGCTTATAACTAAAGACGGTTTTCTAATAAACAAAGTCTAGTTTAAAAATTTTATTATGATTTCTAAAATAAAAACAACAGTTTTGATTTAGTTTTTGTATGGGGATGACGTTACGTAAATTCCTGATATATTTTAAAACAACGTAAAATATTTATATATGTGTTATTATGGTTTTCCATATTATTCACTGTTTGTGTGCTTTTGTCACTTTTGAATTAAAATGCAATATTTAAAAATATACTTTTTACTGTTTATTTTTAATTTTATTTTATTAATAATAATATAAACAGAATATCGATTTCGACTTACGTTATCCTCGGTTCTTAAATTATTCGGTTCTTAAATTATTATAATTTAAGAACCGAGAATGACGTAAGTCGAAATCGATATTTTGTAAAATATAAAAAAAATAAAATCAAATTGTTACTATAAGGAAGTTTATATTATTATTAATAAAATAAAATTAAAAATAAACAGTAAAAAGTATATTTTTAAATATTGCATTTTAAATATTGCATTGTAAATATTGCATTTTAAGTAAAATATTTTATGTAAATAAATATTTTTTTTCGTTTTTCTTAAATAAATAGGTGAAATCATTTTTTTTTTAAATATCTTAACATCAACTGTTTGTTACTATTACTATTGTTACTATACTATTTAAAAAGAATATGTGAATCTTATATAGTTAACTAATATATATTATTTTTACATTTTTAATGTAAATTGTCCGTAAATAATTCTAAAATTAATTAACATCATCTTCCCAAGAATGACAAATTAACACTAACAAAATTATTTCATTCAATCAATTGATTACCGTTAAGAGGGTGTTCTAGGATGATTAATTCTAGTTAAGAAATTAGAAAATAGATGGCTTTTAAAAAATTACTTTCGTCACTAGGTACGAAAGTAATTTGTAGAGCAATTCCACGTCACCGCAACATCTATGTTCCTGACCCCCTCTGATTTCGATAAAATTTCATATACAGATAGCCAATAAAAAAATAAAAATACCATTTCTTTCAAAAAATTAAATTTCGCTCTAGGGATGACACAGGGTGGCGGCAAAGTTTTAGGGGTTTGCGAAACATGAGTATCTTTGAATATCGATTGCTAACGATTGACTAAACCGATTTAAGACATTTATAACTCATTGGAAAGGTACTTAATAGGACTTATAAAAAAATTACATAAAGTTTTTTAATAATTTTTTAAAAGTGTGTTAAACTTAAAAAAAAGTTTCAAAGATGGCGCTGTTGGGGGTACTCTCACTTTTACCACATTTTTTTTCCAGAAAAAAAATATTTAATAAGTTCGTAATCTAAAACGAAAGTTTCCCAAGTACGTAATTTCTCGTTTTAAAAATAAAATTCTTACAAAATTTTAATTTCCGTTTTTTCAATTTTTGTTTTTTAAAATATGCATTTTATTTAACTAAAACCGCCTGAATTCTTGTTTTATAGAAATTTAATTATTTTGAGGATACAAGTTAAGTATTTGAGGGTGTGGATGCGTTTTACATAATTCACTTTTTCTCCCATTTCTACCTGTCCGAAATTAATTATAAATGAATGTACCTGAAATGTATTAAAACTGGTGCTGAGAAGTAAATAGTGAGAAAAATTATGTGAAATAAAATGCATGTTGTATAGAATTCATATAATAATTAACTTTTTATTTTTATTCTAAGTTGTGTAATAAAAACAATATACATTTATTAATAATATAAAATAATATAAAAGAAATTAAAAATATAAAATAAATTTACATTGCATATTAACGGCTTATCTGAAAAATCCTAGTTTTAGCTGAATTAGAATATTTTTTTGAGAGCAATATTTTTTCATCTTTGGGTATAAACGCATGAAATGATTGTGTACCTTTTATAGTAACAGCCTCTCTGTATTTTGCTTCTAGCCGTGACTTCGTTTCTATATAATAATTTTTACTGGTATAAAATGTAGTTACACGTAAATGAACTGTAGCTTTCGATATATATATAACGATATGAGCTATAACGGAATTTAGCGGCACTCTCACTGTCGCATTTTTCGACCTACACCAAAATAATTTTCTGTGTATGTTCCGGAAATTAATCTTTTGGACAAGTTCGTGAACTGGCGATATCCGGGTACTGGTTAAGCGGCTAAACTTCCGTTTGAATCATAATATTTTATAAAATTTAAAAATATTGAATATTTGAACCTTTTTTTTATCATTTTTATCCAAATGACAACCTTGGCGTTTCAGGTTCTTCAAAAATCAGCTGTTTTAAAAATTTACTAAACTATCTTTGATCTAGCTGAAAATGACCAAGTTCATATTTTAAAACTTTTGCTCACTATATACAATATAAATCTTTCCAACATTTTCAAAAAAAAATAGTTAAAGTCTAAAGGTTGAGACCCTAGGGCTGTTGAAATTAAAACAAACGCAAAAGTCAATGCTTATATCGTTTTTGAGTTTATGTTATTTAAATTCATCTTAACTTTTAAGCAAACTTTTGAACTATAGCCTCAGAAAATTTCAGCTATCTAACCTAAGAGGTTCCAATTTTATAAGCGTGATAATGCACTTATTGCAAGAAAAATCTCACCAGAGAAAAATTATCAAATTCTCTTTTGTTTGTATTTTTTTCACTAAGTAAACCGTTTGAAAAAAGATTAAATAAGAACAAAAAAAATACAACAACAAAAATGATTTTGAAATAAAATTGTTTTATAATGTTTGATTATAAATACCATCACTATAATTGTAGTTGTGACGTACTTCATTTGATCTTTGGTGGATTTAATATGTTATTAAAAGTAGTTTTAACCTACTTAAATAAAACTGTTCCAAAATTGCAATGATGAAGTTATTTCGGATAATGTATTTAATTTGGTTCGATAATTTTTTTGAATTATTTTGTTTCTACTTAAAGTTTTTATCTAAACTAATCTGACACATCTAATTTTATTTTTACACAAAACCGTCTGACTCCGAAATCTACCTATTTCTAGCGGATATACCTGCCGCTGGACTTTTTTTCAATTGGAATGTAGTACTAACTATGGTACACTTTCTATTTACATTTTCATCGTACACAAAAAACATGGATATAGGCCAAGAATTTAGGAACTTTAACCACGTTAAATTCTTTATTTGTTTTGTGTTTTGTTTGAAATCACAATCATAAGTTTCGAGGAGTACAAGTAGTACAACAAACCTGAAAGGAGTACAGAAAATCTGAGGAGTACAATATTTCTTAAATGAGTATACTGTACTCCCGAAATGAGTATATCTGGTCACCTGATAATGATTAATAAACTACTTTTTATTAACTCAATGAAGGATTTATTAATATTGATAAAACATTTTCGGATTGAATTTTATTGTACATTAAGCTTCGATCATGGTGTATTCCATATACCATATTAGTATTCCGAACACGTTTTTTACAATACGTCGAGCCCGAGTTAGTCTATAGTTGAAAATTCTTTGCTCCTTTGTTAATTGGCGGTGTGGATAAGGTTTCATCAGATTATCAGAAAGTGGAAATGCGTCATCTGCAACAAACACGTACGGCATTGTTAAACCGCTATTCCCAACTATTTCTGGTGCAGGAATATTTAGTTGTTTTTTAATTAGTTTTTGTCCAAAAACAGGGAAAACTGCGAACACTCCACCAATATATATTTATATTCCTTTACAACAAACAAACAACTGTCGATAATGTGAAAAAAGCTTGTACTGCTAGATTATAGAAATGCTGCAAGCATGTTTGAGAGTTAATGCTTGATTTACATCCACTCACTATACAAGCTTTTTTGCTGCTATGCAAGCACGTTTGACAACTGTGCTGTTAAGGCATGCTTGCAGGTGTATAGTCCCCTTTATATATACCAATGATCAATTCCATTATATTTCCAAATAAACATAAGCGCAGCCGCAAGCAATTGTTTGTGACACATAAAACAAAAACAAAACACTACAAGATACAAACATGATTTTTTTACATTAAATCAATAATTTTATAACCTTTAAAAATAATTTCATAATAAATAAAAATTAAAGACTAAATATGTAATAGACATGCCCTTCGTCTACCTTAGGTTTCTACATTTCTACTGTTTGTGACATGTTTGTGACATGAATTATGTTTTGTTTAGTTATTGGAATTAAATGAAATTCGATTAAAATATTGACAAATGAAAACAACTATTTTCTCTTATCTTTTTTTATTTGTCACGATCGAATTTTTATTAAATCTATTTTAGGCAAAAAAAATCTATTATTGTTTTTATAATACAATAAATAAAATTTATGATCTAAAATAGTAACACTTTTGTTTTAATTATTTTTATTAAGGAAATAAAACGATTATTATACCTTTATATTACGTCTGCAATCTGCATTGAAATTTGAGCTTTTATGATTTTTTTTATTTATAAAAAATATCTAGAATTTTTGGTTATTTTTATAAACAAAAAATATTAGCGCCACGGATTCAAATTTATTATTAATAATATATTCTAATCATCATAATCATTAGTTGTTTTGGGAAGAAATCGTATGAGTGTAAAAGTTAATTTTCGTTACGGTTTTTCATGGTCAAATAAAAACATAATTTTATTCGCAAAAATTAAGCAAAAAATGAAAAGATTATAATTTGTTTTTGTGTTTCAATGACAAAGATTATATTCTTAACTTTTATTTGATTCTTTGATTATTTCATATCGAAGAGAACCATAAAACACATTGCTACAGTGTGCCCACTTCGACGACACAATGGCGACATCTCAGACATCCAATTGGCAACTCTCAATGTAGTAGCATGGATAGACTCACTCGATGTAAACATCTAATGTTCAAATATACTGCCCAATGTTCAAATATTTTAATATTTTACTTTTTAATTTTTAACTAAAAGACGCGCAATAATATTGATTGTAAGCTCATTTAATGTGTATTCATGTTTTGTTTTATGTAGATTTCATTTGAAAATCTATCTATTTTAAGTTTTATTTTTGTTTTATTTTTGTTTTTAATGTGTCACAACAAAAACCATACGCTAAATAAAAGTCGAAGAGATGTAAATTTTGTTTCGGAACAATATGGGTAAAAATTCTGCAAAACAGCCAAAAAGCATTGGTTTTGGTAGTCACTCGCTTAGGGTTACCAATTCGCACTTTTTACGTGCGAAGACTTCGAAGATTTTTAGGTTCGAAGACGTACTTTCAACGTCTTCGGAGATTCGGAGCTAGGACTATTGCTCCGGATTTAAGAACATTTATAACAGCATGGCGAATCGAATAATAAAACGTTCTGTTTTACAAACCTTTTTACTATGCCCTTTTAAAATACTATATTATTTAGTTAGGTGTTTAAGTGCTACTTTTTACTACTACTACTACTAGTGCTACTTACACAAAACGTCACTTTAGCACAAAATTAAATACAATATTTTTTCGACAAACGTTTAAATTTTTCATAAATATAAAATTAATACATCAAAATTTTTACAAATATGATTTATTATCGTCATAGTTACGTCCAAAAAAATAAAAAACATTTAAATTTGTATAAATTATATAAAAATAAAATTAAATATCAATATTTCCTTTTAATTCAAAATTTCATAATCTAATCAAAATATTTATTATTTTTTGTGTCATAGTTATACAATTCGTTTGAAAAAAAAACAAATGTTTAGCTCAAACAAATTCATAATCTCATGTTTTGCTATTTTTGCTGCCGTCTTAAAAATATAGGAAAAAATGGCGACACGTTACAGTCGCCGTAAAAATATGAAAGTTGTTTTACTGCCGCCGAAAAAAAATGGCGTTACTTTGCAGCTGCTTTCATTACATGCCTTCTTCCAAGTGGCAGTAAAGTTAGGTTTTACAGCCGTTTGCCGAAACACATTTTTCCATATACAGCACCGATAGTTCATTGTTCGTTGAGAAAATAAAGTGTATTTAAAAAAATTGGTGTCGGGGATCTGTGGAATTATTTCTCGACAAGTGTATATATCGACAAGTTTCGATTAAGTGTACAAGAGCAATTTCACGCAAGTTCAGCAAATTTTTGGGAAATTTTGACTTGACCTCTTTTAATTTTGATTATATTTTGTTTATAGATAGTCTTTCATAAATAAAAAATACCAGGTCTCTTAGAATTTTTTTTTCGACCAGAGGTCTTCACAGGGTGCCCCTCAATTTTTTGTTATTTTGTGATGTGAGTGCATTTTGACGAGCGATTGTAGAAAAACTACTCAATCGATTTTCATAAATGATATGTCGTTGAATAGGTATTCGAACAAAGTTTTTAAAAATGTACACTGTTAATTTTTTGAAATAATTTTTAGCGGTGTAACATAAGAAAAAAGCGGTGTAATTGAACAAAAGATGGCGCTACACCTTTTTTTTTTAACTAAATTGAGGCTTATTTTATATCTAACTACTTGTGAAAGTTAAGGACTAGAGATATTTTTTGTTTTAAAGATAAAATTCGTTGTGCATATGACTGTCGGGAATCAGTTTTTTTTGTTCTGAAGGAAAATTATAAAAATGGCGTTATAAACTAAGAGATTTTTTTAATGTTAAATATCAAATATTTTATTATTATATGATCTTTTCAAAATATTATAAAAATTATATATGTGCAATAAAGAAAATATGAGCAATTTCAGCATAAATAGACAAAAGCGCTTATTGCTATGTACATTAAATGAAGCTTATGTGGAGTTTAAAAATAAGTTTCCTGATGTGAAAATAGGATTTACTAAATTCACGTCCCTTCGACCACAAGAATGTATAAAATTATCCCAAGGAGTTCATAATGTGTGCGTGTGTACCATACATCAAAATATAAAACTAATGATTCAACACCCTAAGATGTCTTGGATTATTGATGCTGCTTTCCAGAATTATAAAACATTAATTGACTTTGTTTCATGTGGTAAATGAACAGAAGATTGTCATACTTTGATGTGCAATGAATGTTCAAAAAAACTTCAACAACTGGAAGAAAGATTACTATATCAACAATGGATTACCACTGATCGATGCAATTTGGATACTTTAATAGAAACTGTAGAAGAATTTATGAAAAAATTTGTTTACCGTTTACAAATTTGGATATCACACAACTTTATAGCAAAACAGCAATCTACATTCATTGAGGAAAGAAAAAAAAATAGAACCAGGAGAGTGCTTTGTTCAAGGGGATTTTTATGAAAACTACGCCTTCATAATTCAGGATTCGGTTCAAGGTTATCAATATAATAATTCACAAGCTACTGATTATCCATTTGTCCTTTATTCTAAAAGTGCTGCAAGTGAATATATACAGCACCGAAGTTTTATACTCATTTCGGATATAAACGATCACAACAGTACTACAGTCCATCTTTTCATTACCAAACTTATTGAATTCATCAGAACGCATATAAATTCTAATATTAGGAAAATAATTTATAACACCGATGGGGCACCTTCTCAATACAAAAATAAACATAACCTAATTAACTTATGCCACCATAAAAAAGACTTTAAGGTTGATGCAGAATGGCCATGAAAATGCCAGCCATGGCAAGGGACCTTGCGATGGGATTGTTGGTACACTGAAGCGTTCTGCACACCGTTATAGTATGGGGAGCAGAGATATTATTGATACACCAAAAAACTTTTCGAATTGGCTTTAAAATGGGAATCTACCATGAACTTTGGATACGCCGATAAAAATGAATATCAATTAACAAAAGAAAAATTACAAAATCGATATAAAAATGCGATTACTATAAGTGGAACTCAAAAATTTCATTCTTTAGTACCATTAAATACTAAGACAATAATTGCAAAAATGTTTTCCAACTCAAAACAAACTTTTGAATGTAAAATAAGTAAATAATTTTTAATAACTATATTTATTTTCTTTAACCTACATATATAATTTGTATGGTATTTTAAAAAGTTTATTCAATAATAAAATATTTGTAACTTAATGTTAAAATACAATCTTTTACTTTATGATTCCATTATAACATAATACGAACATAATGTTTCTCTAGTCAAAAGTTCCTAAATAGATTTAGTTATTTATACGGCTTTTTTGTTTGCAGTCGAGACTGTCAAATTATTTTTTATAAGAGTGACAAGTGATTACTAAAAGTGATAAATAAACATTTCTTCATTTCATTTCATTCTATGCCATCTATGCCATCTATCTTTTTCTATGCCATCTAATACAAAGAAAATAATTGCAGAAGTGTTTTCCTATCCAAAAAAAACTTCTGTTTGTAAAATAAGTAAAACATTTTTAACAATTGTATTTATTTTATTTATTGTACTACATATATAATTTTTATTATATTTTGAAAAGATCATTTAATAATAAAATGTTTGATATTTAACATAAAAAAAAATCTCTTAGCTTATAACGCCATTTTTATAATTTGCCTTCAGAACAAAAAAAACTGATTCCCGACAGTCATATGCACAACGAATTTTATCTTTAAAACAAAAAATATCTCTAGTCCTTAACTTTCACAAGTAGTTAGATATAAAATAAGCTTCAATTTAGTTTAAAAAAAAAAGGTGTAGCGCCATCTTTTGTTCAATTGCACCGTTCTTTCTTATGTTACACCGTTAAAAATTATTTCAAAAAATTAACAGTGTACATTTTTAAAAACTTTCTAAAACTTTCTAATACCTATTCAACGACATATCATTTATGAAAATCGGTTGAGTAGTTTTTCTACAATCGCTCGTCAAATGCACAAAATAACAAAAAATTGAGGGGCACCCTGTGAAGACCCTGGTCGAAAAAAAAATTCTAAGAGAACTCGTATTTTTTATTTATGAAAGACTATCTATAAACAAAAAATAATCAAAATTAAAAGGGGTCAAGTCAAAACGATGTTGAATCTTCGTGAAATTGCTCACAAGCATTTCTCGACGTTTTTGTACACAGCTTGTCTAAATAAGCAAACAAAAATGTCCGTCTGTCTGCCGGTCGTTTTATAAAAATGCTTAAGGGAAAACTAAAATCACAAAACAAATTAGGTGCTTCAGACTTCATCAAACACTTAATCCATATATATGCCGGATAATATACAATCTGAAAAAGTGGTGGAACAGCACCGATTTAAAAAAAATCTTTTTTCTTGGATTCCTTAGACCTTCAAGAACATTTATCAGCACTACTAACCCCTCTATTTACTCGAAAAATGAGAAAATAAGGAAAACTTCCACCATTCCAAAGCACTCCAAATAGTAAGAGTGAAGTTTCTTGAAGATTTCAAATTTTACCTCGGAAACCGCAGTCGCAGATTACGAATCCGAAGTTCAAATCAAGTGAAGGTGGTTCCAATCCTTCAAAACCACCCATAGAAGTGGCAGTAATTCAAAAATTTATTTTTTATGGGAAATCGTTTATTGTTGATTTTCGTGGTCAATGATTACGAATCCAAGGTGCAAAAGCAAGTGCGGGTGGTTTCAACGCCTAACTCAAACTATGATTCGTTCACTATGATTTCAACTGGTCAAACTGTTGAGTGATCTCAACAGCTTGGCCGTTTACATAAACCGATTGACGACTAAATCTTGGAAAATAATATGCTTGCGGCATGATGGATCCGATTTTAGCCGAGCACTGCTGATGACGATATTTATAAGAAACAACAAGATCAGCGAGATTTTAAATTTCATCGAGATTTGAAATCTTAATCACCCACAATTCGTATACCTCAAACAAACATAAAAAACATGGTGGAACAAACCACCTGTTGTATGGTGGACCCCCCAACCCTTTATCCAATGTACTCCAAAAGCTGATAAAATCTTCCTCATGTTCCTTGAAAGCTTTTTCCAACGTTTCATCGATCGGTAATTGCAGGCTACAGTAGGGATAAACACCTGAAAAAAAAACTTTTTAACCGGACGTGTCAAACCGGAAGTTGGTATGCAGAAATATTGGAAACAGTACTAAAACCTTATATAACAAGTTTCAATAAGATCATAAGCCGGGATTAGAAGTTATTGAAGATTTAAACTTAGAGGTGTTCGGGAGACCCCCCGCACTTTTGTCCAAATTTAAAATGAATCCAGATCTTCCATTGAAGTTCCAAGTGAACCTGGATCATTTTTCAAAGTTTAAGCAAGATCCTATGCAGGAAGGTCACCCACCCACCCACACACAGACGTACACCAAAATTTTTATTGGCTATTTAGATAGAAAATGGTCCAAAACAAAAGAAAAAACACAATTTGGGGTATGTAACATTTTTTTTTTCTCGATAGATTGCATTACTTCACACAATTTAAAATTGTGGTGAAGTAAAAATCTAGATTAAAAACTGTGTTTTCTATTTAATTCAAATTGTTTCAAAATGTTTTATATATTGTAACGACTCTTCGTTGGTTCTTTTCGATTATTGAGCAAATACGACAGTAAAAGATCTGTCTCTTTAGTTAACAAAATCTCAAACTTTATTTATCAACCAGTTACAGCAACTTCCGATTTTAATTACAATAAATTCCAGGGTCTCCAATTTATGCACGATAAACTTCACCGCTTTTCCACAATTTGAATCAATAATATTCGGAATCGTAAAATCTGTATATTTACTATTCCATTAAGTTCAAATTCTTTCACTATTAGTACCCAGGCTCAAGTACCACCGATTATTCCTTATACTTGCGAATATTTATAAACACTTTTAATTGCAAAAGTAAAAACTGACTATCTGATATTTTATTCGCTTATTTATATCCAAAAACTAAATAAGTCGAAACTTCTCTAATTTACTTTCTAGAAATCAATATTACGTAGTACGTACATCTTGAATAGGCCACACCTCTTTTTAATTCATTAATGTAAACATTTGTATAACAAATTTAATTTACATTAATTTATGCAAATTGTATTAGTTAAAAGGAGTTTACTTTTAATTCATCTTTGCCATAGTCTGAATGTGGAAACATTTATACAGAATGTATTGGTTATGAATGAGTAAATTAAATTAACCCATTCTGGACGAAGTTTATTACATTGCCCTCCATTTAGTTTTGTTCGTCCCGAACAATATCAGCTATCGCATTGGTACTGTTACCTTGGTACGGTGCCAACCTTTGCAGATGTATCACTTTCATCTTGGTACGGGATCCCTTTTGGATGCGGTAGATAACATCATTAATTCGTTTGATTATTTTATATGGACCTTCCCAATCTGGCTGCAGCTTGGGTGATCTTCCCTTAGTTCTCCTGGGGTTGTATAGCCAAACCAATTCTCCTTCTTGAAAACCGCCACTATTTGCATTTATGTCGTACCTGGTTTTCATTTTGTCACTGGCAATCTTAATGTGGTCTCGAACCTGTTGATGGATTTTATTCATCTTCTCCCTTAGTTGTCCCACATAATCTGTTTTTGTAGATACCAGACCTCCAGGGATGCCGAACTCGATTCCACTAGGAAGATGTAGTTCTCTTCCGAACATGACATTCGCTGGCGTTTCACATGTCGTATCGTGCACTGCGCTACGATAGGCCATCAAGAATAACGGAAGATACTTATCCCAATTTCTTTGGTTGGCTTCCACTACCTTCGACAAATGTTCTTCCATGCTTCGGTTGAATCGTTCTACCATGCCATCCGATTGTGGGTTCATAGGTGTAGTTCGTGTTTTTCTAATGTCGAGTGTTCTGCACAGCTCTTCCATCAAATGAGATTCGAAATTCCTTCCCTGGTCGGTATGCAACTCGAGCGGTGTTCTATATCTGCAGACCCATTCATTGACTAATGTTTCAGCGACCGTAACTGCTTCCTGGTTCGGTATTGCATAAGCTTTCGGCCATTTTGTAAAGTAATCAATGACCACCATGATGTATTTATTACCTTTTGTAGTTTCCGGAAATGGCCCCGCGATGTCTATAGCAATTCTCTCCATTGGGGCGCCCACATTGTACTGTTGCAATATGTATATGGGGCATTTCACGCCAACTAAGTGTGAAAAAAAAATGTTTGTATTTCAAACTTTGGGAATAGGTAGTACTTTATGAGAAAACAAATATCAAATTTTTGACTCACATCATGGCCGTCAGTGGCGCTTACAAAATTCAATTTTTTGCCGATTTTCATGGAAAATTGGTGCTGCTGAAAAAAAACGAAACAATATGATTTTGTTAGAATTTTAACCATAGATTACGATAAAAATATTTTCAAAATTTTTTGGCGTAGTTTTCGCCCTTATTTTAAGGGTTAAAATTTTAAACCCGAGATTTCGAGATATATGTCACGGTTTTTTTCAATCTTTTTTCAATCTTTTTTTTTTAATTTTTTCTTTGTTTTATTTCCTTACGATTAATTTTTGTTTTGTGATGGGCATCTACCAGAAACTGCCCCAAAAACAGACCCAAAGGTGAAAAATGTGGTTTTAGCGTATTTTCTCATTCTGTGATATAATAAACGATAAAAAATAGTATATTCTTAGATCCCCGAACCCGAACAGGTGCTGATTACGAATCTAAAGTTAAATTTTTAAAAAACAAAATGGCGGATCACATATGGCGGCCAACTTTTCTAAAACCGTCTAATTTTGAAATTTCAAAAATACCATCGTGTTCTACATATAATTCTAAATCGAAAGTATATGTGATAGTTTTTGCTTAAGATGTACCGCTATCGAGATTATCTCACAGAATGAGAAAATATGTACGCTAATACCACGTTTTTTCACCTTTGGGTCTTTTTTTGGGGCAGCTCCTGGTCGATGCCCATCGCAAAACAAAAATAAATCGTGATATATTTCTCGAAATCTCGGTTTTAAAATTTTAACCCTTAGGTATAACAAGGGTGAGGAAAGGGGTAGCGAAAATCCGAAATTCTACGTCCACGCCGTGCTACCTGGGTAACGCTAACAGAATTAGGTTGGTGTAGTTGAGAGGGGCAGAGTAAATACTGCTTATACTCAATGATTCTGCACCATGGCGAGTCATTGGCGCCATAAAACCAATGCAACTCAAGCGTCTGTTCTCCATGTTAGGGGCGGCTTGGAGCGGGCGTCTGTCTTGGATCAAGCGGCTCGCTATATAAATGTGTAGAAAGCGTCTGTTCTCCATGTTAGGGGCGGCTTTCAGCGGGCGTCTGTCTTGGATCAAGCGGCTCGCTATATAAACGTGTTAAAAGGTTGTTTCTGGTGACCTTAAGATGCAGAACGAACCCATTCACGAAAATTTGGGTTGGGCGAAGGGCTAACACCCCATTTCCGTAAAAAAATTACTGTCATGAATTCTGTACACAGGCCTCGGAATATCTCGGAATCATTATTGGAACGACCTCGGAAACTGTACCCGGACTACGATTTAAAAATGGGAACCTGGAACGTGCTAAGCCTTAGAAGACCAGGAGATCTCCTAAAACTCACACAACAAGTCGAGAGCTACACACTAGATATAGTGGCATTACAAGAACTAAGATGGCCAGGTAGTGGAATCCATGAAACAGCGAAAGGATACACTCTTTATTATTGCGGTCATCAAAACGGAGGAGAATTTGGAGTTGGCTTTCTTATACACCGTCGCGTGAATCAGCATGTTATCGACTTCTGCCCAATTAATATGCGGTTATGCACACTGAGAATCCGCACGCAAAAATTCAATGTAACGATCGTCAATGTTCATGCACCTACTGAAGATAAAGCAGATGATATTAAAGACCTGTTCTTCCTAGAACTCGAAGAAGTCATCAATAAAATCCCGCGGTACGACATCAAAATCGTGGTAGGTGACTTTAATGCTCAAATCGGTAGGATTGCAGAACTTAAAACACATATCGGCCCTAACAGCTTGCATCATACCAGCAACAATAACGGTTTTCGCGCAGCCGAGCTGGCTATGATGTATGATCTAGTAATTTCCAGCACTTTCTTCCCTCACAAGAGAATCCACAAGGCAACGTGGAAATCAAATGACGGAAGAACGGAAAATCAAATCGATCACGTCATGATTTCTAAGAGACACTCCACAAGTGTAACTGACGTTCGATCATACAGAGGTGCTGATATGGACACTGATCATATGCTTGTCATCTTTAAGTACAAGTGCAAATTATCATCTACATTTAATAGACAAGCAAAAAAGACCGTGCGCTGGAACGTCGATGCATTTAAACATCCGGAAACGCTGAACAGATATCAGGAAATTGTAACGCAAAGCATAGAAGAGCATGACATCTCTTCTGAGATGCCATTTAACATACAAGAAGAATGGCAAACGCTTCAATCAACCATTATAGCCGCAGCACAAACTACAATCGGAAAGCGGCCACCGAAATCACACAACGAATGGTTCGACGACGAGTGCCGCCAATCCGTTGAACATAAACAAAAACTGCGAGAAAAATGGTTAACAAGGAACACCCGAAGCTCCCAAGCTGATTATCTATGCGCCAGGAAAGTCTCAGCAAAACTTCTACGTAAAAAGAAACGCGAACACATGAAGAGCTGCATTGAAGACATCAACCAACATGCGGCCAGCGGAAATTCAAAAGAGTGCTTTGCCAATGCGCAGAATCTGACAAAAGATTTCCACCCAAGATCTACAGCCATCAAAAATGAAAATAATGAACTTACAACAAGTGAACGTGATGTGCTGGCAGTGTGGCGATCCCACTTTCAAGACCTATTGAATAGGACGAATGAAGTTCATCCTATTCGAGCAATTGCTCCATCAACTGAGGAGATTTTTGTTCCTTACCCAGCAATAGAGGAAGTGGAAGCTGCAATTAAAAAACTGAAAAATGACAAATCACCAGGTTTCGATGGAATTCCCGCAGAACTTTTGGAAAATGGAGGAGCAGCTCTGGTCTCACGTATATACGATCTGATTCTTGCAATCTGGGACCAAGAAGAACTACCTGCTGAATGGAAAACAGCTCTCATTGTTCCGCTACATAAGAAAGGTGACCGTCTAAAGTGTGAAAATTATCGTGGCATCGCACTGTTGAACACTGCATATAAAATACTAGCTAATGTTGTACTTGCTCGACTCATCCCGTTCGCCGAATCTATCATCGGTGACTATCAGTGTGGTTTTCGTCCCAACCGCTCAACCACAGATCAATGTTTTACATTAAGGATGATTCTGGAAAAATGTTGGGAGTACAACATCAGCATTCACCAGCTCTACGTTGATTTCAGGCAAGCATATGATAGTATCATCCGCGACAACCTCTGGTCCGCACTCATATGCCTTGGTATCCCAGAGAAACTTGTTTCTCTGTGCAAACTCACAACATCGGGATCAAATTGTAGAATAGTAATCGAAGGGTCAGTTTCTGATCCTTTCGATATAACATCAGGTGTTCGACAAGGTGATGCACTCGCGCCTGTACTGTTTAATTTGGCGCTAGAGTACGCGATAAGAAAAAGCCGAATTGAGACGCAAAACTGCATATATAATAAATCTAGTCAAGTTCTTGGCTACGCAGATGATATTGTGCTTCTCGGACGTAGAACGAGCGATATTAAAGATAGTCTCTCTCAGCTTGAAAGAAATGCTAAACGACTTGGATTGTGCATCAACACCGGCAAGACTAAAGTGCTAACAACATCTAAGAACATACCTCCCGGAAATCTGGATACTGGCGACTACGAAGTGGAACGCGTGGAAAACTTCAAATACCTCGGGTCTGTAATAACATCGTCAAATGACATGCAGGCAGATATCAAAGCCCGTGTCTCTGCCGCATACAGAGTTTTCTACGCATACTCAAAACTTTTGCGATCAAAACATCTTTCGCGGTCGTGTAAACTCACACTTTACAAAACATTAATTCGACCTGTGCTTACATTTGGAAGTGAAAGCTGGACACTGACTTCCTCCGATTGTAGAATTTTATCAACATTCGAGAGGAAGGTCATACGAACAATTTATGGTCCATGTAAAGTTGCTGAAAATCAGTATAGAATCCGAATGAATCACGAAATCAGACAGCTTCTTGGAGGCTGCGATGTAATCGGATTCATTAAATCTAACCGGATCAGATGGTTTGGTCATGTAGAAAGGGCTCCATTAGAAAGAATGATAAAAAAAGCGTCCCAACAACAACCAGCTGGTGTTCGTCGAAGAGGAAGACCTAGACAACGCTGGCGTGATGACATCATCCAAGACCTTCGTGATATAGGATGTCGAAACTGGGGTCAACTGGTCATGGAACGAGATGATTGGAAGCTTATTGCACAGACGGCAAAATCCCTTCATGGGATGTAAACGCCAGAGAGAGAGAAATAAGGTTGAAAACTACCCCAAAATTTTTGAAAATATATATCTATGGTTAAAACTTAAAATTCTAACAAAATCATGTTTTTTCGTTTTTTTTTCAGTCGCACCCATTTTCCTACAAAATTCACAAGTTTGTGGTGGAGGCAAAAAATCGAATTTTGTAAGCGCCACTGACGGTCATGGTGTGAGTCAAAAAATCTAAAAAAATTGGATTCTTGTTTTCTCATAAAGTACTACATATTCCCAAAGTTTGAGACACAAAAATTTGTTTTCACAATCATAGTTCATTATAATTTTTGTGCACGTTTTTTCATCTTACACGATTTTTTGAAGTTGCGGAACTTATCCCCAAATTTACCAAATATCGCATATATTTTTAACAAGATTTTTTTTACACGTTTTTCTAATGAGCCGTGTAAAAAAAGAGTTGAGTGATTAAAAATGTCATAAAATAGTTTAATTATTTTTGAATTAAACATTTATAGTAATTTGATATAATAATTATCTAAACTCAGGTACATTATTATATATATTTGTCAGAACATACAACAACAAACAATATTGAGTGAATTTATTTAACCTCGATAGAAAAAGAAAATTTAAGTTTCGTTTCTATTTTAAAAATGTTGTTATATTTTATTTCAATTTTTTTTTATACATACAATTTTGAATAACACTTATTATTGTTATAAAAGCAAAGTTATTACACTGAGAAAAATTAAACGCATTGTCGTTATCATCGTTTGAAGGTATAACGGTACATCAGTTGCTATATCTCTGGCAAATTCAACAGTTCCCGTCATTCGATTTATTACATCATTCATTATATTTCCTACAAATTCAACAATTGCGAATATTAATTTTGATACAGCATGCAATATAGTTCTAAGATATTCGACGAGTGCCGACGTCAGTTCTTACAACAGTTTTTATATTCATTATATCTATCAGCAACCTGGGTTGTTTACGCATCACTGAAGAATAACCTGCGTTGTTTACACATCATTGAAGAAGTATTGCTTAGGATGATTGGCTGAGGAACAGGATTAGAATGAAGAGTGGGATCAGGACGAATCATGGGGTGAGTGGAAAAAAATGTTAATAACTAAATGTAGTAATAATTGTTGTGGTATTGGTGAGGATGTGATGATCTCGGCTTCTTCGACCTTTGGGGTCGTCAGAGTACCTCTTCTATGGTTAATTTTTTTTTGTCGATTAAACAATTTTTTTTTGCGTGCGTATCTGTTCATTTTTGCTGAACAAAAAGGGATATTCCTACTTGAACTCACAAGACTGAAGCTTTTCGGATTACAAACTCGCTTGGCACACAGTCTCCCCGTTTGCTTGTTCATATATGTTACTCTTTCCACAACCTCTTTCCATACATTTGAAGGAGGTCTGGAAAAAATATTGGTTTGGTAGACCTAGCCCAAGGATTATTTGCCAGACTTGACCCAAGCGTGGTTTGCCAGACTTGGCCCCAGGACATCAATCCAAGCTTGGTCCAAGCTTGGGCCGTTTGAAAATGTTAAGAAAAAGATGAACAAAACTTTTAATTAATTTATTCGTATTTTAAAGTTTTATAATTAGTTAACCTAATGTATTTATGGATACCAGATTTTTTGCATCGCCTAGTGGATTCTTAACCTAATCAAGATCTTGGGAGCTAATAAAATGCAGTTGAAATCTAGTCAAAAATATCATATCCTGCACCTTGCTCTACAGAGAGATAACAAAACGACCCATGTGATCATCAATGTATTATAACACAACTGCAATTTTTTTTTTTTTTTTTTTTTTTCCTTTATCTCCATTTAGGAGCATAGGGCGTCTACTAGACTGGACCATCTGACTCTGTTCGGGGCAATCGCTTTCAGTTCACCCCATGTCTTGCCGATTTGTTTTGCTTCAGCTAGCACCGTTTTCTTCCACGTCATGGGTGGTCTTCCAACTCTCCTTTTTCCTTGTGGATTCCACTCTAGGGACATCCTTGTTATATCTTCGACTGATTTTCTCAGTGTATGTCCTATCCATCTCCATTTTCTTTGTTTTATCTCGGTCTCAATGTCTAGCTGCTCTGTCTGCCGTAGAAGCTCCTGGTTACTGATGGTGTTTGGCCAGAAGCATTTGATCAGTCTTCTCAGGCATTTGTTCACAAACACCTGTAGTTTATTTGTGATCTTTCTTGTTTGTTTCCACGTTTCACACCCATACAGCAGTACTGACTTGACACATGCATTGAACATTCGTAGCTTTGTTTTTCTTGACAGGACGGATGCATTCCAGATCTTGTGAAGCATATTGAACGTATTTCTGGCTTTGTTGATACGCTGACTGATATCTTCTTCAGTCCCGCCTGTTTTTGCTACAGTACAACCAAGGTACACAAATTTGTCAACTTCGTCCACTTGTGTATTGTTGATGGTGATTGGTGTTATCGTTTTGGTGTTCAATCTCATAGCCTTTGTTTTTCTGATATTAATGTTGAGACCGACTTCATGTGCAAGGGTTGATAGCTTCTGTATTTTCTGCTGCATGTCCGTATGTGTGTGTGTAAGTAGACAGATGTCATCTGCGTAGTCTAGATCATTGAGCCGTCTTGTTGTATTCCATTGGATTCCATTTGGACTTGCATCATCGAGCTTTCTCATGATACTATCTAGTACTATTAGGAATAGTAGCGGGGATAGTACACAGCCTTGTCTCACTCCTCGGTGGTTGTAGTATTCATCACTTTGCTGTCCTTTGTATTGTATTCTGTTTGCAGCATCCCGGTACATTTCTTTGATTAGATCCACTATTTTCTTCGGGATGCCCATTTCACAAAGTGTCTGCCATATCGCGCTCCTGTTGATTGAGTCGAAGGCGCGTTCGAAGTCCACGAAGAGGAGATACAATGGTGAATTCCATTCATTTGATTGCTCAATGATGATACGGATTGTGTTGATATGATCGGTACAGCTTCTTCCTGGTCTAAAGCCGGCTTGTTCATTTCTTAGTTTCATGTTAATTGATGGAGATATTCTTTCGAGAATGATCATTGCTAGTATTTTCATTATTGTGTTGAGCAGAGATATACCTCTCCAATTTTTGCATTCTCTTAGATCACCTTTCTTTGGGATTGTTATGGTTAAACCTTCTTTCCATTTGGTTGGTATTTTACCTTCGTTCCATACATCAGCTAATAGTGGTGTTAGAGCTTCTGCTGTTGTGTTTACATCTGCTTTGAGTAATTCTGCTGATATATTATCTGTACCAGCAGATTTGTTGTTCTTGAGTTTCTGTATGGCATCTCTAACTTCCCGTTCCGTTGGTGGATGGGTGCTAATAGTTTCGTTATAGTTGTCATCCGGAGACTGCAAGTTATTTTCTTGTTGGTGGCAGTTGTCTTCGAAGTATTCTTTCCATCTATTTAGCTGTTGTGCATGAGTTGTGAGGGTTTGACCAGATTCATCCTTTATTGGTGGAGTGTTTGTATATTTGTTGGTGACCTTTCTCACGCATTTGTGTAGTGTGCGCATATTTCTATTAGCTGCTGCTGTTTCCGCAGTCTTGAGAATGCTTTCTGTATATTTTCTGCGATCATTCCTTGCCATCTTTTTAACTTGTTTTGCTGTACTTTCATATTTGTTGCGGATCTCGGTTGTGTTCTGGTGACACAACTGCAACTTGAGCTGTCGACGCTCTTCAATTTTCTTCCATGTATCATCGCTAATCCATGGTTTCCGTGATTTGTCTTGGTAGCCTAGCACATCTGTAGCAGTTTTGACGTAAGCTTCTTTAACTTGTTCCCATTTTTCATCAATGCTGGTTGTTTCGTTGTTTGGTAGATTGAGCTGGAGCGATTCTTTGAAGATGTTATTTGTATTTTTGTCGCTCAATCTATTGATGTTAAATTTCCTCTGACATGACTTGTTGTTTTGTTTTACAGCGGCTGGTTTAATTTTGAATGTTGCAATTACCAGTTGATGGTCGCTGTGTATGTCTGCTCCTCGTTTTGCTCTGACGTCTTGTAGTGAGGATAGAAACTTCTTATTCACCAGTACGTGATCAATTTGATTCTTGGTTCTTCCATTTGGTGATGTCCAAGTGTATTTGTGTATGTTCTTGTGTGGGAACTTGCTGCCTCCTATGAATAGTTGATTTGTGACACAACAATCGATGAGCCTTTCTCCATTATTGTTACGTGTTGATTCTAGTGCATTTTTGCCCATGACTGATTCCATTCCGGTGTTGTCGGTTCCAATTTTGGCATTGAAATCCCCTTGTATTATTTTGATGTCATTTCGGTGTGCACTAGCCAGCGTTGCTTGGAGCTGTTCGTAGAATTCATCTTTTGTCGCATCATCAGCTTCTTCGGTAGGTGCATAGCACTGTATGATCGTTGTGTTTCTAATTTTCGATTGGAATCTTGCTGTTATTATTCTGCTACTGATTGGTTTCCATTCGAGAAGTGCTTTCTTTGCGTTAGGTGTTGTTAATATTGCTACGCCTTGTTCATGTGTGTTGGATTTACCAGAGAACATCATATAGCTTCCTTCACTTGTTGTTAACTCTCCGCTGTTTTTCCATCTTACTTCACTGAGTCCTAGTATCTCGATGTTATATTCTTTCATTACTTTCTCAACTTGTGCTAACCGCGATGTTTCTATCAGAGTTCTGACATTCCAGTTTCCTACTCGTGTCCGGGTACGATAGCTAAGGGTCGTTATTTTATTATTCCGGTTTGTTTTGCTTTGTATCTTTCTAGTATGCGTTTCTTTAATCATTTGAATTTCGGATTCACCTTTCGGATTAACGGGTGATTGGGCCATCGAATCCTAGCCAGTTTCCAGGGCTGCTGGATAAGGTATACTGGCATACCGTGGGCGAGATATTCCTGCTTCAATGTGATTCAATCGTATTTCCATATTTTTTCTGGTGAGGTTCCCAAGCGGTCACCCGTTTAAGTTCGCACCCTTCCCAGTGTTGCTTAACTTCCTTGTAAGTGATGTTGTTGACTTATCCACTTCTCCATCTCGCCCACAACTGCAATTAATTAACATAAATTGATAAGAATAATCTGGACAAACAAATAATTTAACAAAAATCAGCCAACCAGTTTTAACATAAGACATCAAAAATGAAGCAAATATAATTTAAAAGTCAAAACCATTAAAAATTGAGAGAGACTTGTACGCCATTGCTACAAAATACATCTGCATCTGTGAATAAAATCAAATCAGTCTAAGATTTTTTTTCCTGAAGATGTAAAATCAACAAATTACAATTTTTTTAAACAAATTCCTTCCCCACTGTTTTAATTCAAGAACAACGATGCAAACTAAATTTTAACACAAAAACATGTTATCTAAAACTTATTGAACCAAATTGATTAAACGTTTGTGCTGTATCACAAAGTGCGGGATATCTTTTTGTTGTTTTGGCTTTTAACTGTTTTTTCAGTATTCTGTTTTGAATTATATTATTTATTATATTGGTTTTTTATTTGCGAATTATTAATTCAACCATTCATCGATTATAACACATTCAATCAATACAATCAAAATTAAGAGTCGCGACCATCAATAAAAGTTGATTTTGTCAACAAGTTTTTTCTGTTCAGTGTTGGTAATAGTTTTAATTTCTGATTCGAAAAGGTCATACAAGTTTTTTTTTTAGTGGAAGACATGTGTGCATAAGTTGTTTGTTTAATAGTGAATTATGTGGTGAAAATGTTGGAATTTTAGTTATTTGCGGACAAGCATTTTTAAAATTTTGGCTGTGACCATGATGACGAAATCTCCTTTCATTTTCATTTCAACAAAATTTGTATTAACAAGTTGTTCGATGGATCTAAACTAAGTGTTCGCGAGTTATAAAATTATTAAACAACAGTTTTGTTATAATCATGCTCGCTTGACAATTTGGGATATAAGGCTCAAACAAAAGATTTTCGCGTTTTCACAGTAGACGACCAAGAGCAAAAACTGACTTCAGTGTTTTTAATTGAATTATATAACAGATTTAGATTAAATTTGAAATTTTCAAGGCTTAAGTTTGAAGTCCCAAGTCTATAATCTCAAGTACCAAAATTCAAGTCTCAAATAGTAAGTCCCAAGTTCAAAATTCTATTTCCTTAGTTAAACTTTCAAATTTCAAGTCTAAAGTCCCATGTTCCAAGCTCCAAATAAGAAGCCCCAAGTCCATGCTCCAAAGTCCCAAGACCTAAATCCCAAATCCCAAGTCCCAAGCTCCAAATCCCAAGTCCCAAGTTTCAAGTCCTAAGTCCCAAGTCCCAAGTCCCAAATCCCAAGTCACCAGTCCCAAGTCGCAAATTCAAAGTAACAAATCCCAAGTTTCAAGTCCTAAGCACCAAGTCTTAGGTACCAAGTTCCAAGTACGTTCGAAGTCCTAAATCGCAAACTTTAAGTCCCAAGTTCTAAATCCCAAGTCCCAAGTCACGAAAACCAAATCCCTAGTACCAAGTTCTAAGTCTCAAGTTTTAGGTTCTAAGTTCCAAGTTCAAAGTTGCAAGTTTGTAACGCGCAAATAAAATTTACTAAATGATTCAAATTGAAAGTCATTTTTCCATTCATTTATGTTGTGTTGTAAAATTAAAAAAAAATTCAAATTTCTTACTTTCATTGATGTTTTTTTTTATTAGTAGAATTCGAATAAATATTATAAATTAACGTTTTTTCCATTACTATAGTTCGAATAAATTTTATATTTAAATTAACGTTACATTTTTTTTGTGTTAAAAACCAAAATTTGGTGAATGTAAATAGATGATTTCCTTTTTTATTTGCTTGATTAAGACATGAAATTTAGATGATTCCTTTTGTTAGCTTATTAATTGATTTGTTTGTAAATTTAGTTAAGTTTAGAATTAAGCAATAGAATGAAAACGAAATCCGCTATCACAATATAAAACTATCAGCAAATCACTATCACTATCAACAAATCATTTGAGAAACTTTAATGCAGTTGATAATCTGCACGAAGCTGCAATATCATAGAAACAAAATTATACGTTTTGTACAAAAAGAAAAGTGTCGGTGAATGTGGAATTGGTATTTCATGAGATGCATGGAGCGTGCGTTCATCAGCAAAACTATGGATTGGATGAATTGTTGACTCCAACAAGTCATTAATATAGATGAGAAAAAGAGTTGGCGAAAGAGCGGAACCCTGAGGAACTCCAGCATTAGTAGAAAAAACATCCGACATGACACCGTCAATGTTGACCTGAAATTTTCGATCAGTAATAAAGCTTTGTACCCAAGAAATAAGTTGCTCGTCTAAGCCATTGCATCTCAATTTGCATATAAGATTGTTATGCCATACCTTGTCTAACGCCTTGGAAATATCAAGCGACTTGTTCCAGACATGCATTACAAATGCCAGTAGATCTCCTGTTGCTCTTCCCTTACGAAAACCATATTGTCTTACGTTCAGAATTTTTGATGATTCCAAGAAGCTCATAATATTAAAATTAACATATTTTTTGAGGATCGGTGAGGATCGGTGCGGATCGGTGCTAACTCCTTAGCATAGTTCTAACTCCTTAAGCTTGCTAACTCCTTAGCATAGTTCATAGTGCTAACTCCTTAGCTTAGTTTTAAGAATGATTGGAGGTATACGATCAGGCCCGGATGCCTTATTAGTATTTACTTTTAGAAGCATTTTCCGAATAACATTTAGTACGAAAAATAATGCGCCCCATTTTATAAGATACTCTGGGAATTGGTCTAAGTTGAAAATTGGGTTCTTCTAGAGTAGAATTTTTAGAGAAATAAGTACCCAAAAGATTAGCTTTTTCTTTTGGGGCAATGATAGCTTTGTCTCTTTCAATAAGAGGGGGTAGAGAAGACTTACAAACATTATTCTGGATAGCCTTAGTGGCTTTAAAGAAATTACGCGAGCCAGTTGGATGCTCAGCAAATTTGGTAGCTTTTTTCTTATTAAATAGATTTTTTTCCGTATCAATTAGTTTTCTACATAAATTTCTCTCTATACGATACCTTTAAGATTTTCATCGGTTTTTTTATTCATAAACTTACGAAAAGCTTTTTTTTTAATTTTAATTGCTTTTCTGCATTTATTCGAAAACCATAGATCAGCTTTTGGGTTAATTAATCTGTTAGGAATATATTTATGCATAGCGTCGTGAATTATTTCGAAAAAATTAATAGCAGCTAGGTTCGGATTTCGACCAGTAAGACAATTTCGATTCCAGGGAAACAATTTAAAAAACTCTTTAAGTCCTTGCCAATCTGCAGCTTTGTAATCCCATACTACACGAGCATTTGCTTTAAATGGTTTAGGTAGGAGTCTGAATATTTAATTGTGTGGAGATCAAATTAAGATCTGACCCACCTAAAGGTTCTTATACTTTAAATTGTATCAAGTAAGGATCATTCGTTAAAAACAAATCAAGCAAGCTACTACTTTGTCCAGGAACGTCAGAAATTCTGGTAGGCTGGTCAATTATCTGTGTGTAATTGTGATAAAGAGCAAAAAGTTCAGCCTGTTTACCTATCTCATTTGTAGCTGTGAATGAGCCACTCTTTATTATGGACATTAAAGTCCCCAAGAACTATAAATTTGGCATTATGATACTCAGTCAACCTATCTATTTTTTCAGATAGGTCATGAAATAAATTTATGTTTTCAGGTGAGTTGGGTGAGGGATACAGTCCAAAAACAAATAATTTTTGATTAGAACAACTAAGCTTAAGAGATACCATATTGTGATATTTTGTATTTAATTCGAAATTTTTAATTCTCACATATGGAATGGTATCCCTAATAATACGCACAAACACAATGCTTGAAGTAAAACGATGCTTCAAGCTCATAGTGAGGACAAATATTTTTATTTCTATCTAGATTTACAGCCCGCGCACTGATATAATCGTTTCGGTTAAGAAAAGAATATCAGGTTTGAAGTTTACTAGGTAAAGATGGACTGAGTTCAGATTAACATTCAACCCTCGTATGTTGGCCAAATTGATGGACAATTTAGCCATTCCAATTGGTAGAATCTTAAACGTAACCTTAAACAAACAATAATGAACAACCGTACCACGTAAGGAAAAATATTCAGACAGTTGGGTCAACTTGTAACTAAGACTAAGCTTACTGTCTAAATATTAAATAATCGACCCAAGTACAACCAATCCAAGGACAACCGACCCAAGTACAATCGATAATTAATAATTAAACATTATTTTGTAGATAATAATTTTTAAACTTATCTGTTAAAATTTTCTTTAGATCCTTATACAACCTTGTATAAAAATACTGTGGTTTAGTTTATTTTTATTTTCAAATAAAAACTTTTATACAAGTTACTATATATGTTAACTCAAAAAAATTTTCAAAAATTACCCAAAAAGAAAAATAATAAAAATTTATTTAGTAATTTCTTAATTAAAAATAAATAAATAAATAAAAAGTAATAAAAAAATAACTATATTAAAATATTTTTGAAAAAATATTGTATTTGATTTGATTTGAAGTCAATCAAAAGTTGCACTTTTTTGACAATAACTCAAAAACTGTGCACCGCAAAATTCTAAAAAAAATTGCAATGAATTCTAAATTAGGTGCTCTTTTAAATGACACCCCACTCGCTTGGGTCAAAAATGTTTATTTACCTTCTCTACCCCAGTCCCCTAAACACACAGACATATAATTATTTGAGACTTCGCTATAATTTTCATACAAAATTTACCAAATTTCCTAACTCTGTGAATTTTTTCAAATTTTTCTGTCAATCAGTGTCGGAACGTAGGTGGGAGGGACGGTCTGAATTTTGCACTTTTTTGAAAGTGACTCAAAATCTATGCACCGAAAAGTTCTAAAAAAATTGCCATGAATTCTAAATTAGATGCTCTTTCAAATGACACCCCACTTGACCCCATTTTAAATAGTGATTTTACCCCTCCTCATTTCCACCCCTTTAATAAATATAATTATTAGTATATGACACTTTTATATATTTTTTATTAAAAACGTACTAATTTTTCTATCATTCCAAATACATTTGAAAATTTTCGATCAGTTAGGTTCGGACTTCGGAGCCAATCGAGGTAAGAAAACATGAAGAAAACGTCATTATTTAAAATTATACAAAAAATGGTGAGGTGTAAAATTCCAAAATAAATTTTTACGGAATACTGAAATGAAGCCCTTTCATATGATACCCTACTTGAATCTATAAAAAAATGTATTTTCTCAAAGGTCTCACATCGTACCCTTGTAAACCAAACGAAAATCACTTTAGTTTTATTTGTATCCGTCATTTCATGTAGACAGATTAGTTTTATACGCACCTCAAATTTTAAGTTCATAGCATTTATAGCATTTACGAGATAATCGATATAATGTGAAAAACTCGTTTTACTCTCACCAATAGTGTTCCGTATAAAAAAAGGAACCCTAATTACACGGACATGATAGCTAAGGTCTAAATGTCACCCAAAAGATTTTCCTTTGGTTAAACATTTGGATGGCAGGCTTTACATTCGTGTAGAACCAAAACTTGATGCACTTCCAAACGATGTAACTGTGTGGAAGCTCTGGTTACCAAAACCTTTAACTTTGGAAATTATTCCAAAAAAAAACATCATGATGATAGTACTGCTGCTCATGGGGGTGTAAAGAGGACGTTACAGCTGATCTGAGGTCTCTACTATTGGCCTGGCATGGTGTCACAAATCCACCAGTATGTTGTGTCTTGTGATACCTGCAGGGCAGGGGGTCTATATAGATTTTTTGTTTTTTGGGACCGTACTCTCGTTTTCTAAAGTTGGAAATACGGTCATACTAATTGTTTTGGATCATTTCACAAAGTTTGTATTACTTAAACCACTTCGGAACGCAGCTTCCCCTAAGGTGAATGCATTCCTGAAGAATGATCTGTTTTTAACATATCGTCGCTTTAATAATGAAATAACGTATGCCATATATACGTTGTTTTTATATAATGGGTGCGCTGCATTCCCCATAAGGATGTCTATAAAGTGGCATTTTAACATTTTCCAATTTTTTTATAACTGGGGGTGAAAATTAATATATTGTTAATTAACGTACATGTAAATTTGAATTCGGTTAAATATTGAAACAGCGTAAATGCATGTACGATATTTCAATTCCTACAGAATAATATCTTGGGTAAAATCAGTGTCGTATACTTTACATACATTACGATCGCCACACGTAATGGTAAATCTAAAATATTGTATAAGCATCATTCATTACTACATGATATGCCGGTTCATATAAATAAATAATTGTAAGAATATTATGCGTTAGTTCAATAATAATTAGTTTTAGGCTTAATCGTACTGCCATGCAAAATAAAATAACGTATATGAAATATGAAATAACGTATAAGGTACCTGATTGACTTTTCACCTCTTTTTAGGTAGAAAAGCCAGCAGGTACCAATGTGAAATTTTAATATGCTGTGGGGAAATTAGTCAAGATTAATTGGTTGAAATTTTTTTTCCAATATCTTTATTCATTCAAAAGTGCTGCCGAGTTTACGAAAATCAGAAAATCGAAAAATCTTTATACCCAATTATCTCGAAACAACACTTTTGCGAATACGTTGTTTCATTATTAAAGCGACGATATGGAGTACCAGGGGTTCTGCACAGTGACAATGGCAAATAGAGACTCAGTAAAACTTTCTATAACTTATCGGTTTTAAATGTTTAACACATTAGACCTGGAGTCTATAGTCCACAGAGTAATGCGTCGGAGAAGGTAAATATATGAGTATATGAGGAGCACACTCGCTGCACTACGAACGTATGTGAAGGGTTAACACACAAACATGGGGTTCTCATCTTGAAGAGATAGCCTATGCTCTGCGAGCCGCAGTAGTACATATCTCCACTCAATACTCACCGTATTATTTGTTGTTTGGTCGACACCCGATATCAGATGGGAAAAATTATCGACTTATAAAATACCTTCACATCCTTAATGATACCAGGAGCCTGCCATACTCAGGAGTCGTGTACAAGCAAACCTGAAATCTGCATTTGAAAAAGCACAACATAATTGCAACCGGCGTACTTGACTAAGAACTTTTTCAACAGCATGTCTGTGCGTCAACACCATCGGAGCGACGCAGTAAATAAATTTTCCGCAAAACTGGCTCCAAAGTTCATGCCTGCTATAATTGAATAAAGGATTGGGATTGTACTTTACGAATGTAGACACCTGGAGGGTAAAAACATCGGCATTCATAACGCGAATCAAAGCGTAAACTGTCTGTACTGCTCTCTGCAGTTATCTTTACTTCTTCCTTTTCTCATTGTGGTTCACTCTCCTTTGGTTTTTGTCTCCAGTTTGCGTCATTGGCTATGAAGGACAGCGTTTCGTGACAATCTTATTATAGATTTTCCGGCGGTGTTGTTCACTGTTAATCTATTCGTCGGTTCCGGTTTTGATTCCTGAACCCAGGTTATCGTGTTGTTCAATGCTGGTTCAGTGTTCTCGAACCTTTTCTTCGTGTTGTCGTTCTATCTGAGTCAAATTCCAAATGATAACTGTTACTTTATTATTTGGATTTGATTCAAGTTAATCCACCACCACCCCTTCGATATCACCTTGGCAAGTGATATCTCACTGGCTATTGCCAGTGGTATATGATAACTTATGTTAACTCATATGTCAATAAATATTATCAAAAACATACGTTTTAATAATGTAACCACAAATCACCCCACTCCACCCCCAAATTTGGTGCTAGGCTTAATAGACCGAAAAGTTTGAATAAATACACAATCAAAAAGTATTGTAAATTTTGATAATATGAAAATAATCTGGAGAAAATTGTTTACCGAGGAATATTTTTTTAATTTTACATAGTTTGCGCCGTTTTTGATATATTTTTCAAAACGTCCATTTCGCTATGAAGCTGCTTCGTTTAATAAATCGTTTAATTTATTGATATTAAATTTATCGACAGCATTAAAAGTATAATACACTACAACTTGTCTTCCTTAACGCAGAACGAACCATCATAATTATAACCTCTCTGATATTTGCTGTCTTGAAAGATGGACATTTTATAATATAAAAAACAATATATGTAAATTCAATTCAACTTTTCCATATGTGTAACAGCATTTCGTTTCACAGCAAAAACCAACAAATAGTTGAATTCAATCAAATTAATAAATAAAAATAAATTTAATACCATGGCGCTTAATATCCCCTTTCCAACTTTAAGTCTCCAGTTAACCTTACACACACTAAAAACTTAACAAAGTATACAAACAATTAAGCAAATATTTTTTTTATTCCAAAAATTGTGATGTCACTATCAAAATGACATCATCGATGAATATTTTTTTTTTGTTTTAAAAATTAACAGTTTTTATTAGTGTTAGTTGCTATAACATTTATGCATTTATTTCTTATTTAATAAGATGTTAATTTGTTTTGTTCTTTTATTATTTATATTTCTTGTAATTATTATTTGTATTTTTTTTTTTCTTTGGTGTAGTTGTTGGTTTTAAATTTCTTATCTTTTTCTTCTATGATTTGTGTATTTGTTTATTTCTTACAATGAAAGAAAAAAAACAGAAGATATATTCGTTGTATAAATAACAATATCAATTTAATATTGTTAAAAAAAAACTAATAAATTGGATTAGATTTGATGAAGCGGAAATAAATTAATGTGTATACTGTATACATACTTGAAAGTAGTGTCTACAACTGTTAAATTGTAAGACAATCGATGAATTTCATTTTCGTTTATTGTTAAACTCAGAAGTGTATATTGTACAATGTACATAGTACATACCGATCAATGGAATTCTTGAATTCTTTTTTTCGAATTGGAATTGTGAGGTTAAGCAGACAAAAATTAATATAAAGGAAAAACAAAATACTTCTGGTGATCTTTGAATTATGTAGTTTGAATTATTATTTTGTTGATTTTCTGTTTGTTAGATCTTATCAATTTTTATGTAAATTGAATTTTTTTTAACAGATTAGGTCATCGAATAATTAAAATGTTGGTTTTAAAAATATTATTTGGTCGAAAAATGTATGTACAATTGTGAGTACGAACCTCTTTGCTTGTCTGTTTTAACATTATTTTATTCCCAAAGGTAAGAAAATGTTTGAAAAATTACACTAAAAAGCAGAATTTCTACACTTTGTCATAAGAGTTGTGAATGGGTGTTCAGAGACGGCGTTCGGCATCGGAATCATGTTAAATTCATGGCACATGTGGATTTACCATCTCTGCCGACGTACAAAAAAACAATTAGCCGACTTGGAGACCTAGAGGCAAAATAGAAGTGGTACATCATTTTGACAGAGATTTTGGGCTTAAATCCCCGCAAGACCCGAATGCTTAGAAAAGATCCAGGTAATGCTGAAATGCAGCAAACCAAAACAACATACTACTATGGCAGAGATAATAGAATCGTTTGACGATTCTTCCCATCTGTTTTAAAGCAGGTCTGTAAACTTCTTATTGGTTGGTTCTGATTGTTGCGGCGGCTATTAAACTTGTATCGAAGGCAAAACATGGGTAAGTATATAAAAGTTAACCGCCAACACTAAAAAAGGGCGAATATTTTGGTATCCCTTTAGCTTTGGGAGAAGAAGCATACAACACGGTAGAATACTGTTACGATTCTACATAATCGCATCAAAATACAAAACGAAATTGTATTCAACCTCAATTCAACCTATACAATATTCCAACTAAACATGTGTTACAAATTCTAAAAAGGGTCGACAAAAAAACATGAAATAAAATACATCCAAAATAATGACGTAGATTATTCTCAGAATTTCTTGAGTTTTCTTTGTAAATAAATTGACTTCGAACTATCGAAAAATTAAACATAACTATATACAGGGTGTTTCATAATATATGCGCAGGATTTCAGGATGTGATAGCTCGTCCAAAATATGAAAAAAAGTTTCTCTTAACTTACCCTCTAAAATCCACCATTTTCGAGATACAGGGTGTTGAAATTGAAAAAAAAATCGTTTTTTGCGAATAACTTTGGAACCGTATATCGTACAGAAAACAGCTTTCGTAGGCATTTTCTACTCACACTAAGCTATGTTTTGTGCGGAATTTTTTGTTGAGTCTTATTTGGTGAAGGTTTTGAAGGGGTAGTGGGTGTTTTTCTCCACAACTTCTACGCTACTAAAAAAAATACGGTTTTGAGACGCTCATTTGAACCGCCAATGTTTTCTCCGCCAAAAAGGTCCTCGTGGTCATAAGCTCTAAAGTCGACCGTTTTCGAGAAAAATCAATGTTTCTGTTGAAAAACATGGTCAATTTTTTGAAATAAAATTTTTTTTTCTTACTAATTAAATAAAATTCATTTAAACGTTAGAACAAGTAACAAAACCAAACGTTAACTTCATAATTGCAAAATTAAAAAAAAGAAGGCCGTGTTAAGGACTGTCGACAGAGGTGAAAACTTAAATCTGTGAAATAGCTGTGTTTTTTTGTATCTTCCAATTATTGTAGCATGGCAAATTAAAATTTCAGAATGTTTGAATTATTCTGGATTTCACATCTATCAGCATTCCAAGCAACTATTATATACATTTTTATATTTACAATAATCAAAATATATCACATAAAAATTTGCGTCTATCAACACCTTAGAAAGCATGTTGTTGTGTGTCCTTGTTCTTAAAAGTTTTTTAATGTGTTGTTGTGACACACATTTCTACTACCAAACACATTTTCCGTAACGGTTAAGAGTTATTCCATAACTTAGAGTAAGGGATGGTATCGTTGATTGAAAATACTTTATCCGCACAGATATCACTTTGGCTAATGAGATTTCATTGTTATTGCCAGTGGTATACGATATCTCAAGATAACTTATATGCCAATAGCAGGGACTAAAGTACGCGTGGTTGTCACACCAATAGATCAACAATTTTAAATTTTACAAATCCTGCGGAAAGCTAAGTAAATTCATTGGTATTAATGCGAATTGTTGCTGTTTGCAAATCACTCTCGACTAAGTGCCACCATTTTTAATTAGTTTATTTATCATGATTGCCATCTATGTTTAATCATACATAAGCTTCTTTGTATAGAATTTATGCGATTTCCGTCTTGTAATTGTGAGCTTTAAATCGATATAATCGATGTTATCAAGTATCAAATTACAAGTATAAAGTCTTCACTTAATTTTAGTCTTCACTTAAACATGTATTACATACAATGCCAAACTAACAACATATTTGGTGTAGAGGATAAAATTTGAAACATCATGATGTGTTAAATTCTAATACATATAATTTTGATATACAAATGTAATTGTTTCAAGTTATACTTTCTTACGTTATTTTTAATTTCACAAAAATTATATTCAACAAAAAAAATATTAATCAAAGCAAACTACCGTTTAAAACAATATTTAAATAAAAACCAAATTAAATAATTAAATAATAATTAATTTGAAAATAGAAAATTTGCCACTTATCTTTGGGCTAGTGTACACAACAACTTCCTAAATTTTCATGATGATTAATGCATTAATGCATAAAGGACAAACAGACATACTTTCAATTTTATATACATTCAATATTTATTTAGCATAATGACTCGAATGCATAAGACAGTAGCGATATAACTTCAAAAAACTGCATTATAGTTCAATTTTTTTAAATTCGTAAAAAGAAATTTTTATGATTTTTATGAATTCCTGAATAAAAAAAAATAATTTTAATGGTATTTAAGGGGGGGGGGAGGGGGGTATGGTTTTAAAATAATTTTTTTTGCATTTTTTTTCCGAATGAACAATCCGAGTAAAACTAACGGAGTTACAGCATGTCAACAGGGGCGGGTAAGGTTTTAAAATTATTTTTTTGCATTTTTTTGTTATTTTTTTTCTGAATGAACAATATGTCGAAAATATTGTGTACAAATATTAAGTCAATCCAAATTAAACTAACGGAGTTACAGCGTTTCAACAAGGGGAAGAGATATGGTTTTAAAATTATTTTTGTTGCATTTTTTCTTATTTTTTTTTATTTCTGAATGAAAATATGTCGAGAATATTGTGTACAAATTTTAAGTCAATCCGAGTATAACTAACGGAGTTACAGCGTTACAGGGTTGCCGTTTGACCCCATTTTCCCGAAAACGTCATTTTTGAAGTTCGTGAACATTAGAACTCAAAATCTACTGAACCGATCCTTTTGAAAATTTGAACATTACTTCTTCACATAAATCAACACGTAATCAGGAAGTTTTTTTTTTTTTTTTTTTTTTTAATAACAAATTAAACGCGATTTTTTTAGCTAAAATCGCGATTTTCACTTCCAAGTGCTGCAAAAAATAGAAAAAAACTCTTCCTGATTACCTCGAGAAATACATCACCTTCAAAACGCATATCAATTTTTTGTTCCACATGATCCGGTAACGAGTTATAATGTTCACCCTAAAACCATTTTTTTTCAAGGCGCCTCTGGAGATTCAACGTCGCCGGCTGATTTATCAATATTGAAATTTTTTTCTGATATACTTCAAAAGTTGTACAATAATATGTAATTAAATTTAATAAAATTATATTACTCATGTCGCCGCAAAAAAAATCACAAAAATATGCTTTTTTTTCGTCTTTAAAACCATACCCCTCCCCCCTCCCTAATAAAAATTAAAAAAAAAAACAATAAAAATATATCACCAGGAATTGAACACACGACCTACAGAACATCAGTCGAGCCGCAAGCGCGATATCCTCATCGCAATTTGAAACGTTAAGAATTGATAGATGTATTTCATATTTACAAAAATATTTGTTTGTTCTTCAAAAATGCATATTAAAATTAAAATGCAATATTTAAAAATATAATTTTTACTGTTTATTTTTAATTTTTTATTTTATTAATAATAATATAAACTTCCTTATAGTAACAATTTGAATTTGATTTTTTATTTTATTGAATATCTATTTCGACTTACGTCATCCTCAGTTCTTAAATTATTATTCTAGAATAAGATATTCAATAAAATAAAAAATCAAATTCAAATTGTTACTATAAGGAAGTTTATATTATTATTAATAAAATAAAAAATTAAAAATAAACAGTAAAAAGTATATTTTTCAATATTGCATATTAATTCAAAAGTGACAAAAGCCCAAATAGGGTTTTGTTAATTTAGGTAGATACTTCCAGAAACGGAAGTCTGAATTTGTGTTACATTCGATGACCTCAAAAATGTTGCACTGTGTTAGACTGCGATAGTGTAAATATATTTAAGTTCGGCATGCGATTATGTTAAGTGATAAATAAATTGTAAGCCGAACGCTGTATCGTGAACACTAAACCGTGTAAAGAGAAGTAAAGTTAGTTTTTAATAGTAAATAAAGTTTTAAGTGTTACTACCGGAGCCTCTGAGTGTAAGCTACCAGGCGGGTCACAGGTGGTAAATAGCGTAACCTCCAATATTATTGTTTACAAACAATACAATCCCTTACAGGACAGATCCCGAATATCAAATAGGGACCCCGAACCATACACTCCCACTTAATCCAGTGGTGTGGTAGACGTGCCGAGATCATCAATTAGCTGATGGTGGTTTTCATCAGTTGCTCACGGCGCACAACTTAAGGCTTGGTCCCCCTGCAGTATTGTGACCTGATAAATGAAGGCGGCGCTTGACTCGACCGTCGTTCCGACCATTTTCGTGGACAATTACTAATATGAAAAATAAAAATAATAAAAACACAAAAAAACGATAATACGTCCACAGAAATAAAATTTCCAAAATCTGTCAGTAAGTCCTCCTCTACTCCGGAGACTAGTGATAATTTTCGGATCATTTCACGTATGGCTCTTGGAGATTTAAACAAGTCTCCATCTGGTACAACCGAAATCGGCGGTCAGCAAATCTTCGGAAATGCAGATTTCCGAGACCACGGTAACAGTTGGAAAAAAAGGAAGAGGAAAAATGATTGTGGTCCAGTGAGGAAGAAAAGGAAGAAGCCTTTAAGGTTGACTCCTCACTGTAAACAGATATTGCAGAGCAGGCTACTAAATTTAGCGGTCTCTCTGCAATAACATCTCCCTTGGACATGAGGGCTGAGATGATCGAACAGATTCGGCTACCGATTATCCCGCTCCCGCGTCACAATGCTAGCCTTCGTATGGGTCATAATATTGTTACCTGTAAAGGCAGTCCAAATCCTATACAAGGGGCGGACGACACGGCTCACCTTGAGGTCTTGAAGCACAAAAGCGGAAAGGCTTCGAGTGATAATGTCTCAAAGATTCCATCGAAGTCGACGACAACGACAAGGTTTGAACGTCTGTCTGAAGATATGCTGAAAAAAAACAGGAACTCTGCTTATGTTTGAAGGTGTGTCGATGAAAGAAGGAAAACTTTATTTCCGATGTTCAAACGACTTCTCATTGAACTAGTTGGTAGAGAAAATTCCAGGTTACATTCCATGGGAAAAAGAAAGGCTTTCAGCAATGAAGTTGGGTGATCTCCATACGATGCTCCTCCATAAGGATAAAATCTCTGTCGACGGAAGCCTCCTGTACATTCTTTTCGATTAAGATAGTGCGAAAGCAATATCCAATCGGAAAGCGAAACTCTTCTTCATGTACGGTTCAGTAGATGTAAAGTTTATTGGATCGGACTAAGAGTTAAGCGAGAGATAAGCGACATTCTTACAAGCTACGAATGTCAATCCCTTTCTCAACTCTTGTGGCTCCGACGCCTTCTGCTAAACCACCTCACTGCTGGAACTGCAAAAGAAAAGGCGACGTTCATCAAGATTGCAATGAACGACGACGAATTGTCTGTTTCGGGTGTGAAAAAGATGACACCTATCTTCCCAACTGCCGTCGTTGTCAGGAAAACCGTCGAGGAAGTAGGATACCAAACCCACTGCCTCGCTCTCAGAACTCTTAGAACCTGTGCAAGATTCGGACATAACCTCTCTTCAAATTTCAGACACGAATACTACTCCAGTTCTAGAAACCAACGTTCAATTAACTCTCCCAGCTGAAGAGATATGAGATTTGAGTAGCGTGATAACTCCACTCCACCTTCCGTTTAAGTCACATAAGAACCGCCAGGTCCCGAATATCCATTGATGCTATTGGAAATACCAAATCTCCATCGAGATCTACTCTTTGAATGCGTTGTTTCTGGCGTATTTGCAAATCATTTCGTTCTAAAACTATCCCTTCAATTTTTACGCTTTCAAATGATCTAAGGTACCATGCAAAGGTAGAGCTTTCGAATAAAACCCAGATTGGACTTTTAGACAGTGGAGCGTCTATCAGAGTCATCGGTGGTGCGTTCGAGTAAGACTTGTTATAAACTCCCCATCTTCTTACTCGTTCCACAGTCAAAATCAAAACGGCAGATGGGACCAGCCAAAAAGTTATTGCTGCCTCACTACCAAAGTTTCGTTGCAGGTTCGTGGTAAGTCCCTTGATCATTAACTTCAGCACCCGTGAATTCTAGCTATTCCGAGCCGTTTATTCTACAATGCAACGTAAGTAATTATGGTGTGGGCTGTGTAGTGTGTACTCGTACAGTTGGACAAAGAAAGAGTTAAGCATCCGATAGCTTATATGTCCAAGGAACTGAACTCAGCTCAACGCAATTACTCCTTCAGTGAAAAGGAATGCCTTGCCGCTATCCTAGGTATTAAGAAGTTCCGTGCATGCATCGAGGGTTACCCTTTCAAAATAATTACCGATCACGCTTTTCTAAAGGTTTATGGTTAATGCAGCAGAAAGATCTATCAGGTCGTCTGGCATGATGGAGTTTGAAGCTGCAAGGATTCATTTTTGATATTGAACATCGCCGACGTAAACTAAATTTGGTTCCAGATGCTCTCAATAATGTTTTCGCTTGATGCTGTTACTGATAATAAAACATACGTGTTTGATCTCGATTTGAGCTCCCCTGCTTTTAAAAGTGACAATTATCTTAAATTAGTAAAGATTCACTGACACCAATGATTTTCTTCCCGATTTACGCATATCCGATGGACTTGTGTATAAAAATCTTAATTTCTCCCAGAAAGATGTTACTCCGGAAGGTGAAACTTGGAAGCTGTGGATCCCCGATTTCGCTTCTGGCATCGGATGGCCACGCAAATTAAATCCTATATTTCTCAATGTGACATCTGTCACATTGAGACAGTCTGTCAAAGCACCTAACACCGTGCTACTGTAGTGCACATATTAATGTATTACACTACTTATATAAAAATGTAGTGAAATTGTTGTTTGCACACTACTTATATTAAAATTCAAAACTGTAGTGCAGTTTGAATTTCAATAGAGCGATTAGCACTACTGTTGTAAAATGTAGTAAATGTGGTGCAGCTCGCTACAATTTGCCTTCTCGAAAACGTGGTTTTGTACCCGGTGATGAAATTCCATCGAAAGTACGTATTGAGTGACGCTGGATTCTGGAAAACAGATAAGTGCCAAATTAGCCCCATAATTTATGAAAACGAAATTTATCAGGTATCGGTAAAATGTATCGACGATGCGAAGTATACCATTCTAAAGACGTGCGTCAGTAGATATATGCATCCCTCTGGTCTCACTCTCTTTCCTATTGTCCGAAAAGTGCCTCCCATTTTCTTGTATATTGGATCTCCCAGCTTTATTCGGTCTTCGTTTTAATTGTTTTGTCTGGCCCGGCTAGTTCAGTCATTAGAGCCTCAGAATCTATCTCGGGGTTTAGGTTCGCACCCGGCTCTCATTTCACTTCTGGATTTTTTTTTTTTATTCTCAGGACGAATGTAGTACGGTGTCCTGTCTCTTTTCGTCCTGTTCTGTTATGGGCAACATATTCCTTGTCAGTTATACTTCCATTTTCCGTCCTTTTTAGCTACAGTAATATACCTTAGCTTTGTTCGATAATATATGTACATTATTATTAATAGAATAATTGTGAGATAAAGTCCAAAACAGTATAGAGACTATCTCTGAAAAGGCTATCTCTCTCGGCGCTTTTCTTGATATAGAAGGGACTTTTGACAAATCCATTTTTGAATCATTCCTTAACGGAGCGGAAAGGTACGGTGTGCATAGACCTGGCGCTGGAAGATCTGCTTATTCATACGAAGGACAAAACCACAATCTAGCTAGGTGTGAAGCGTGGATGTCCCCAAGGGAACGTTCTATCCCCCCTGCTGTGGAACATAATGGTCGAGCAGCACCCAATTGAATTAAATGAAAAAGGGCTAAACACATACGGCTATGCCGATGATGTTGGTATTCTTTTGGAAGGAGACAATATGGGGTTTGTGTCAGAAAACGGTTTCTCGATCAATGCTTCTAAGACACAGCTTGTTGCGTTTACCAACAGAAGGAAGCTAAATAACTTCACTTTTCCTTCAATCGGTAATAACACATTAACACTTCAAAATAGTGTGAAGTATCTTGATGTTACTCTCGACAAGCGACTCAATTGGGCTGTTCATGTTGAGACTAAATGTGCAAACGCAACTCAAGTTCTGTGGAGGGCATTTGGAGGTACATGGCTGTTGACTCCAATCATGGTCTGCTGGCTGTATAAAGGAGTTGTCAGACCCATTGTCAGCTATGGGTCTTTTGATGGCTCTCGAGAACCTTTGTTGGGAATGCAATAAAAAAAATGAAGGCGGTACAAAGGCTTGCTTGCTTATGTATCACCAGTGCTTTCAGGATAACCCCTACAGTGAGTCTGCAGATTTATTAGGGCTATTTTAAAGACTGGAGGCTCTTATGGCTACAAACAGGCTCGAACTTTTGGGAATCACCAGGGGCTGTTGGAAAAATCATCAAGCGCTATGGAGGGATCTGGAAGAACACCTGAATAATTTCGCCATACCGACTGATGACACAGTACCTGTTACTGCCTTTGGAAAGCAGTTATAGAGTTGTAATTCCAACGACATCTACACAGATGGATCTCTCACTAAAAATGGTGCAGGAGCTGCGATCTATTTCAGTAATGAAGATCTTAGTCTGCAATTTCCACTTGGCTAATACTGCATAGTCTTTCAGCCTGAGGTATTCGCCATAAATGCAGTATCGAGGCGAGCAACGGAGCTTAAGTGGTCTGGAAGGTCATTAATACTTTTAGTGATAGCCAGGCTGCTCTAAAAGCTCTGGGAAACTACTCTATTAAGTCAAAAAATTTGCAAGAATGTTCTAGATTCTTGAATTATTTCGAGCTCAAGAACAGCATATCACTGATATGGTCACCAGGGCAAAGTGGGCAACTCGGGAACGAAAAACCTAATGATTTAGCAAAGAGCTCCGCAGGGAGGCTCAAAGGCCTTGAACCAGCAATTGCTATATCGAAAGGTAGGATAAGATCGCTAAGTAATTCCCAATAAAGGAACACAGAAGGCTACAAGGTCTCCAAAACGTTCACTCCAGATATCAGCCAGCAAACCATCGAGTTTCTGTTATATCTGATCCGGTCAGATTGCAGGCTAATGGTGGGAGTACTAACAGGTAACCATCATGTGAATAAATATATGGTACGGCATGTAGTACAAACTGATCCAACTGATCCTTGAAGAGGATGAAACAGTCCCTCACATTGTGGGAGAATGTTTGGCTCTCTCAGGGTTCCGAAGCAGCATGTTAGGATCAAAATATTTAAGGATAGAAGATTTCTGCAAAGCAGACCATTCAACGCTATTGGCTTTCTTCAAAAAGGTCTTCAGCACTTGAATATGAGTGAAGAAAAGTGTTATTTAAGAGAAATTTTGTGTATTAGTTTGGACGCTGTATCATACTGGAAATTTTTACAACCAATCGTTGAAATTTCTGAAGCTGTTATGGAAGAATATACTAGATAGGAATATTGTTTGGTGAATTATTTTCCTGTTGTTATAAAACAGTAAGCCCAACAAACATAATGTATATGCACAGTTCGTGCACTGCTTGTTGGATATGTAGAAAATCGGGCTATATCTTACAGGAATGCTGGAGCCCCAAGGGTGACAGATCTTCGCCTCCTATTCAACAGAATCTAGTTGAAAGTAAAACTGTTAAGCCAAGAAGTAAGGAGAATAGAATATGTCCTACATCTCAATTTAAAGAATGGCAGTAAATGATGAAAGTTTGGGTATCGTAGGACAAATTCAAGCTAAAAGTTGTTTCATGACACTGTATTCGTTGGATCCTAAATATTAATAATGTTGAGATGCCACTTCTGTTCAATGTAGCAGATTACACAGTTATTGGCAGCGATGAACAACAATTCACTGCATTCAGACAAATTCAGAAACATCATCCAAACCGATGAGAGAAAGCGTAATCAAACGGCAAAAGCTTAAAAGAAAACAAGGGCGGATGCAATACTAAGTAGATAGTGTGTGCAGCTAAAATCAAGTGATTTAAAGAGCTCCAATCTAGAATAGAATTGGTTCGGGATACGGAGAGATAAAAAACTAAAAAGAATAAGATAAGGAGGACTTCAAAAGTAATGAGAATCTAATGACTTATATAGGTGGGCATACAAAAAACAAAGTGATGGCCCAGAACTTAGAAAGAGACAACAAGTAATTCTAAACAACATGATAAATACGAAAAGGATAATTTGAATTCAACAATTGGAGAAGAGATTTAAAAGCAGTTCGGGACAAACAGGCTTAGGTGGAAGGTAATGTTACGATTCTACATAATTACATCAAATAAAAAACAAAAATTTTTCTTTATGGCTAAGTTTTAGGGCTTCACTCTGAACAGTAAATTAAGCTGGAACATCAATATTCTCGAAAGAATAAGAAAAAGTTTTTTAACAAAAAGTGTTGTGTAGTAGCCGGTAAAATATTTATCACAGCAACACATATAAACCTTTTAAGACTTAGAGTCAACAATAGCATGCGTTCTAAGGAGTTGATAGACGCTTTCTTTAAAACTTTGTTGATTGTAACCACTCGAGACTATTGATTTCTGGATCGAATCATGATAGATCTGATGTCATCCGAGCACTATACTAATAATAAGATAAGCAACAATGCGATGTAGGCGCAGTCCTTTCATATATTGTTTAAGGAATAGAAAGACCGGTTCTTTTTGGTCTAGCACACTCTCAACGGAAAAGGACAACGGAAAAGAAATGTTGTCATTTCTACAGTAAACAAAATTTAACAAATACTTTTATTGGTCACCGATTCAAAAAATATATCGGTGGGGAACTCGGTCTTTGATCTGGAAACAATCAATAGCTGTGTTTTGGTGGAATTAAAATTGACCAAATTTTTGCAACATCAATTGGCAACTTTTACTAGGTCTTCGTTTACATTTATAGCAGTGTCTCTCCGGGCGGGATTTATTCGTTCACACATTTAATCCTTTGAAGATAGGGGACGAATTACTTGTGCAGTCTACTTTTATCTGAAAAAATATTAATCGGATTACCGGTGATTTTCAACAGTTCGTTGATATAAATTTATAAAAATGGGGGAGTGATAAAGCCGGAGCCTTGGGGTACACCAGCGTTAATTAATTTAGACTCAGAAGAAAAACCATCTATAGATACCGAAATGTATCGGTTATACAGAAAATTTTGTATCAACTGCACGACTGTGGTATGAAACTCGTATTTTTGACGTAATACAGTAAAGTACTGTATTGGTGCAAAATTCAACATATGTATATTTAACGCAATGAAATAATATGTTTTTAGCCAAATAATGAACAATATTCGCATCAGTCGATTCTGTTTCAACTCAACTTGTTTTGTTAAAAAAAATGATACTAACACATGTATGTATGTAGTTACATTCATTCGCAATGCAATTGCAAATTCTATGAAACAACCAACAAAAAAATTAAATTTTAAAAGAAAGTCGAAAAAAAATGAAAAACAAAACAACAATGAATCGAAAAGTAAACGCGTTATGAAATTAAAACGCTACAATATCCTTAATTGATTATTCAGTTATTTAAATAAAATAACCCAACGACATATCAATTATCCACTATGTCTATTCACCACAACGAAAAATTAATAAACAACAACAATAAGAATACACAATATTATTTCCCTCTCCTTTTTGTTTTTCGTTAAAAATTTTGCGATAAAAACTGAACGACTATATTTTTGTAAAGTCTCCAAATATTAAAATTTAATAAAATATTAATTAAATTGTTTATATTCCATTACAAGATAATTATGTGATGAATAAAACGATGAATGTAATCGTTCGACATAACATTAACCCTAGTCCATATCAGTATCAAGTATACAAACTATTTTTTTTACTTATAAAATGCAATGTGATTTTGCTTTACTAATACAAATAAAAAAATATTATACCAAACACAAATAAAAAATAATGTGAATTAAATTAATAAATATAATAAAAAAAATTCAATTCTTTTCAATCGACCTTGATAAAAAACATAAGTAATTCTTTTTGTTCAAATGTATGCGTAAGTATTGCTTATGAAAAGATAAAACCGTTTATACGAGGGCTTGTTTATGCAAAACTAAACCAAAAAGTGGTATTTAACGGTAATTTTATGAGACCTTAATGTATTTGAATGGGTGACGATTTTGTTTTGATTTTATTTCGGTGAGGTTTTCAGTCATAAATTTTTCTTAAAATAAAATAGCTGGAGGCTATTTTACATGAAGCTGTCGGGACCGGATTCAAAGTGTAATTGTTAGTAAGTGTTAATTTGAAAAGAATGACAACTGGTTGACGATTTACGTTTAAACCGGCTTTGACCTTTAACTTGCAGGAACAGTGTTGTTTTATTTACACAAAGTTGGAGATGCTTAGTGTTTGTTAAATAATAAAATATACACTAACGTCTTTGAATATTCGAAGATACCATGCCAACTGTGGTTTGGTGTAATGGGTTATGGTACTCTTAGGAATTGGTGGACATTGACTTTGAATGTTGACGATTATAGTTATCAGAGAAAACGCATGTGTGTAAGGAATTCTAAGGATAAGAAACTGTGATAAATAATCATGCTGGAAGGCAACAGTTTTACACTTTGTTAATTGAACCGCGAATTTGTGGGACATGGTAGATGTTCTGGAGGGCGAAAAATTGTAGCGAATGTATTTGTAGAATATCGTTAAATCTGCGACATTTTTCGATGCTGTAAAGAGTCAAGTTTATCAGTAAGATCAGAACAAATTATTTACTACTGAACAACTTACGACATCGCCCTAAAGATACCGGTTTTTGAACAGAGTTCTTAGCAAGGTTGAAAAATGTGAGTATCCCACTTCATATTACTTTCAACTCCCAGAAGTCTGATAGATTACTTTTCCTTCAGATCTTTGTCAGCAAGTTTGATAAAAATTGCTTTGAAGTGGACACTCGGGTAAAGTGGCCAAAATAAATAATTTCTGGTTTTATTTTTTGAGTACTCTGAATAGAAGTTATGCGCGGTTGAATTTTTGAGGCTTTTTCAGATAGTTTTGGTAATGGTGTCAATGTTTTGTTAATAGGTGCACAAATTTCAAGCGATTTACGTATATTTTTGCAAATAAAGAGAAAAATAGCTGAATACTCTGAATGTGTAAGTTGGAAATTAATAATTTTTCTCTTTTACGCTAGGCGGCGCGTTAAACCTTGGTTTACTTCAAAGCTCATATCTCAAAAATCGTGTTTTTTTTTGTTTTTCACAAATTTTAAAATAAACACATGCAGCTATGAAATAAAAAGAGAGATTCCATATGGATTTTTTTATACGATTTTTTAGAGTTTAGTATATGAAAAATGCACAAGTGTTTTGGCATCAAATTAATTATGCTTTACTAAATGTGAATCTTATATATTGAAAATTTTATATTTTAACATCTGTACTAAATATTCTGTGCATTACTCATTGAAAAACAGGTTTTTATTGAGAATAAGAATTGGAGATTCCAACGACCAAAGATTGTGATTTACTTTCAACATCTTTACACTAACATAAGCATGAGACTATTATTAATAAATATTTTTTCTATAAAAATCATAATTTAATGAAACAACAATAATAATATTACAAACAAATACATAAACAAATTAATTTATATACTTTTCTTGCCTCTAAATTGAAATATTTCTAATTATCGGAAAAGGAAAACATTTTGGCAATTATTTTATCGACTGTAGTGTTATCCGGTAAGAACCCAAGCAGAGTTTGCCAGACTTTGAAATACGGCCAAGCAGTGGCCAATTAATGGTTAACAGTACATAGCTATTGTTCTTGGGCCGGCACTAGAACCATTCATCGGCCGATCTATGGTTTACAGAAAAGAGCCAGTATACAGTTACTTTTGAATGGCCAAGCATTGCCCTTAACAGTACTTGGCTATTTTTATTGGGCCATTACTGGAACCATAAATCGACCGATTTACGGTTTATAGAAAATAGCCAGTACACTTTACTTTATATGGTCTATCAATGACCCGTTAATGTTAAGCATTAATTGAATATTGTTATTGGGCCAGTACTGCAAACATGAATTGCCCGATCTATGTCATTCGGTTAAATTCACTAGAGTAATATCCATTTTAAAAATAAATAATTTTAAAAATTTTACCTATAGTTTAGTTATCGTTTCTCAGCTGAAAGACTATGATATTATTGACTAATTTATTAAAATTTACTTATAATAATATTTTATATGTTTTTAAATGGTCCACTAGTGGTTGCCAGTACTCGGCTATTGTTGCAATACTGGTCATTATTATTGGTCCGTTTTAAGTATTAAAATACTTTTATATTTTACAGATTGCTCAGAAACTCAATATAAAAATAAGAGGAATTTTATACATCTCTGCAAACATATTGCTGATTTTAAAATACCTGCAGCATGGCATTTCTTTGCAACTGCACATGGAAAGGGTCCATCGGATGAGATTGGAAGCACACTTAAAAGAGAAGCCCGGAGAGCATCGCTTAAAGGAGAGAAAATATCAACAGCAAGGGAATCATTTGAAATAATAGAAATTTGGTCGAAAAAAATCAACCACGTATGAAATTTTCATATGTGTTTTCAGGAGATATCGAACTACAGGAGTAATTTATTTTGCTGTTTTCAGACATTAAAACAATTAGTGGACCTCAAGGATCCAGTATTTTTACGGGATAACACTACACGCGATAAAATAATTTCCAAAATGTTTTCCTTTCCAACCACAATAAAAAATATGGAAGATCTAACTATCGACGCAGAAACAGCTCTATAAGGTGAACCCATACGATTAAAGGCAGCTTGCGCATTGAGAGAGAATTCAACAAGAATATGTGAGTACCCATTCAAATAAAAATCCCTTAAATTCCAATAGAATCATAAAATCAATTAGAGAAAAGGTTGTGGAAAATGACGCTATTGTATGTAAAGCTGATAAAGGCAATACTATAACAGTGCTTGATAGGGTTGATTACCACAACAAAGTGTTAGATTTTATAAAAGATAGTTATAGTTTTAGCCATAGTTTTAGCAAAAGATCCCCCCCCCCCCAAGTTTTAAGTTATCCGTATGCAGTGTATTAGAGAGTCAAAAAGTGTGTTTCCAAATGATGGATGGAAATACACTATGATGAATGGTTTAGCCCCCATTATTTATGGTTTACCTAAAATTCATAAGGAAAACACACCTATTAGACCTATTGTTTCTTATTGTAGTGTTCCAGAATATAAATTATGTAAAAAGTTTAACCAACTATTTTCACCTCATACCAGCTTCTGTTCAACATATTCAGTTAAAACTCTGTAGATCTAGCGCGAAAAATTAGTAGTTTCAATTGTGTTTCTACCGCTAAATTAGTGTCCTTTGATGTAGTTAGTTTATTCACCTCAGTCCCAATTAAAATTTTAACAGATATAGTATACAGGTTTATTAACGAAGATGTCTCTGATCCTTCCATTAGAGATGATCTAAAGAGAATTTATAGAACTTGCATCGAAAAAATTATTTTTGTTATGATTCAAAATTTTATAAGTTTTCAGATGGTTTTCCTATGGGTTCCCCTCTTTCCCCTTTATTTGCAGATGTTTTTATGAATCATTTTGAGAAACTTATACTCTCACCTTCTAACCCATTTTACCGTAATATAGTCTTTTGGTTTAGATATGTAGATGATATACTTTGTTACTGGCAAGGTACAGATAGGTTACTGGATTGTTTTGTGTCTTGGCTTAACACACAATTTTCATCAATAGATTTCACCTTAGAAACTGAGACCTTAGGCTCTCTTAATTTTCTTGATGTTACAATATCTCAAATTAATTCCAAATTCGACTTTAGTATTTATAGAAAACCTACCTATACTGATTCTGTTATACCCGCGCACTCTAATCACGCCATTAATACGTTAAAATGTAAGCTTTTCATGCTTTTATAGAGAGATTAATTAATATCCCAATGTCTAATGCAAACTTCAGTAAGGACCCAAACACTATTCTTACGAGTGCCTATAATAACGGCTATGACAAAAGAGTAGTGTTTGGTTTGTTAAAGAAGAAACAAAGAAAAAAGCTCTTGGGTAGCATTTATCCAGTGGAGAACGCACCTTCATGGAAGTGGAGACGTGTGGGATATACTGGTAATGTTTGCTCAAGATTAGTTAATTTCGTTTCGAAGTATTCAAATATTAGGTTTGCGTTTTCCAATAAAAATACAATTAAGAAACTTGTTTTTAATGATATACCATAGACGGATACCTTATTGAAGTCAGGTGTATAGGAAATCAAGTAGTAGTTTGTAGTTTTAAATATTTAGGCCAAACGGGTAGGAACTTCAAAATTAGAGCTAAGGAACATCTAGCTGCAGTAAAGTTAGGGAGACGGATTCTGCTTTAGCTAATCACGTAATTGATTCTAACCATAGTGTCTCTATAGATAATCTTTCAATATTACATATTGAACCTAAGGGGAAAAAGTTAGATATTTTGGAATCTTACGAGATTAGGAAAGCACTATACTTCAAAAAAGATATTTTAAACGAACAAACAGAAATCCTATTTTCTCCTTTGACAGATCCTGCGTAATTTCATAAATAACTTCAAAACGGTTTTTTTTTGTTTTTATTTTTTCTCAAAAATTTTATAACCTCTTAATCCCTTACTTTCTTTATTCATAAATCATAATGTTCGGTAATTCCTACAATATCAATATAATCTTAAAACAACAGATTTAATTTTGGTTGATCTTGTAATCTTATTCTTGTTTTATAATTGGTTTCATAAATTCTAAATATTTTTTCTTTAAATTATCCTTTTAATTTGAACAAGATACTGCATTGCAAATTTGTTACTTTTTATAGATTACTTCAACTATTTGGGATTGTGGATCATAAAACATAAATATTTTCTTTCTGGAGGATGGACCAAGAGATTCAACCCTTGTTTTCATTTTAATTTTAGTTTTACAGTAGTTTTATTGCTTAAAATATTTGTCTCTTTTTAACATTAGATTGTTTCATAACTGTTAATTTAAGCATTTTATTATGTTCTTTGTTATTGTTTTCTTTCTCTTTGCCAGATGTCAAGTACCGTATTGTTTTGTAAAAAATTGTATATATAGGATTTTTATTGTAACTATTAAGTCATCACTCCAGAATATGGCCTAGCAAGCTGAAATATATATATAGAGTAACAGTAAAATTATAAAAAACTTTGTTTTCTTTAATTTTTTATTAAATAAGTTATTTGTGGAAAGTAACAAGAGATTGACATTATGTTATTTGAAAACTTACGCCAAGTGCCAACGGCAAACAGTGTTAATTATATGGAATATTGTCGTCACGAAGCAATACTTAGATAAATGCAAATTGATGAATCATTCGACATTGATGAATCATTCGACAAATTGATGAATCATTCGACAATTTTTTGAAATGAAAGTCAATCTGTCAGGGAAGAACTGCTAGTCATATTCCCTTTAAAAGTAGGATTCGCGGAGAAGATTTATGCAAGACCTTTGATGAATTGAGAACAAAATTAAATTTTGGCGATAAAATGGTGACCCTTCTAATTGACGGGGTATCTCTCAACCATGGTTGTGAAAGGAAAAGGATTAGTAAAAAGAATCAAGGATAAGAAGTAAAATTCACAAGTCTTTCTGAATGTGATTCAGCGTATTCTGACCTACTGTAACACTGCAAGGATTGTTCGTTAAGTAAAGGTCACGTCATTGAACGCTTCTGTCAAATCAAAGAACTGGTACCATTCTTTTGATAACATCAGAACTGATGACTTGATAAATTTTATTTGCAATGGGGAATTTGAGGTACGGCATTTTCCCGAAAAGTTTTATATGCTATCTGAGGAATTGGTTTTGGCTGGAAATTAGGTGCAGCTAGAGTAGAAGTTTCGGAATCAAAATCTTCCTAAAAAATCCGCTTTATTTTTAGGGTCTGTTATGCGTACAGACAAGCATTATTTATTAAGGGTGACGCATTTTGTTTAGCTTTGAATGCCTTGATGCATATTTTGAAAAAAAAATATGTACGGCTCTAGGGACAATCAGAGCATAAGAAAAGTCACAGCAGTCATATTGGTATCTTCTCCTACTAAGCAAGTCTGTTTCAATGGAAACAATTTAAAATAACTTTTAAGACCTATCCAATCCGCTGCTTGATAGTCCCAGACACCGATTGGATTAGATTCAAATTGCTTGGGAATTCGAACATTTAGTGTAGCTTGTGTCAGATATAAGATTTTGATCGTTGGAGTCAAATTTAGGTAAATATAACTTCAACCACGCTAGCCATAGTCAGAGCTCATATTTTCTGGTATCCCTGGAAACGCTGTTTCTCTGCATGCAAAAAAAATGGTTTGAATGGTGAGTTTTGCTGGTTGATATAAAGCGGTCGTTTAATCTTTGGCTTTTCTATTGTTTGCTGGTTGACATTGACGATTTGAATGGCATACAATGAGCAAAAATAATTGATAATCAATGTAAAGCAGGGTTGTTCCTTTACGCGTAATCTAAAATAGATTACATTACATGTAATCTATGTAATGTAATCTATGTCATTTATGTAGATTTGGCGTAATCTATTAATTTTGATTTATGAAGAAATATGTGGAAATATTGTATTATTAGTTACTGGGCCTTCACCTACAAAATTTTGTGATTACCACATATTTTATACTTCGTGATGCGCCTGTCCTTGACGAGCCCGAAAACATTTGTTCTGCGATTTTTTTCAAATCGGCCGCTTTTGCTTTCGGCAGGCTCCGAAAAATGCCGATTGCCCGGGATCTTGTAAATTTTTGCTTTTTTTAACTATGGGGGTTGGAAATTTGATTTAGAACACAAGAGTAACCTTGTCCGACAAAAATTTGTCTGCTATTGTCTAGTCCGACAACCCAAACATCCAAAATGTCAGTTGTCGGACTCGACAATAGCAAACACATTTTGGTCGGACAAGCTTACCTTCGTATTCTAAAACAAATTTCCAACCTCCACAGTCAAAAAAAATAAATGTGGTACCAAATTTACAAGATCGCGGGCAATCGACATTTTTCGGAGGTTGCCGAACGCAAAAGCGGCCGATTTGAGAAAAATCATAGAACAAATGTTTTCAGGCTCGTCAAGGACAGGCGCATCACGAAGTATAAAATATGTGGTAATCACAAAATTAAGTAGGTGAAGGCCCAGGGACTATATCCCTACTGAAAATATTTTCTTAAAAGACATGATCAATAATATTGTCAAAAACAAGATCTTGCGATCTTGAAAAAAGTTATTTTATTGCTAAAAAATTTTAGAATTCACATATCAATTAAATAGATTACATTATAGTTTACATTATAGATTACACGAAAATATCTCGCGCAATTTACACGTAATCTATGCGTAATCTATACATGTAAAGTAATCTATTTTGTCTACGGCACAACCCTGATGTAAAGCAGTTTTTCTAGATAACACAATTCATTGACCTAATAGAGATGAACCAATGATGTGAGTCATCATGTGCCAAATGGTGGTTGGTATTTACTGGTTGGTATAAGATTGATTTTTAGCAGAATGAGAAGGTTTCGGTGATCTAAAATAGCAAATATTGCTTTACTGAATAAAAGAGCTCTGCGGGTTGCGTTGAGTTGACATTTGTTGTTTTATAGTCCTAGTCATTTCACTGATTAATATCAGACATATGGTTACCATGAATCCATTTAGCTGAGCGGAATGAGTCTGCTTTGCTTGGAGCATTGAGTCAGAACAAGTTCGTTTTATTGGTCGGCATGAGCCAGTTTTACTGATCAACATGAGATAACTTTGCTGGTCAGCATGAGTTAGCTTTGATGATCACCATGAATCATATTTGCTGATCAGAATTGCTGATTGCTGTAAGCTTTCTTTACTAACTTTACTAACTTCTTTACTCCCTATCAATGGACTTGACACTTTGACGCAGTGATGGGGCTCAGTAGACTCAATGATCTTAGGAGCTACCATTGTAGGGTCACCCATGCCGTTAGGTCCTACGTGAGAATCGAAGCCAAGATCAAGTTGAAAACTCAAAGCTAAGGTAGACACGTACGCTGATAGCTTAGCATGATCAGGGGAGTGCTTGATCGCTAGTACGGAACTCTGAAGACCGGGCGCCTTTCAGTTTTAATAAATGCCTTACCACAACACAGGGCTCTGTTGTGGTTGACCAATGTTTCGCCCTATTTTCTACATAAATATTGTATGGACAACAATAAAGTTTTAAATTAGAGCAATGCTTCTCCAAACGCATCACATAAGCTAACAACAAAACGGTGCACCATGTCCTACTCTAGGGCCATACCTGATTTATCAGATTATCCTAATTTGGATAGTACACACACCATGACTGACTTTAGGGTAATGCCTGATTCACCAGCTTACTCTAAGTCAGACAGAACAACTGTAAGATATAGACAAAAATCTCTAGTACCTAAATTAAGTTGCTTTCAGATTAATCTGCACAGATTAGAAATGGCCTCAGTTAATTTGAACCGGTTAGTTGAAGAGGATGCTTACGTTCTTGCATTCTTGCAAAAATACAAAACTGATCTATTTCTCAGATGTGGAAAGACCGAGAACCGCGATTCTTTTCAACAAACATTTGAAAATATTTCCATTGAATGAATTTATCTGCAGAGATCTTACAACGGTCCAGATAGAAATTTATCTTCCTCAAGGTGGATTTCGTAAATTTATTTTAGCTTCTGCATACTTCCCGGTGGATGAGGACGAGACACCACCAGAAGTGGTAGAGAAACTCATTAAGTATTGCAAAAATAATCATTATAACCTCATAATAGCGTGTGATGCTATCGCTCATCACACCGTGTGGGGAAGTAGTAACATTAACACAAAAGGCGAGCGTCTGGTTCAATTTTTGTATACAAACAATATGTGCATTGCAAACAAAGGTAGTGAGCCTACCTTTAGAAACGCAATCAGAGGTGAGGTCCTTGACCTTACTTTAACCAACATAAATGCTACTAACCATATTAAGAACTGGCATGTTTCGAAGGAAGCTTCTATGTCTGATAATGCTTATATATGTTTCAACATAGAACACTACCCGAAGAGCATCCAGTACTTTAGAAACCTGAGAAAAACCAACTGGGAACTTTACACAATATATCTTCATAATAATGTAAATAGTATCATCTCCACATTTGAGCTTGACTCTGCAGCAAATAATTTGCAAGAAATTATCGCTGAAACATACAACCTTAATACTCCAATAACTCAATCCAAAAGACGCAGAGATGTACCTTGGTGGAATGGTAACTTGGAGAGGAATAGGAATAAAGTTCGTAAGCTCTTTAATATGGCAAAAACAACAAATATTTGAATAGAGTACCGAGTAGCTCTAACCAATTATAATAAAGAACTCAGACAATTAAAAAGGAATAGCTGGAAAGAGCTCTGCAATACTCCAAAAATTGATGTCGTCTGATCTCACAAACCCTCTAGGTTCAATTTGCAAACCAAATGGTACGTATACCACCAGCTACATTGAGACACTAGATATTTTACTTCAAATCCACTTTCCGGGCTCAATAGAATGGAGCACGGAAGATAATGCCAACGAAGACGTACGTCTTCTAGATCCTGCAACTAAAAGTAACGCAGATCATTTAACAAACACAATTTTCACCCCCAACAAAGCGAAATGGGCTATAGAATCCTTCGGTCCGTATAAATCTCCAGGAGGTGATGGAATTTTTTCCGGTATTTCTGCAAAAGGGTCTAACAATCATTCTTCCATATCTCATGCGTTTGTTCAAAGCAAGCTTTCGCCTTGCTTACATTCCTCAGATATAGCGAGAAACTAAAGTTGTTTTTATACCCAAATCAGGAAAAAAACCAAATGAAGCCAAATCATACAGACCTATAAGTCTTAAATCTTTTCTATTAAAAACAATGGAAAAGATATTGGACTATCACATCCGTCATGTATATCTTAAACAAAATCCTCTAAACTCTAGCCAGCACAGCACGCCTATCAGACTGAGAAATCTACTGAAACGGCGTTGCTAACCTAAATTATGCCGGCTTCAACACTGTAGGCTATACCGACATCTTGGCAATCATGGTTAGAGGGAAACATGACTCCATTGTCGCTGGTCGAACCCAGACAGCTCTTAATCTTGTATCAAAGTGGTGCAACAGATTGGGAATGTCGATCAACCCCCAAAAAACAAGCATTGTCGTTTTCACAAACAGGAGAAACAATTTCATTTCTCCTGTCCTAAACGGCCATCCAATACAATCATCAAAAGAGGTTAGATATTTAGGTGAGATCCTGGATAGCAAAATAACCTGGAACTCACACCTGAAATATATCTCCGAAAAGGCAAACAAAGTTTTCTTCACATGCAGAAACCTGTTTGGAAAAACATGGGATCTTAGCCCAAAAATGATACTTTGGTTGCACCAAAGTATTATAAAACCAATTCTAACATATGTTTACAAAAATACAAAAGCTTGTGGGTCTTAGTGCCACAGGTGCTTTCAAAACCACGCTAACATCAGCAATGGAGATTCTTCGAAAGCTTTCTCCATTGCACCTACATGTAAAATATGTAGCGGTGTTGAGCGTTCATAGACTGTAGCTCACAGAAAGGTTTAAGCCGGGTAATATAACCGGACACCTTAAAACCCTTGCTGAATTACAAGCTGACTGCATACATACCATATTTCAGATTGTATGCCAAAAATAATAGATTTAGACAGGCAATTTGGTGTCAAAATATTGGCCAAAGATCGTATTACTCGTACTACATACGGTCACTGCCTGCCACATAATGCCAGCATCTGGTACACAGATGGTTCTTGAACCAATGTGGGCACGGGAGCAGGAGTATTTGGTCCTAGAACAAAACGAACAGTTGCCTTAGGCACCACAACAACCATATTTCAAGCCGAAACCTTTGCCACTAGCAGTTGCGCTTTGCTATGTACTGAAAGACAATACCAAAATATTGAAATATATATTATCTCTGACAGCCAAGCAGTACTCTTGGCACTAAAATCTAAGCGCTTTGATTTAAAATTGGTATGGGAATGCGACCAAAATCTACTAAAAGTCTCCTGCAATAATAGAGTCACACTTGTGTGGGCACCCAACCAGCAAAGCAAGGTGCCAATAAAAAGTTTGTTGGACCGGAACCATGCTTCGGAATGGCCAAGAGTTCGCTCAAAAGCACAATCCAAACATGGGAACAGGAACAAAATGCTAAATTATGGAGAAGCAGAGAGGGACTAGTACACTCCAAGAAGTTTCTAGGTAACCTCCCTGTTTCACCCTTAAAAACAATCGACTAAAACATATTCTTTAAGAATTTTAACTTGGTGCGTTACTGGACATGGTCCTTTAAACCACCATCTTAACAAAATGGGCCTTGTTGTCTCCGACAGATGAAGATTCTGTTACTCGGACGCGGACGATGGAACACATCATCTGCAGCTGTCCTGAGCTCTCTTGGCACAGATACAACCAACTTGGTCATAGAAGACTAACACTTCCACTACCACAAAACGTCACTCCAATTGAGCTAATTAATTTTATTAAAAGCCTCAACTGGGATTACAGAATACAATCAGTAATGGCACAGACGAAGACTGACTAACACAATCAGGGTAAGCACAATAGACCTTCAGTAAGCAGTGCTACTTGAACTGCAAGTCTCAAGGCCCTCCAATAAAAAAAAATTCTTATTACTTTCTTTACTAAGTAGTAGACAACTTTGATTGTCAGGGTCAGTCAGCTTTTCAACATGAGCTAATTTTGTGGTCTGCATTCCCTAGATTTGTTGGTTGGTATGAGCTACCTTTGCTGTTAACATTGAACCTCCTTTTCTGATTCACTTGAGCTATCTGGCCTGCAGCTAAATTCTGTAACTGTGAAGCGATGTAGTGATAAATGTTTTAACGAAAACAAATGAAGGAGTTTTTAAGACTTCACATTTTCAGAATTTAGGAGCTGGTTGGCATGCGCCAGTTTTGCTGGTTAGACTGGCTGTAAGCATGAGCTACCTCACTTTGATAGCCGGCATAAGACAGCTTTACTGGTTAACATAAACTAGCTTTACTAGCAGTATGGTGTTTCGATGTGAAAATTAAAATAAAATCCAGAGATAAGACGCCCCAACTATATACATACCACCATTTCATATGATATTCATTTAATCTATTCAAATAAATTATTCAATTTTTATTTTCCATTTCAAATCAATAAAAAAATAAATCAAAATCATGATCATCAATTACATATTTCCCTTTTCCATGTATTTTTTTTTATAAATTCTTACATTTTCATTCATAAAAGCATCAACAGGTTATCCTCCTCTGTAAAATTATATCAGTTTTTTATTGAACAACAAAAAATGTTTTGTATATATATTCAATCACCAAACACATACATATACAATTATTGAATCAACACAACCACCAATGAGCAACAAGTATGCAAATACATATGTAAACCTAATCTGAGTGATTTCAAAAATTATAATAAAGAAAATCAATTCACCTTTTTAGTTTATATATAATAAATATTTTCATTATCACCAACCATTATTAATCCAATTATAATAATATTGATTCACAAAAAAAACAAATTAATTAAAATAAATTTATTATCAAACACAAACACACTTCACAATTACACTAGCACTAACACTTAAGCAACACCAAAGAAAATTACTTTTGCAAACTTCTTCGCGAACTTGTTTTTCTACCTCTATTCTTTTTGGCTTATATTTTTTTAAAATTATTTAAATTTTATTCTTCAAAAACTATAAAAATTAATAACAAAACCATCCACAATTTAAATAATTCTCCACATTTAATTTTATTTTCTTGTCTGCTATCCAATAAGAATTTCAATTTCTTATACGATTTTATTTTTCTTCAATTTAACGGAAAACTATTTTTTTTTTATTAATCAATAATCACTCCGAAAATTTTTGAGATTGATAATCATAAAATTATAATTTATAACAACAAATTCACAATAATAAAATGACGTTCAACCTAAAAAGTTGTTGCAAGAGACTGCGATAAAGTTGGGGGCTACTTAAAAAAATGGCTATCGTTTATGTTCTCATACAAAAAAAAACTGTTACATATATGTATAGGAATGTGTGTATAAGAAAATACAAAAAAAAAATTGTCACATCGTTTAGTTTGTGAATTTTTTTTTTATCAAAATAATACACAAAACAAAAAATATGAATTACAACAACAAATTAATAACTGTGTAGATTGTAGAGATTCGTTCAGTTTGTAGTTAGTGAAATGAAGTTTAGAGGGATGGTTTGGAAAAAATTGTAGATTAGATATTGATTTATTTTCTTTACTACATATATACAAAAAATATGACGGTAAAACTACGTTTATCATATGATTAGCCTGATTATCATTCGTTTAACTACATATATAATTATGTACATATAACACTTCTGCGGCTTCAGTAGAAATGGCGGGAAATTCGTTTCTACGACATTAATTTTGCTCTGCGCAGCCTAACGTCTTGAAAGTTGAGTTTACGGTAAGGTAAACTTACCAGACGTCCCATACTGCGTGGAAATGTCCCACATTTCATTGCCTTGTCCCACGGAGAAATCTGTCCCACGAAACAAATATTTCCACCACATTTGCCCGTATTATTGAAATAATCAAAAAAACATTATATCTACGTAAAGTTTTCGCAATATATCAGTCAAAGCTATGGCTTCATAGTTTTTTCCTGCTCTTGTTTGTATAATGTTTTTTAACGTTATTAACTTTAATTTAACTATTGAGAGAACAAACCAGTGCAATATTTTTTTTACTGAAATAGTGTTTTTGTTGAAAATACGCCTAAACGATTACGCCCGCTATACACCTGAGCTAAACTATGCGAAATATGCGAACTATGTTTTTAAAAAATAATGTATATAACGTAATTATAGAAAAAACATTACGGAAACAAAACATTTAAAAAAGAAAAGAAAAACGGAAACATTACATTTTTTTTAAAAAGCTTTATTCGCATTAAAACATTACTTTTTTAAAAACATATTTCGCATAGTTTAGCTCAGGTGTATAGCCCGCCTTAATCCTAATATTAAACATACCACATAATATGCAAGGAATTTATTTATAAATTGTAGTAGTTAATTATTATTTGGTAACCATGTCAAGATTTTGTTATTTTATATAATACTGGTTTTTAGCTCTTGACTTTTGATTGTGAGCTGGATGCGCGAACAATAAATTATTTCAACTTGAACACCCAATTTAACTGTTTTAAAACTATAATTTTCATAGAAATACTTAACTCAGTCTTTTTCACTTCAATAATTTGCATTTTATTTTGCAAATATCTTTCGATCTCTAAGAGATCTCTCCGTGAAGAAGCTTCTTTATTTATAGAAATATCTTCCCTGAGTATGTACGAGAGATCGAAAGTATATTAGGCAAAATAAAATACAAAATATTTTACTTAAAAAGACTCATTTCTCTTTATAAATTCATAAACATTTAAATTTTTATAACATAAAAACAACTAACAATTTTATTTTATTCGATCACTCATTTCAACCCTTTAAAATAATATTCATAAATTAAAATGTTTATAATTTGAATATCGTTCTTACTCGTAAGAGTAAAATATTTGTTTTTTCGATTTCACTCCTTTGGAGAAAAGTAGTACCTTTTCGTCATCCTTTATATTCATTTTTCTAGCAATACATGCATAATTGAACAAATCATTCACAAGAATTATATATTTTTAGGGTTCCGTTTTTTATACGGAACACTTAGTGAGAGTAAAACGTGTTTTTCACTTTATTTCGATTATCTCGATTACTATAAAGCCAATGAACCTGAAATTTGGCGTGCGTATAAAACTAATCTGTCCACACAAAATGAGGAGTTGAAAAATAAATAAAATGGTTTTCGTTTGGTTAACATAACAGAGCTACGATGTGAGGAAATACATTTGAGGAAATACATTTTTATATCGAATCAAGTAGGGTATCATATGAAAGGGCTTCACTTAGGTATTTCTCAAAAAAAGTATTTTGGGATTTTACACCCCACCATTTTTTGTGTAATTCTAAATAATGGCGTTTTTGGTATGTTTTCTTTCCTCGATTAGCTCCGAGCCTAAGTAATCGAAAATCTTAAAAAGTATTTTGAATGATAGAAAAATTAGTAAGTTTTTAAAGAAAAATATAGTAAAGTACCAAATACTAATAATTATATTTATTAAGGGGGAGGATATGAGAAGGGGTAAATACACCATTTAAAACCCGGTCAAGTCAAACCCCGGCACAAAAATTAAGAAACAGTATAATTAGTTTTAGAATTTTGCGATTCACCGTTTTTTAATTATTCTCAAAAAAGTGCAACAAAAAGTTGGTCCCCCCCCCCCTATACGTTTCTTCGTTGATTGACAGAAAAATTTGAAAAAATTCATAGAGATAGGAAATTTGATAAACCCTTAACGAAAAATATAGCGAAGCTTCAAGTGATTTTATTTCTGTGTTTAGGGGATGAGAGTGGGGAAGGGTGAAAAAAAGGATTTTTGGCTCGCATGAGTGAGGTGTCATTTGAAAGAACACCAAAATTAAGAAACATCACAATTTTTTTAGAATCTTGCGATGCACAGTTTTTGTATTACTTTCAAAAAAGTCGTAATTTTAGTGTTAACACCAAACAACCCCTAAATTTCGTCGTTGATTAACAGAATTGAGTCGTTCTTTAGCTACCATAAACAGCTATGGATAACATTTAACCTAAAGTAATATTTTTTATATCATTTCGATCAATTTAGATGAGATTGACATTTACTATTGATATTTAACGATGAACCATTTATTTTTTATGTGTCTATGGTCTGGCAATATAAACCCTTTACAACACAACTTTATGTTAATTATTTTGATATTGTTTTCTTTACATTCACGGAACCCTTGACGAGCGAATTTTTTTCGCACTTGTCTGACTTTTTACGTTTTAAAGCATTAAATTTGAAGCAAAAATAAAGGGTTTGAGTATTTGAAAGAAAAGAAATATTTATTTCAATTTAGGAGCAAGAATGATATTTTATTATTTTAACTCCTACAGTATTTCACTCCTGCAGTATTTGGGAGTGTTATATTTTTTTACGCGCTCTGAAAGAACAGATTAAAGGAGTGATATAAGGAGCGTTTCAAACTCTGTTTAAAACACACTTTAACTAGGTAGCTCAAAAGTAAAATTATAATTTTCTAATTGTTATAATTTTTTTCTCAATAAAAAACAAACAAAGTAAGCAGCATAAAAACTTGATAAATAGTATAGATTTGTAAAAGACAGAACAAGAGGTAGTAATACAGAATACAGAAAGGATATTAATTAGTTAGTGAAATTAAAATAAATTGTTTCAGTTGTTTTGCAGTCTTTACTTGTGTAACAAAAGTTTTGTGCTATTATAAAATTAGAAATTAGAAATGGGAAAAACTGAAAGAAATATTACTCTTGCAGCAGCCGTTTTCTCCTTCCGATTTACCACAACCAAAGCTTTCGATCGATGGATTGCACAATGAATACTAATTCAATCGTTATTCGAAGACAAATATATATGTGCCACAACAAAATCAGAAGCCAAATTAAAAAATGTTCAATGGATCATGTTCTGACTTCTGACCAACTAAAACTAGATTTGTCTATTGCAAATTTTGCCACGGTTTATGCTGATGCATCGAATCATAAGGACATAGAAATATTTTCGATTCTATTTCGATATTTTATAGAGCATGACAGAGTTAAGTTTAGATTGTTGGAATTTTCTTCTTTACCTGAGCATTCGAACAAACACCAGAATACATTCTTGAAAAATTTGAAAAAATTTAATATTGACAAAAAGTTGTAGTTTGCGCTGCTAACACTTGGTATTCGTGTTTTAGTGGTGTGTCACGTCAAGGTGTGAAAAATGTTTTAAGCAAGCTAAACTCGAATTTGAACCAGAATGTATTGGGTATTGGATTCGCAGTCCATATTTTAAATTATGCAATGTTGTTGTTGTAGCGACGAAATGTTGTGCTATTCTTCCGGCTCCAAGTCCAGATTCAGGAACTCTGCTACTGTCCTTGGGCGGTAGCACAGATCTTCCTTCGTCAGGTTGGTTGGTTTCTCTGGACTATTGAAAAGGTTAAATAATGCAATAAAAACTGCTGCTGATTTAATACTAATTGATGCAAATGGCAGGGTTAAAAAATTTGGTTATTTTACTGTACGAGGGAAACGTTGGAGGACTTCTGCGACAAAAGTAATGACAAATATAACAAACAAGTAAATGTCACATACAATGGAACTAGCTGGCTGGCATTAATGCCAGCACTAGAAAGAATTTTCAATGTACAAACACCTTAATGGCTATTTTCTAACGGTTGAGAAATGCCCAATTAAAATAAAAGAATTTTTTGAAGAATTAAATAGTAAACAAAAGTAAAGGAAAGCATTAAATAGTACATTTATGCACAATCTAGCTACCTCGTTTTGACCGTCCCACGTTCTCGCAATAGAATTTCTAATAAGTTAGTATTTTGAAGAATTTTTCCATTTTGTCCCACATTTTAGTGATTTAGCTCTGGTCAGTTTACGATAAGGTGACCAGAGTCCAAACGTCCCGCTTTTTAACAATTTGCCCACGTTCCACTGCGTTTGAAAAAGTCCCGATTTTTGTAAAGAATGCGCGGCAAGCTGAGAAACGGTGGGAGAAAAAAAGAAATAACAGGTTTTAACAAAAATCACAATTAAGAAAAAATGGCTAGAAACAATGAGGCACTTAAAATTATGGAATACGCTATGCCCTTACCAGGAACTAATTCTACAACTGGACGAGTTTTGTCTACAGTAAATAAAGTGTTAACATCATAAAAATCACAATTAAGTGGAGACTTTGAATAATTTAACAAATTCTTGTGAAAAACTTCATGACCTTTGAAACAACGACAGTAATCTACTAAAAAAAAATCAATACGATTCATATTTTATCAGTGATGCGTTGTTACTCGCTTTTGCACATGCTGCAGAAACTATATTAAAAGTTATGTGTTCTAAACTGCCGATCACCAAAACTGCACTCGCCTTCAGTATGTTGCTCGAGTCGGGTGCATATAATTCTCACGAAAATTTCAGTTTTGCCTTGCATGCACAGAGGGCTGTATGACGATGGATATTTTTATTACTTGTCACCTTTATGTATAAGTACAAAACGCGATGCCTCCGTTAGTCATGCAATATTCGTTCTCTGAGTAATACAGTGGCCATATATTTTATTTATTGCTGTTGTCAAATCCATATTTTGGATTCCATCTAGATCTGGTTTACTGTTTACGGACAATCTGATAACAGTATAAAACTTTTTTTTCGATAGTAACAGCTGGGATTACGTTAAAATAAACCTGAAGCTCGCGAAGTAGAGAAAAATCAACGTGATCTGAAGACTGAGCACATATTTAGATATTATGTCTGGACAAACTGTTGCCGTTAACTGAACACCCTTTAGTTAAGTTAGTACAATTTTGTACACGTAGCGTCATACTTTATTCTGTATTTCATCTTCGATATACTGGAAAGATGCCGTTGCATATCAATTTTTTCCGAAAACAATACTGAATCTGCTGATAGAACTCACGACTTCTCATCCGTTTATATATAATATAAATTTAGCTCATTTTTGAGGTACCAGGAAACTTCCATAAGCTCTCAATATAAGGTTTGGACTTTAAAGAAATATAAAAACAATTTAATTATTTATTATAAATAATTTTAATTAATTTCTAAAATGTTGGTAAATTACTTTTAAAAGCCGATAATTCAATTTTATTTAATGGTTTCAAATCAAAACCTTTTAGTTGTGGTGCATGTTCTAAGTCACGAAGTTGATTGACAAGAATTTTTTGATCACTTCGAAGTTTATTGATTTCAATTTCAACTTGATTTTGATCTGAAAATAAAAAACGAATGAAACAAAAACTAATAGGTTTATGTTCAGAATTCAACAAACCTTTTTTCATCAATTCTAAAGCTTTTTCTCGTTTTACTTTAACCAGCATCGAACCAATTGTTATCCAAACACTAGCTTCGTTAACATGTTCAATATTTCGAACAGCTTCCCTTGTTTCTTGCCTTCGTTTATCCAAGTTCACAATCTCTTGTTTATTGACGGAAATTTGATCCGCAACCATTTCGGTTTGAATTAAAATTTCCATTATTTTTTTCGTTTCTTCGTTCATTTTAGGTTTCTGTAATTTTATTAATATATAATTGTTATTAATGTACGATAAACAGAAAACTAATCTTATATAATATGAACTCTAATCCCGAATTATCATCGCTATTATAAAATTTAATTAATATAATTAATGCTGTTATAAATTACGATTCAATCGAACTTTAACGTAATATTCTGAATTCCACTGGATTGCAAAATGGTTTGTGTATTTGATTTGTAGGTTTGTACATTTTGAAATATGTTTTTAAAACTGTAATGATTCGGCTGCAATTGTAACTTCTTCAGAAAAAAAACTATTACATTTTACCGACCAAGTTGCCTTAGTTTTTGAAAATAAAAATTAAAAAAATAGTTGGCGAGAAGCATGTAAAAAAACAAAAATAGGAGGTTCGTGAAAAATGTAAAACACCAAATTATTTATTTATTTGCGTAAAGTAACAAGAGATTGACATTATGTTATTTGAAAACTTACGCCAAGTGCCAACGGCAAACAGTGTGAATTATATAAAACACAAAAGTTGATAAATTTTGTGGAATAACTAAATTAATGATAAAAAAAATGGTTTAAGTGTTTACTTGTATTTTAATATTATTTTTATTTATTTATTATTATTATTTATTATTTTGTGTGTAATATTATTTTTTTTAAACTAAATTCTTGAAGACAATTATATTGGTTGAAATACGTTAATGAATTTGTGAGCTCATATTGTTTGGATAGTCTTAAAGACTGAAAATAAAAAAGTTTTCATTGTTTTAACTTGAAAAACTGATTTTTAAAAATATATTTTTATTTATTGAAATTTGAAATGGAGAACGCAGATTTATTAGGAATAATGGAGCATGGAAGTTTGAACTTCTAAATGTATGTAACTATTTTACAGTGTGTCATTAATTCTTGCTATCAAACTAGCGCAGGAGTAGTGAATTTTAGAGTGGAAATTTTAACTAATTGATCTAATTTTATTGATTGCTAACATGAAAGGTATAAAAATGAATCATCAGTTGTTTTTGAATTTGAAACAAAAGATAGAATTATAAAATAAATGATATTGTTTCCATTGGAGACACTTCAATCAACATTGACAAACAAAAGAAGATAATAATTCTCATTTTTGTTATTTTATTATTTTTCTTTAAGTATTATTATTAATTTCCCTAATTCGAATTATGGAAGTTTCGCTGTAAACGAGTTAAATTGTCTGTAAACAAAGATATACAACTTTCAAACCCTCGTGCTAAATTAGAACTAGACCACTTGGTCCGATCAGAATCCTGAGAAAGCTGGGGTAAATGACCACCCATTTCTAGAGCAGGACAAGTTTTATCATGTTATGTAATAAAAAATTATCTGTTACTAATTGAGAATTAAAATAGTTGTTCGTTTCCGGCTCTAACCTACGAGGGTTAATGGTGAGGTTAAAGGTGATAAAGAAATCTTGAACAGCTGAAGCAATCCTCGAAATTAAAAATCAAGGTATGAGCAACCCTTCCGTGTGCAACAAAAATGGCGCCGAAACAGGGACTACTATTAATGTGTCAACCAGATTAAACAATTCAGATTTTTTTTTTATTGGAAGTTAGGCATGTTTAGTGTTAATAATAACGAGTTATAAATTAACGTCTGTGAATATCCGAAGATACCATGCCAACTAGGATTGGGATTCTAAATTATGTTTCCTTTAGAAATTTATGAACGTTGATTTATTTTGAGGATTAAAATTATCAGGGAAAACCAATGCCGGCAAGGAATTCCAAGAGTAGGGACTCGATTGAGAAAATCACGTTGAAAGGCTACAGTTCTACATTTTGTAATTTGAACCGCAAAAGGATGGGCCGCTGTTGCAGCTCTGGTATGATGCAAGAATAATGCAGGCCTCGGTAGAATCGATTTCATCTCTTCAGAAACCCGTTCATTCATAACGTATTTATAAAAAATCGTTAAATCAGCAACATTTCTCCTGTGCTGCAATGAATCAAGTTCCTTTAGATCAGAGTTACCAATCAATTTAATAACTCTTCGCTGCACAGCATCAAACTTGTTACGTACGCTCCCAAGAAGCTTATAATATTAAAATTGACGTATTTCTCAAATATTTTAGCAACATAAGATCGAATCAGTTTTACTACCTTTCTTAGAAACTGGTTGTACACTGGCCCATTTCCCATATTTCAGGAAAAATCCCTTTCTTGTATGACAAATAGAAGATTTTAGTGAGAACTGGTGCTAATTCCTTAGCAAATGTTTTAAGAATAATTGGAGGGATACAATCAGGTCCAGATGCTTTATTAGTATTTATACGTAAGAACATTTTCCGAATGACATTTTTACGAAAAAAAAGCCGCATCATTTTATAAGAAGCTCTAGGAATTGGTTTAGGTAAAAAATTGGGGTCCTTTAATGTAGATTTATAGAGAAATAATTACCTAGAAGGTTAGATTTTTCTTTTTGGTCTACAACTGGTACATCTTTTTCAATTGGAGAAGGTAGAGAGGGCTTACAGTCTTGCACAGTCTTAACGGCTTTATAGAAACCGCGTAAGCCGATTGGATGCTTAGCAAATGTTGATGCTTTTTTCTGTTAAATAGATTTTTTTCTACATCTACTTGTTTTCTGCATCAATTTCGCTTTATTCTGTATTGTTTAAGGTTTTCATCATTTTTGTTCTGCATAAACATTTTTTTTATTCTAATTTTTCACACTTAGACGAAAACCATTGCTCAGCCTTAGGAACTATTTACTTATTTGGAATAAATTTGCGCATACCCTGTTTAGGTTTAGGTAGTTGCGGAAAAATGTACAGCAGCAATGTCAGGGTTTTGAGCAGCAAGACAAATAAGTTTCCAGGGAAACCTATTATATAAAAACATTTAAGACCCAGCCAATCCGCAACTTTATAGTTCCATATACGACGAGGATTTGCTTTAAACTGCTTAGGGATTCGAATATTTAATTTGTGGAAATCAAATTATGATCTGACCCACCTAAAGGCTCTGATACCTTAATTTGTTTCAAGCACGGATCATTTGTCAAAAACAAATTGTTCTGGTGAAATGAGACCGAACGAACCAAAACTAAAAATTAAATAAACCCACTTCTTACTGGGTACACTAAGTTGATGGAAACATAACAAAAAACTGATCGTTTCACCTGTAATAGTGTAATAGTGCCTGTAATAGTGCTATGGACGTCTGCTGGCTGATCGATAGGATTGGCTGGCATACAAATGAAAACCAAAAATACAAAGCCCGGGACTACAAGAACGGGAAAGAGAAGTATGGAATAAAAGATTCGATCAGTGCGGCAAACCACAAAAAAAAAATAAAAGAATATAACAGGTCGTTCAATAAGTCCGTAGGATAAGTAAGAAAAAAACAACATTTTGACAAAACTCGATTTTTTTATTCAACATAGTTGCCTTCGAGGGCGATACAACGAGTATAGCGATTTTCCAACTTTTCTATACCACTTTTATAGTACGATTTCTCTTTCTCGTCAAAATAGGCCTCAGTTTCAGCGATTACTTCATCATTGGACTTAAATTTCTTTCCAGCAAGCATTCTCTTGAGATCTGAAAACAGGAAAAAGTCGCTGGGGGCTAAATCTGGAGAATATGGTGGGTGGGTAAGCAATTCAAAGCCCAATTCATTCAATTTTGCCATCGTTTTCATCGATCTGTGACACGGTGCATTATCTTGGTGAAACAACACTTTTTTCTTTTGCAAATGTGGCCGTTTCTTTGCGATTTCAGCCTTCAATCGATCCAAAAGTTCACAGTAATACTCACTGTTGATGGTGGTTCCTTTTTGGAGATAGTCGATGAATATTATTCCGTTCGTATCCCAAAATACAGACGCCATCACCTTACCGGCCGACTGTTGCGTCTTTGCTCGCTTTGGATTCGGTTCGTCGACTGCTGTCCACTCAGCTGACTGTCTTTTGGATTCTGGTGTGTAATTGTGAAGCCATGTCTCATCCATTGTTACATATCTACGATAGAATTCCCTTTTATTGCGGTTTAACAGTGCCAAAGACTCCTCCGAAGCATCGATTCGTTGTTGTTTTTGGTCGACTGTGAGCTCACGCGGCACCTAATTTGCACAGAGCTTTCGCATACCCAAATGTTCATGTAAAATGGTAAAAACACTACCATCTGCTACCTTTACAATGTCAGCTATTTCGTGCACCTTCAATTTGCGATCGTTCATAACCAATTTGTGGATTTTTTTTATGTTTTCTGGAATAACAGCCTCATTTGGGCGTCCACTGCGCTCTGCATCTTTTGTGCTGGTACGACCACATTTAAATTCAGCCTTCCACTTCTCTACCATTTGTCTCGATGGAGCAGAGTTTGAATAATGTTTATCAAGCCATTGTTTGGTTTCCACTGTATTTTTTTTCATCAAAAAGCAATGCTTTATTAAAATTCGAAATTCAATTTTTTCCATTTTTTTTCAAAAACAAAAGTTGCTTCACACAAAATGCTATAACTCACGAATAAATAGTCAGATTGCTGTCAAATTTATACACGTATCGTTTGAAGGTTAGTACTAAATAAAAATCATATGGAAAAAATTCTAGTAACGCCATCTATGTGTCATCCTACGGACTTATTGAATGACCTAGTATGTGACAAGATAAAAGCATACCAAAGTAGCAAGGCAGTTAATGCAACACCAGCAGAGGAGGATACTATACTTGGAGATCATCACTCGCGAATTGGTAACTTTGCCTGCAAGAACTGCAAATCATCTGTCTCAATTGACAGACCATTTCTAGGCACAACAGTAACTGAAAACATCCCTAAACAAAGGCTGATAATCTGCATTTTCTTCTCTAGAGTGCGTGAATATTTGGCAAGAGCAGCCAGCCTAGGTGGCAGATTGTCATTGAGATATACAGCTGACTAGATGTTAATACCAGGAATCAGATCAGAAACCAATATTTTCTTTTTCTGAGTATTTGGCCATGATATCATCCCGCATGTAAGCGCGAGACAGAAAAAGAACAACAGATGACTTGCCTTTGTTGAGCCATCTACAACTAACAATCTGAGCTTTATCAAATGCTCACATAAGTGATTGATTTTAACAGCGGAATCGAAAAGATCAAGAAGTGTTAGGTAGGCCCGATATAGCGACTAGCGAGAAAGTTGAGTTGCCAATTTAAGTTACTGCTAAATTGTAACATTAAGAAATTATAATATAATAAGTTTATTGCTTTAAGTTCTGTATGATATATAATAATGAACTGTTTTCAAAAAATAACTTTTGCTAGGCTTTTAGATTATAGATCTCCTGTACAGAATTGCTATGGGTAGCTTCACAGTACGAACGTAGAGCATTGAGACTAGAAGTTTGAAATCTCATCAGCGCTAACGGGTCAACCCTGATACTCTTGCCACTTCCACAAAGCCATTCTTTCCCTTTGTCACCCTGATATTGCTTGACATAACTAGTTGACAAACAAGCACATCTAAAATGGAACCACCTTGTGCCATGTCACAACAAATACCATCAGTTACTTTTTTGGTGCAGGTCAGACACATTCCTTCGCCTTCAACCTTAATGCATAATCAATGGAAAGTAAGATGAAGAATGGTAAAAAAAATCTAAAGACAATGGGGCAAGCTTGCTGATCTCTATCGAAAACCAAAGACTTAACTAATAGAATATTAAAGGTTTATATCTACTCATGTTTAGTTGTTAGCTCATTAAGTCAACCGGTTTACTGCAACAGATGAACTGAAATGCCTCCAGTTCTCAATAATTTTACAGATTTATAATTGATAATTTACAATTAGATGCAGCAATATGTATTAGTTACCAGGTTGATTCTTGTTTATCAAAGGATAATGTTGTTGAAATAAACTTTAATGATTAACAGTTATTTAGTGTTAGTATTTCGTGCCAGCCTTAATTGATGTTATGATTTATTAGTGATTAATGACTAATAAAGTTGCTATGATTAGTTGGTGATGCACAGAAACAACTTCTCATGCATTGATTCTCATGAGTCAAGGATTTACCATTAGCCAAGCAACTGCAACTACAACAAATTAACATTTCTTGAACGAAAGACTTAAGCTGATTTATTAATGCTATGATTATATATTAATGTTATGATTGCAAAAAACCTAGAGTTTTCTATTAGCCAAACTAGCTACAAATTTACAGTTCTTAAAGCACAATCAATATAATTTGTATACTTTCATAAAACAAGACACAACCTGTCATGTCGAACGATCAAATGTTAAATTGTAAATTTAATAAAAACAATATTATAATGTGTGATTTAATTAAAATAAAGTGTAATTATTTTAAGTTTATTGTAAATTACTTGCTCAAAATGTTGTGAAATATTTTAATGTCAGACTAATTGATTTTTTAAGAGAAAATTAATTAAAATTAAAAATTTGAAAACATATTCCGTTCATAATAGTGCAACGATGAATTTTTTTATCAATTGTGGAGTTATTCCGTGCTTTCCAAAACTAATTTTCAAGTTTTAGTTTGACCATAATTTGCCAAAATTAGATTTTTTTTTGTGCTGTTTACCGATTGTGGGAATTGAATTATAAATAAAACAAAAAAAAAAAGAATTATTAAAAAAATCAACTTTCGATGCATTGTTTTTTTGGAATTGGAATTTAATATCATTTATGATCCTGATTTTTTTGTACCGGCTCGAACGACCACAATAATTAAACTGCATAAGGTTTTATTTTTTTTTATTAATTTAATAGTTTTATTTAAAAACTCTTTTTTTAACAAAATATATTTTTAGTTTAACATGAATAAAAATGAAAATTCATAAAAAATCATACAAAAACTACTCTGAATAAAATAATAAAAATAATAAGGTTATAAGACTAAATCAAATTTAATTATTTGTAATTCAATTCCTACAATCGGTAAACAGCACAAAAAATAATATATTTGTTTTATTTAATAATATTGTTATAATATGGTTTTAATCATTTAAGTTACTTCGAATTCTCTGCAACTAAACAAAGAAATCCACTATTTCCTTAGGCTGGTTTTATATTTAATGTTGATTTTATTGGGATTATATCATATATGTAATTCAATAATATTAACACATTTTCTAAATCGGCATTAATAAATTTTTTAATTTGTATTGTTTACGCGTTTCGACGTCAATATATGTACGTCATCTTCTGAACTAAAATGCAATTATACAAATTATCTAAAAACATTAACTAAAAAACAAACACGCTTACCAAACTATATGTAAAAACTATATAAATTATATTATATTGAGCAATTTCACGCAAGATAAGCAAATTTTTGGGAAATTTTGACTTGACACCTTTTAATTTTGATTATTTTTTATTTATAGTTTTTCATAAATAAAAAATACAAGTTCTCTTAGAATTTTTTTTCGACCAGGGGTCTTCACAGGGTGCCCCTCAATTTTTTAATTTGTGATGTGAGTGCATTTTGACGAGCGATTGTAGAAAAAACTAAAAATGTACACTGTTAATTTTTTGAAATAATTTTTAACGGTGTAACATAAGAAAAAAACGGTGTAATTGAACAAAAGATGGCGCTCCACCTTTTTTTTAAAAACTAAATTGAAGCTTATTTTATATCTAACTACTTGTGAAAGTTTAGGACTAGCGATATTTTTTGTTTTAAAGATAAAATTCGTTGTGCATATGACTGTCGGGAATCAGTTTTTTTGTTCTGAAGGAAAATTATAAAATTATAAAAGCAGATTAGAAATCTTACCATCAGAGTAGACA
>OY856186.1:358157275-358179775 GCA_963693315.1 Diogma glabrata | reverse complement strand
AAATCAAAAACAAAATTTTTTTTGGTTGTTATAATTCCAAATGTTCATTGGAGGGGAGGGGGTTTAAAGTAGAAGTTTTGAAAAAAAATTATTTTTGATCATGTCATGTATGTGAAAGATGATTTTTTTTGTAGTGCAAAACAATTTTTTGGTAATTTTCGAAAGCACAGTGTTCGATTTATTTTCAAAAATGTAAAATTTTTTGACACCCCCTTATCTACGAACAATACAAAAGCAAATTTTTTTTTAAATTCACGGGTATAGGGATTTTGCTAAATCGAAACTAAAATTTTTTTTTGGTAGTTATAATTTCAAATAAACGTGAAACTATACTAACAAAAACTGTTTTTTTTTCTCAAATTTTATATACACGGAACCCTCAGCGAGCGAACTATATTCGCACTTGCCTGACTTTTTTTTAAGAGAAAATTAATTAAAATTAAAAATTCGAAAAACATTCCGTTCATTTCAAAGTCTAATTTTCAGTTTTAGTTTGACTATAATTTGCCAAACTTTTAAAAAAGTGGAGTTTAGCAAATAAAATTAATTTAAGGCTAAAACTCGAAAATCTGCGAAACATATTCTGTTTATTGGGAATTTTGAGATCAACTAAACTCAAGTAAGTAAAGAAGTAATTGGATTTTTTTCAATTCAAAGGTATGGTTTGAAGTTTCTCAGAAAAAACTCCACTTCACATTTTTCGTGTTTCGGATGAATTCGAACCTTCCTCGTCAATGCTTGGCTCGAATCCTTATGCAGACACGCTATCGATTACGCCGTTGAGGCGATGACAATTTCGAAGTTGAAACTTCTTCATCACTTATTTATTTTACTTAAGTTGAATTTTTCCACTGTCATTAGACTCCATATTATGGAAAATGTTTTTACATTATATGTTTAGTTTTTAAAAACCTATCAAGCTTATGTTTCCATTTTAAATAAAAATGATTTATTGAGCTTAAAAAGCGTTTGCTAGTTTCCTAATTTTGAAGACAATAATCTGGTTCTGCGGTTGTCAAAACTGATAAACCCCTTTTGAAGCCGCTTTTTCAGTTGCCGTCGTTCGTGCGTTCATTCGTTCAGTATTTTTTTAAGCCAATCATATTCTTTAGAAGTTACGAGATCCTTCTTTCTTTCTTCTAAGGAATATGATTGGTTAAAAAAAACACTGAACGAATGAACGCACGTACGGATAAAACTGAAAAAGCGACTAAAAAGAGGAATAGTTCATCAACAATTTAAACTAATAAATCACAGACAAACTTAAAATTTCAGTTTTTCTCACCTAGTGGAAAGACAACAAAATGTCAATCCAGAATATTTGTTGATAATTTGAATTTTAGCAAGAGAATTTACTTGAAATTAGAAAAATTATAAGTATTTTTAGTATAAACATTAATCTTACTATTCTACATTTTATTTTAATAATCAATCAAAGCAATTTGGGAAATTTATCAAATACACAAACCTTTTTAACGATTCCACCGGAATACAAAATAAACAAACGAATACATCAAAGTTAAGATAAATCATTTTTGATTTTTCTTTCCATATATCTATCTCGATTGAGATCTCGATATAAATCTTTTTTCGTATATGATTTAATTTTAGGAATATATTTAACCGCCTTTCGATCAAACGGTTTAAAATGAGTAACCCTAGGTTCGTTTTTTTGTTCCACTCCAAGTCCCGTTCGAAAATCACGTAAAGTTGTTTTTACAGGATATAATGTTCCATCTTGATTTGAACCCAATCGACTATTTTTATTCCAACCTTGTTTCAACATTAATTGATATCCTCGGTTTTCTTCATTTATACCGAATCGTGTCGGAAATTTATGATGATCCAAATTGAACTGATGTAAAATGGAAGTATTGTGTACAGATACAGTTGATTCCGTAAATTTATATTTACATGAATTACAATAAAATGAACTTTTTGGGATCTCAAGTTTTACTTCTATTTTCTTCGGTTTATGATATTCGTATTTTTGTTCCAAATAGTTCGATATTGATTGTAATATATTTATGTGATTTTTCTTTTTGGCCAGGGTGTAAATCGTATCACCTTTCCGGTCACAAACATCGATATCACAATTATACTTTAACAATATATTAAACGATTTTAATGAACCTTCACAAGCTGCCATCATCAAAGGAGTCCAATTATATTGATCTTTTTCATTTATTAAACTTTTATTGGTTAAGCAAATTTCTTCGACTAATTCAAATTTATCTTGAAGAATTGCTTGACATAATTGATTATACGTAAAATCACATTTTTTAACTATTTTTCCACATTTAATTGCTTGACTAGATGGTTTTAATTGTTTTTGAGAAATACTTGTTGACGGTAGATTTATAACTTCGGCATAGAATTTAGAAACTTCTTTTCCAGTTGAATTATTTGTTTGAATGGAATATTTTTGTTTTTGTTCAATTTCTAATTTTTTAGGTTTTTCCGTTACAAATGGTTGATGTTTAATATAAACAGTAGCAAGAGCTTTCCAATTTGGATGCATTATTATTTTTTAATATATATAATTACCTTTAGCTTAGCTCTATATTTTGTTTAAAACGTAACAAATCGTGAACTTTTTAACAATTGACAGCTGAACAATACAGTTTACAACAAACTGTAATTTGACATTTATGTCTAAAACTCTCCAAATTCAAATATAGAAATACCGAACGAGCTGGGGTGCGTTTCGAAATTAACTATGGTTAACCGCGGTTAACTTTACTCTACCAAATGTCGTTCCATAATTAACCGCAAAATAAAAAATTTACTGGATGACAGATGTACTATCGTTCCAAAACTATAAAAATTAGTTGTCATAGTAAATTGTGACGTCACTACTTTAACTTTGTTACTCAAGTCTAGAGTAGAGTTTGTTGAGGTTCTAATGTCAAAACATATAAATATTTAAAACGACATGTCAACCGATTTATAAAACACAATATAATTTTTTAGAATAAAAGAAAATTTTAATTGTTGTGGAAAAAAAGTTAGAAATTATATTGTTTTGTGAATATATCGTACATTTAATTATTATTTACTAAGTATTTAATAGTTTTTAGTGAAATGTGTTATTTTTATTATTTTTATTGATACTGAATACTGAAAAATAAATTATAGAAATAAAAAACATACACTACATTTTTAGTTTTATTTATCGTAATTAGAATATTAGTTTTTATTAATTTTGAATTTTTAGCGGTCTTTTATAATTTAACTTTGACAGCTTTACTATGGTAATTTAAATTTAATATTTGACGTCACTATTTTGACTATGACATTAGTAACATTATTACCTTATGGTTAACCGTGGTTAATTTCGAAACGCACCCCTGTTTATGTAAATCATGTAGAATTGATTTGTTGTGATATTTTTATTGTCAAATAACTATGACAGAATACAAAATAGAAAGTTTAAAACAAATATTAAAGAATAGTTTAACAGTTATTGATAAATATAATTGGTTACTTAGTTCATATGTTTTGGTAAATATAATAAACAAAAGGTTATATTTCAGAATTAAATCGAACTCTCCATATGTTGACAAACATGAAACATTTTTCTAACTTGAATTTTCTTATAAGATCGAAACTTTTAGAATTCGCTAGTATGATAGACTGTTAAAGTATACAAATATGGTATGATCACCATAACCAATTTTTAGTGTGAATAAAAATCTGTCAAATCGTATCTTTGTTGTACTCTCTGAGAAACCGAATTTTCTTATCACAGTCGAGGGTGATCGGTTAATGCAATTATTGGTTTATGCAATTTATCAGTCTAGTACAATATGGAATAATCTACTACATAAGATTGTGCTTATTTGCGAAATAAGTTTAATCTTAAATTGTTTTTTTTTTAAATGTACCCACATCACCAATAATAAAAAGTTATAGAAATAATTTTTAAGTATCAGTGAACCACCGCACCTAACTTTCTTTCCTTGAAATTTTGATGAGAAATTTTACTGTGAGTGTAAAGACGTTCTTTATGTGTTTTGTGATATAAATAGGGGAAATAGATAAAATGACGTTCACAAGTTCCATACAAAATGAAATTGATAAATACTCGACATTTGGGAGTGATTCATCAGATGAAGAAGATGACGTAGCCCATTACAATGGAGCCAAAGCTAAGGAAAATTTAGAAAAATTTAATCAAATTTATATCGGTTCTAAATTTCCACATAATAATCTATCATTTATAACGCACTCGGTGGCAATTAAGTTTTTGTATTCACCTCAAATTCAAGAAGCTTATTATAGAAAAAAGAAAGAGCTTAAAAATTGTTTTGAACTGCCTGATCAAAAGAAATTAGAAATAGGAATAGCGCGCGCAGCTGAGCATGTTGTAAGATTTCAGCCAAAATTGGATCTAATCGAAGTCCGTTGTAATATTTTGAAAACAATTAACAATGATCTTAACGGCTTTTTTAATGCACTTGTAAACGAAACTTTATCAAATTTTTTTGAAATATTAACAGATCGTGAAGGTGATTATGGTTATTACGAGCAAAATTTATTAGGTTGGCTCTACAGTGATGAATTAGGAAAATTAAGCATATCTTTGAAGGACAGGCCAACAATTAATTTAGATGTATCGCAATCTGAAAGATTTTTTGTTGATTTTTATTCAACTCTACGTTTGCACAACAGGCTGGATAAAAGAAAAATTAAATATCATAATGAAAGTAGTTTGCAAGATACCAAATGGAAATATACTGACAATGTTGAAGTTATAATTAATCATGGAATTCGGCGTTGTACAAAATATATCTATAGAACGGAGCAGGTGCAATTTAAAACCATCGGAAAAGAAGATGATACTCCATCATATGAACAAATATATAATAACTCTCTATTAATTATGAGAGACTTAGACGAATTGCCTAATATATTCACTACAGGAGCAAATCAAATATCTAGGAATGCTGCTAGTTTACATTATTTACTATTTGGAACAGAAATAATGAGGAATCCATCAGCACTAATTCACAATATGATGATACTAGATTTAATAAAAAGCGGTAGTTTAACATGGAAAGATGCTTTTATAACAAATGTTATGCCTAGCTCAATAAAAGGTGCTGTAATGGCTTCCAGAATGAAAAATAGTAAATATAATGAAAAATATATGCCTCATAAATATCTATATGATCATCCATACGAAGAATATGTAACAAATTATTGCGATGATCATTATAAAGCAGCAGCCAACTTACTTAATAAGGAAAAAACTCTAACCGTACAATGGTTGGAAATGAAACTTGGGGAAAAATGTTTAAAAATGTGTTTAGATGAAAAAGATGATGTTAAAATGGAGTGTGTAGAATTTATATTCAATATACTAGAAACATCATGTCAAGATTGGTATCATGTTGTTGATCTCCCACGAATTGAAGAGAAGAATGAAGATTTTTCTTAAAATTCATTCAAAATGGCGCTTGAGTAACTAAACGCCTTTGAATTGCTGTCAAAGAAATTTTCTCTAATCATACTTTTATTGTGCTTATATCGCTGATGCTTTTTTTTTTATTACTGATGTTAATCTTAATGCTCTGTGCTAGACTTCTAGTTGAAATTTTGTGCATCGTGATGTTTGGTTATGTGATGGAAAATTAATGCTACTAGTGGTTGAGCCAGCAAACACCATTACATCTCCATCATTCTAATTGCTATAGCATACCAGCCAACAAAATCAACAATATCAGCTGCTCATATTCACTTTGTTCCAGTTTTTTTGGTTCATCAAACCTATATTTTTATGCACGTGTATTAGCTGTACATGTGCTTCAGTTAGCAGACACAATTCTTCATCATTACACAAGTGATTGATTACTATTCATCGGTTTAATATTAACGCACTGCGATACTTACTCATATTCTGTGCAATAAACCACTGTGCCAGTACTGGTTATATTTATGTTGTACCATTTTGTTTGGTTATGTGATGGAATAACACTAGTTTGGTTGGCCGCCAAGCAACGTAACATTGCTTTAACACTAATCATCATTGCTTATCATCTACTATCGCTGCTTCAACTTATCAGCTTCCTAATTATTATTATCAGCAGTTATAATCATCCAGTTCCTGCATTCTCTTTGTGGATACATCAGATTTTTTTGATATACTGTGTATAATTTGTTCATGTGCTTGAGCTACTGTAAGCCATATTATACTCTTGGATACATAATACATTATACTTTTAGGTCAATGTACATATCATCGTTGTCATTGCAGTTTTCTACGTGCCATTAACTCGGCTTAATTGTATCCTGCTTCCATCACTTACGAGTCATCAGTTTGTTGCATTGTATCAGGCGTATTATATTTGGTGTACTATATAACAGCAGTATCCTGTGTCACGCATTAATCTACTTCCTGCCGATAAATCTTCTACGTGTCATCAGTTCGGCGTAGTTGGCGTTTCCGGTTTCATTATATTATGAGTCATCAGTTCGGCGTATTATTTAGGTCGTATTATTTTGGTGGATTAATCAATTCAGTATACTGAGTCACGCAGCAATCAACTTCCTGCTGAGGAATTGAGATCCTCTTTTTATCAATAACTAGTACAAGTCTTCAACTACACAGTTAATCGATATCTTTAAAAACTAGTAGAGGGACATCAACCATACATCAACTATCCAAGTTGAGCACCATCACATTCACCAGTCGGTATTATTGTTTTTTCTTTTATTGTTTTTTCCGTTATGTATAGTTTTTGATTTCATTAATTTTCTTTTTTTTTTCTTTCATGTTGCAGCGGAAATTGATGAATTGGCTCGCCATACGGCCACTTAGCCTAGTAGATTACCTTCTTGCATATGTGACGGTACTGCCACTCGTGCGTCTTTTTTTCTTTTTTTTGGTGTACTGTGGGCTTGCTGGTTTCCTTCTTTTGTTGTTATCATAACTATGCCAAACTCTAACAAGTGTCCTTCTTGTGCCAAGTCCTTTTCCAATAGTTCTAATTCTATTTTGTGCGATGCGTGTGTGTGCTGGTTCCACCAGTCGTGCTCTGGTCTCTCCAAAAGGCCTGCTCTGATAAATCTGGCCCCTGGCTATGCCCCCAGTGTGCTGCCAAGTTTTATTCCCCAGATTCTAAATTTGGACTTATTCTGAGTAAGCTGTCCTCGCTTGTGTTACATGAAGACTGACATTCAAGCACTACGCAGTGATCTTGGTTCCGTTAAAACCAATTTATCCGCCCTTCAGCAGGAGCATATTGCTCTTTCAGGACAGTTTGAGTCTTTTAAGTCTAGTCATGATACTGCAATGACCGCGCATGTCGGTGCGCAGTTGACACCGTTTCAGAGTTCACTTGCCTCCCTCCAGCATGCTAGTGACAATTTTCAGTTAGATCTTTCCAAAGTCCAGCTTGAGAGTCTTAAGCTTCTTAGAGCTCAAAGGCGAAGCGATATTATTGTCTCTGGTATTCCTAGTTCTTATACTGATCTCTCTGATGCGGTCTTGCGTACTTTTAAAAATGTTTACCATAGTTTCGAAATGTCAATGTTATCATCATATCGCTTGCTAAATAGACAAAAATTTTCGCTACTAATTTCTCTAGTATTCAGACCAGGGATTGCGTCATGAAGTCATATCATTCGATAAAAAAAGTTGAACTTCATGATATTTTCCCTGAAATTAACCTTAGGGGCACTGTTCATTTCAACGATAATTTACCACCTCTATTGGCAGAAACTTGCTGAGCACTCTCGCGTATTGAAAAGGGACAAACTTATTCTTGGTTACAAGGTTGGTTATGCGTCTATCACAACTAATCTGCTGGATAGATCTATCTTTGAAACGTGCAGCTTGAATTCATTCCTGATCAAATTTCCGACGTAGCGATCAAATTTCCGATTTTTCACCCAATTATTTTGTTAAACTGTAAATTTCTATTCTTAATAAATCTAAAGAGTTGACAATTTGATGTTTCAGTCTTTTGTCATATGATCTGTTTTTTTGATATTATTTTAATACCATCATATTTTGATGATGTGTTCTGATTCTTGATCTGTTGGGTGACCAGCAGTGGTATGGTCATTTAAGCTTAATATTGCACTCATGCATTTTCATATTTGATTTTCTTTCTTTGCGGCAAATTCTTTTTGCGTAATTTGTGTATGTCTGTTATTTTTCGGTAATTAATGGGAACTGCGGGTTGGCTTCTTTGTTAATGTTTTGTGTTTTCGTCAGTCCTTTGCCTTCTATCCTTTTCCTCTCCTGTCCCTTCCTTCCCCTATTCCGTGTTCCCTTTCCTTTGACACGACTCAGATATGCGTCCTTCGTAAGCATCACTGTCACTGTCCACCATGGCTAGTAACACACATTTGTTGGTAGCTAGCGACAACTCTATTTTATCTAGAGCTCTTAGTGTGTATCATAAGTCCCTCAATGTTGGTCATTTCAACGCTCAGAGTCCTAAACCTAGTCCAAATTCTACCAAACTGGAGGAGGTAAGGTCTATTCTGTCGGGTAACTTCCTTGACCTTGTAGGCGTTTCAGAAACCTGGCTTAAGTCTTACGTTTCAAATTTGGCTGTTAGAGTTGATGGGTATCGCGTATATCGTCATGACCGTCCGCGTAGACGTGGGGGTGGTGTTGCTCTGTTTGTTAATAAGAAGCTCAAATCCAAATTGATTGGCACATATGTATGATGATTTGGATGCTGAGGCTGTCTTGGTTCAGGTCCTGGTGGGTGGCAGGAATGTGTTGTTTGTGGTGGCATATCTTTGTAATGGCAAATTTTCACTCCTTGAAAATTTTTTGTCTCCATACGTATCTCAGTTTTCTTCTATTGTTGTCATAGGAGATTTTAACACAAACATTTTAATACAAGCAAATATTATGGACGCTCTTGAGACCTGCTCTCGTCTAGGACTGAGCATTGTCCATAACAATGAGCCAACACATCATGCTTATAACTCGCCAGTTGGGTCTTGTATAGATTTTTGCTTGGTAAGCGATATATCTTTACTTAACATGAGCAGTCAGTTCCGAGTGCCTGGTATCTCGGCTCACTCCTTTATATTCCTCCTGTCTCTTAATCTGCCTAAGGTCCTTGTGCCAACCAAGAAATTTTTTCGTGACTACAATAACTTCTGAGCTTCTCTGCAACGAGCTCTCGCTTGTCGATCTGTCCTCTTTCTACAGTTGTACGGACTCTCTGACACAATGCTTTCCGTTCTTAATACCTATCTGCGTAATGTCTTTGATAGATACGTGCCTGTTCGTTCCTATACGAGCAGTGCGCCTCTCTCTATCAACACTTCCCCTGATCACGTACGTTATCTGCGTGACTTTTCATATAAGGCGTATCAGAGAGACCCTTCTGAGACTGGCTGGAAGATTTTTTGTACCTATAGAAACAGGTTTAGCTCTATGGTCAGAAAGGTTAAGCTGGAGCTTGGCTCTCGTATTTTCTCTAATGTTTCTTCTGCCAAGGATATGTGGTCCAAGCTTAAGCACATTGGTGCGCTTAATTCTGAACCTGACTTTTCGCTCTTGAGTGTGCAGGACCTGAATCGGCTAAACCGGACCTTTTCATCAATAAATTCATATCCTCGCCTTCCACGTTTCGATATGCTCCTTCCGGTAAGTTCTAATGCTTTTTCCTTCCACTCTGTCATAAATTCTGAGGTTGAGATGACATTTTACGGTATTTCATCGAATGCTGTGGAGTCGGATGGTATTCCTTTGAAGTTTTTAAAGCTTATTTTTCCTCTCATTCTGCCACATGTTTGTCATCTACTAAACTTCATTCTTATGTCATCATCCTTCTCTTGTGGTTGGAAGTTCTCTAATATTACGCCACTCCCCAAAGGAGCTACAAATAAGTTTCGACCAATTAGTGTCCTTCCTACATTGTCAAAGGTTTTTGAGAGCCAAAAAAATCAAATACTCGAACATGTTACTTCTAACAAGTTGTTGTCCGACCACCAATCTGGATTTAGGAAGCATTATAGTACTAGTCATACGTTGGTTGATATCTCTGACCGTTTACGCTGCAATAAGGATGGTAAGCTGATTAGTCTTCTTCTCTTCCTGGACTTTAGTAAGGCCTTCGACTCCATCGATCATGCATTGCTGGTCTCCAAACTTAAATCCACGTTTTTTTTCTCATCCAGTGCCTGTAACTTTGTTTTTTCTTACTTGTGCCGTAGGTTCCAACGTGTTACTCCGGGCATGTCTGCATCTAGTTCTTCTCCTATTCTCAAAGGTGTTCCTCAGGGTTCCATTTTGGGTCCTCTTCTTTTTTCGCTATTTATTAATGATATTACGTCTCTTCCCTGTCATTCGATGCTTCACCTCTTTGCCGATGACGTTCAGTTGCTCCATGCTTGTCCACGATTTGACATCCATCGCTGTTTTCTGGAAGCTAATGCTGATCTCAAACTAATATCGGACTAAGCTGTCTCAAATAGGTTGGTTCTTAACCCGCTTAAGTCGCAGGCCATGCTGTTTAATTGCCCTTCATCGCTCTATAATCATGGGCTCACTATCAAGACCGGTGCAGAATCTTGGCACAGGTGCAGAATCTTGGCGTAATTTTTGATAGCGATCTTTCTTGGAGACCTCATATTAATTATGTCATTGGCAGAGTAGTTGTTATCTTAAGAAGGCTTAGTAGCCTGAATCATTTCCTGCCTGTGCATATTAAAAAACAACTTGCTCATGCACTTGTCATGCCACTGTTTGATTATGGTATTGAGGTCTATTCTGTCTGTACCCTGGCGAATATTGGATTAATTAAGAAGTCCTTTAACTGGGTGGTGCGCTTCGTTTATGGTCTCAAAATTAGACAACACGTCTCTGGCTTTGCTATAAAGTTTATCGGCACATCATATAATGATCATATTAGGATGCGACTCCTTCTTCTCTTCTTTAAACTCTTCAAATATGGGTGTCCACCCTATTTGTTGAAATGGTTTACTTTTGGTCCGTCAACTAGGTTGTATTTAATTACCCTTCCGTCCATAAGCTGTAACACCTGTGCTCTGTCGTACTCGTTTAGAACGTCTAAGCTGTTTAGGGACCTTACGCAGGAACTTAAGCGGTTCAATATGTCTGTCTCTAGTTTTAGATCCAAGCTTCTCATCCTTACGAACTACTATGGCACTGCCCAGTCTTAAAACCTGTATTTGTCGCTATTACTATCCTCTCCAATTTGCTTGCCTGCATGTTTTCTGTTTTTCTTCTTTTTCTGGCGGTCTAGTAATATCTGCGTCGACGCTCCTTTTCCCACTTCCTTCCTCCTTTCCTTCCTACCCTTAACTTCCGTTTCCCTCCTTCCTTATGTTATGGTATTCGTTTTTTTTTACAACTATTAAACCAGTAAGCCTATAGTTAGCATCCCTCTCTCCCCCTTATATTTGTCGTGTACATTTGTTGGTTATGAATTATGTAGAGGGGTATGGCGGCTCAATCTGGCTCTGGTTTGATGCTGTCGTTGATATGTATTCTTAAATAATTTTTTCTTTTCTTTGGCTTATATTATATTTTTTGTTATTCTGATATCACTTTGATATTATAATTCTAGTCTGTAGTTATGTATTCAGTATTATATACGCGCATATATAGTTTATAGTAATGTTGTATAGTTAAGTATTTTTTTTCAGTATGGCTGTATGTATATATAGTTTATAGTCATGTATGTATAGCTTAAGTATAATTTTTTATGACTCCTGCCGTCAATTTGTTTTTCTCTCTGGGCAATACATTGGGCCTCGGCCTGTTTGCCGTCATGTACAAAATAAAATAAATAAATAAAATAAAATATTTTGATAGATAAATCAATTTTGTTTTTGTTATTATTTAAATTAACTACGAATTAGGTATAAAATTTTATAGAAAAATTGCTACCCAGTCCTATTTATTTTTTTAATCAAATCGACAAAAACAATGCATGCAAATCATTAATTTTATAACTTTTATGAGAGCGTTTGGTGATTTTTCACCAAATTTTTATTAATTTATTAGTAGTAGAATACAAACAATTACCAAATCTAGTTCTCTTTGTAATAGTACGTTATTGCTGAGATGTTTGATGAGCTAGTTTATTCTTAGGCAACAGTTTACAATGCGATAGGATAGGTTTAGGTACGAGCGAGAAATTTGTGAGAGATTGAAATTCATTAAAAACGAAACCAATCAAAACTCCCAATATTCATAGCCCGATTGTTTGACGAATATATATAAAAAAAAAACAATGAACCTTACCATATACAAGAAACTGGATTAGAGTTTTTGATTTAATTTTTTTAATTTGGAATTTTATATTTCAAGATGGCATTAAATATTTTTTAAATTTTTTATATTGAGTTTTAATTTCAAAATGGCGCTAAGGTTCACGATTTTTTCTGTGCTAAAAAACAAGCAAGCTTACAATAAGCGGAGGTTTTGAACCAATGCAATAATTTATCCATTTGACAGAATAAATACCTATATAATTATTGTTGTGGACCTCGGACCGTCAGCTTCCAATTTGGTATTAACTTCTAGTTTGATATTATTTTTGATATTAAATAATACACAAAACCACTTTAATTATAAATCAACTTTGTTTTATTTATTTTAATATTAGCCCGTTGTCGGTCTAAATCGGAGTCATTTCATTATATTTTTTACATTTGGAAAATTTTAATTACTAATACAATAATTGGTAATTAATTAGGGAGGGGAGTGTTAGTTTATAAATACATATTCATTTATTTAATTTATAATAATTAGGGGAAAACAAAAATAAAACGTGATATAATCAATTTACATATTATTTTATTATTGGTCAGAACATTTATCATTATGTACTTATAAATGCTCTGACCTACATTCAACAATCGTTTTTTCATAACACTTATTTTAAAGTCAAGAAACTGATTTGAAACATATTTTCTGCAAACATAATTAAAAATTATTAATTGCAAAATATCTCAATTCAATTATTATTGAATCAAATCAATTATTTTTTTCAAAATAATTGTTATAAAGTCAAAATGCTTGTGCTGCATTTTGACGAGTTTGGATATGTTTGGAAATAAGGTATTTGGATAATTTAAGATTTGGAAATGGAACTGAAGGAACTTGAGATCTAACACTCGCCCATTCTTACAAATAAAATTTGTGTTGTAGAATGCAAATTTTCTAGTCGAGTCAAATTAGGTTTTTACTTCTAGGTCCTCAGGGATAGCTCCAATTTTGATGATTTTTTTTTAAATGTGTGTTTTTATATATTATTTGAAATCAGGAACATTACAATGTGCGCAATTAAATATTTATATTGTTTAAATAATATAAACATAATTTTGTCACTGTATTTATTACTTTTAATTAAATAGTAAAAGTTAAAAAAAATTGTTTCTTTTTTATTTTATAATTATTATAAGCTTTAAATTATATGAATATTGTAAGAAAAAAATTATAAACAATTGATTTTGTATTTTTTTTGCATTTAAATATGACATATATAGAGTGACCATTCGTACTGATTTTATCAGTACAGTACTGATTTTCTAGCTTCGGTACTGATAGACATATGCGGTACTGATTTTTACTGATTTTTAAAATTATGTACTGAAACTACTGATTTTTAAGAAAATTGTTGAATTTTACTTTAAGCTTCAATTTAAATAAGGAAATAAAACAATACGTGTCATCGTTTGGTATAAACTTGTAATAAAAATTATTTGAAAAATAGTACATTTTGCTACAAGAGATGAAAACGCTGCTTTTTCGTGAGCGAACATTTAACACGAGACGTGTTAGCGTCGAGTGGTGCAATTTCACGAACGTAAAATGTTTCTCGCGTAGGAAATACAATTTTTTCTATGATAACAATTGAAAAGTCTATTTTCATCACGCTTAATGACCTGTGAAAATGGGTTCTTTTACAACTATATAGTGTAAAAAGAATAACAAATTGCAGTTGCTATCTTTGCTCATATAATTTTACAAAGTTTTTGAAACAACGCAACCATAAAAAACTAGAATATGAATTTTTAATGTTATGTTGTCAATTTTTAATTTTATAATTTATAGTAAATATCGATTAAAAATATACTATCATAGAAAAAATTGCATTTCCTACGCGAGATAAAAACGTTTTTCGTTCGTAAACATGTCTCACTCGCCGCTAGCGCGTCTCGTGTACAACTGTTTACTCACGAAAAAACAATGTTTTCATCTCTTGTAGGAAAATATGCTATTTCAAGCAGGCTTGAGAAAATAGATATTTCATTTGCTATCATAGAAAAAATACTTTTATTCTTAAAAGGTGGAGTTACCCACGGAAAAAAGATCAAAATTCTAACCCTGTGTTTCCCAAGCAATCGTGGCGGAAAGTTGTATTTCATAAAATTCTGGTGTTGGTTTCAACAAACTTTTCTTAAAACTAATTAAAAAAATTAAAACAGATTTGTCTACTTCGTTCACACTTTACCTTTCGGCTTAGAAGAGTCATAGGGGAGACTAAGGAGACTAAGGATGCTACATATTTTAACTCTTAAAATTTTGTACTGATTTTACTTAGAAAAAAAATGGTCACCCTAGACATATAGTTTATTTATACGTTTAGGAAATTCGATAATTTTGATTCGACGGTTAAAGTGCAAAAAAGTCCCCATATAATTAATAAACATTTCCAAAATACACAGAAAACAATAAAATCGTATTTTTATCTTATTTAAATTATATGAGTTGAAAATGTATGATTCATATATATTACAAGATATAACTGAAAGTAAAAATCCTTCGTCGAATCTTCATCGATTTTCATGAAAATTGGGAATTAAGCTCATCTTAAGCCCTTAACTTCAAAAGTGACATAAGTCTGATTTGCGTTTTTTAGGTTTAAGGAGTGAAAACTCCGCCTCCGTGAAATATAGAAAAAATGTAGGTTTAAGCATTTTATGAATTTCCACTTTATTTAATTATGTAAAATAAAGCTTATTTTTTATTTTCGAAAATAATTTATTGTGTATTTCAAACTTTTCAACCCTTAAACACCACCCATTATGCCTTAGATAATAAGTAAAAGTACACGAAAATATTGTAAAAATATTATGATAGGAAAATAACATTTATTTTGGTAATATATCATTAGAGGTACTACCACTATCAATTTCTTTCACTAGATAAATTGGCGGACAATTTTGGCAGTTGTCACCAAAGTGCCCTTAAATGTTGAATTATAATATCTTCAGAAGGCTCCAACTGTTGGACCCAAAGAGGACAACTTGAGCTCGTTTTTTTAGTTGCTTTTATGAATGATTCATAGCGTGTCTTCTCCAGATATGCTGATAACATAACTTCGACACGACTCATTATATCAAATTGAATATTTCTAGTGATTCCGTACAAAACGATTAGAAGTACTTGTATAAAATATCTTAATCTTATCTCACATCAGAACGTTTTTCTAATAGATAAATACGTACGGTAGATACGTCAGGGGTAAATACGTAAGGGGTAGGTATGTGAGAGTTACGCTCACCATTAGGGTGGCCCTAAACAAAAATTTTAATTTTTTGTACGGCACCCTCCCATTTCGTGTCAATACCAGTGACCAGAACAAAACCTTTCAACTTTAAGTGGCCCGAGGCACGCCTTAGAGTTAAACGATTGATTTCAAATTTTGCAAATAATTTTTTTATGGCTATTGACACGAAATGGGAGGGTGCCGCAAACTGTACAATGCAAAAAAAAATTCTAGAGTAACCTAAGGGCCACCCTAATATACATATTATATTCAAATTTTATGCACATATGATTATCTATGGAGCTCCAAAGTCATGTGGAATAAAACAGCGTTTTTGCACCGAAAAATGTGAGTGGTTTTTGTAACATAACTTTCTCAATTGTAGACCTCTAACTTCCATTAAAAAACTAACTGATAGGTACTTTCAAGGCTATAAGGAGTGATCCGAGCACTAGAATGCAAACTTGAAACAGTTATATCTCCGGTATTTTTTATCCTATAAAAACAAAACAGAATCACTTTTTGGTTATGAAAAACCAACGTTTTTGTGTGGAATATGTTTTAGTTTTAGAGTTATTTTGAACAGAGGGTACTTTTTTAAGAAATTTGAAAATACGTTTTTCATTATTATCACACTTTTTTCGAAAAATATGTATTTCAATCTAGCCAAACTTCTGGATCATATAAGTAACACTAAAATACAGCTATTTGTATAGGGGTAATGGTCAATATAAATTCTGTTGGGAATGGCTGAGGATTCAACACTGAGTTTCTATTTTGAATTCAGGTCGCCCACCGTTTTTGCATCGTAACTTTCTTTGTTTTAATGCAAACGATTCTAAAGGTTTTTCCAATCATTACCAAAAATGAAAGTTACTTGTGTCTGAAAAATGCATCGCATTTCCGTTATTTAACGTTGAATGCTTCAAACCAAGTCGTTAAAAAAATTCTCGTCATCGAACCATAACTTGCTTCATTTTGAACCTACAACGCATATAAAAAAAACAATCTCTTCGTTTTTTTTAAGTTTCATTTTTGTTGATTACACGTTTTTTGATAGAACGTTAAGTTTATAAGTTTTTTGCGAAAAACTGTCAAAAAACGTTCATTTTTCAACGAACAATATAAGTTTTCAATCGCGACTAACTCGAAAAATATCAATCTATCGAAAAAACCTTATGGAATATTTTATACATAAAATGTGTCCCTTTATCTATTTTTGGAGTTATTTTGAGTGAAAAATATTCTATCCTCGAGAAAAGGTGGAATCCAGGGTATCCCCAGGGTAAGAGAGCACATTAGCGCTATGCCACTTTTGTTTCTTGAAACATCCCTTAACTACTCACCAAATTTCACGCCAATCGGTCAAAGTTCAAAGAATTCAAAGTTGAAAACATGTCTGTTCATAAAACTCAGCAAAGGCTCTATATATAGTGACAAATACATACACATGTAATATATAATTAGACATAGCGCGTACAAATTTTGCTACTCTTATAATAATATATTTTTATGTTATAATTACATGAAATTTTCTGTAAATTATAACTTAACAATTCTTTTATTGTATAAATTTTGTTCAAAAATTAATTTGTACATGCATTTTGTTTATATTGTTTAAACAATATAAATATTTAATTGCGCACATTATAATGTTTCTGATTTCAAATAATATATAAAAACACACAATTAAAAAAAAATCATCAAAATCGGAGCTGTCCCTGAGGATTTAGAAGTTTTCACGATTTTGACGCTAATTTGACTCGACTATAAATAACTTAACTTAAAAGGATATAAGAAGAATAGCAAAATTCTAAATACATGGATAACTGAGTCCATACATATCTTCGACAATTGTTTAGACTCTCAGTCTCTACTTTACTCTACCCTATGACCACAAACTTTTAATTGAAGCTTTTAAACAAAATTTATAAAACCCATCTCCTTGTCAATTTCGCCGTTTTGATTTGACAATTCACTACTGATATCCAGTACATATTTACGGTGTCGACAATGCCGTATCTGACGCACTATCACGGATGGATCAAATCTTCATGCCAGAAAAAACTGATTATGCGCCATCGGGAACGCGTCAACTACTGACGAGGAATTTCAAAATGATTCTCACAAGTTTACCTCGACATCAATGGTCCTTTACCATTATTTAAAAAACAACGATATTGCGTAACGTCACACTGAAAAAAATAAATGTGACTTTTACAAAATTTTTATAAATATACAACACACCAAGTTTTTTGATAAACAACAATTTTTTTCCTTCAAATCCAAAAATAATTCGTAAATCAAATGAATTTTTGGTTTTCCCAAATAACTTTTTTGTAATGTGCAATATTTTTGGTGAACTTACAAAAAAATTTGTGAGTTGCATATTTATAAAAAATTTGTAAAATTTATTTAGTTTTTTTTAGTGCTTCGGGCCGTTATACACGGTGCTTCAAACCAATATCAGTTACAGACATCACTTTTGGCACAGCCGCATTTGCGGTACACAACTCTTGGATTTCGAGATTTTGTGTTCCAGAATCAAGGAACCCATTTCAAATTCCAACTCTTGCCTGTACTGTCTAGCCTATTAAGTTTCAACACATTCAGAACTACATGTTATAATCCAAAATGCAGCGGTATGGTTTAAAAAAGATTGCTTTGCACAATTAAATCATCAATTATATGTCATGGACTGGACTTGACTGGACAAACATTCTACCTTCAATCAATTCAATTCTACCTTCATTCTACTTACAAACTACTTCAGCGTAACTAACTTTTGAAATCTTAATTAGAATTCCAGAACAATTCATAGATTATGCTGCTCAATCATTTTGTCCCCAATCAGAGTTGGTTAAAGAATTCTGTAAAGTTAAATTAATTTTAAAGTTAAACTTCCTGTTGTAAGTTTTTCCTCGTTCTTCTGGCGAATCACTGATGAAGGAGTATATGTGGGAGTATTGCGGAAGGAGTATTGCGATTTTTCACCAAAATTTTATTAATTTATTAAATTTATATTGGCATTAACTTTTGATTAAACTTTAGGATAAAAACAATTCAACAAAATAACAAACAAACAAACAAAATATCTTTGTAAAAATTTTTTTTCTTCAAAAACTTAGTATATTGGTAAGACATAATTTTTTCATTCAAAATAGTTTCGTCAGTTTATTTCTTCAATTTGAAAAGGAGAACTTTTTAAATTTTTTTTTTCAATATTTTGCAAACTAATGTAAATGTTTTTTTCCTTATTTTACCTTATAAAAGAAACATTGTTTGTTTGCCAATGGCGTTATTATTTTATAAATCAACATTATAAGAAGTAAATGACTGTATTAATGTACATTTATTTGCAACAAGCTGAGCATAATTGGTGACCTAGACGTAAGTCGGAGGAAAAATTGCATCTAATTTAAAACTAATTTTATAAACAGATATTTAAAAAAAAAAGTATTTTTTCCACAACTTTTTTTTTGATTTATTTAAACTATTAAATATTTTGTTTTTATTAGATTTTATATCTATTTAATCCGAGATATTATTATAATCTGTTTTTTACAGTCGATCGACAAAAAAAAATTTTTTTCGAGACGTATAACTTGACAATTGTTTTAATTGATGACCCGGTGAACTTCGTATCACCTACATATATTTTTGAAAAATAGGTCAAAACTTAATACAAAATTTTTATCAACATTAAATGCAAATGCAACACAGTTATACACTTAATCGATTTAAGGCTTTCTGATGTACTATATTTTTTTTTTGCGGTGCGTACATATGTAAAGATGATGGTTTTCCGCGAAACAGGGAAACTCCAAGCTGATTCGGCAAATTTTCAACGACTGGCCCTGTGATTTATTTATGGTCATCGCAAAGGCCAGACGGACGAGAAATTGTAGACGCTTAAAATCGAATGGCAAATCCGTTGGAATCATCGGTATACGCGGGATCAAGACTCATCCCCTTTGTATTTTCCCTTGATAATCTTGGCCTCGATGACGTTAGTCATTAGCTTTTTTACAGCCAGTCTCGTTCCATTGCACAGTCGAGGTTGACTAATGTTACGCAGCATAATCACAACTGATCCTACTTTTAATTGTAATTTGTGAGGTGGTAGTCCAGACAAATCCAGGAAATTTAAAAACTCTGTGGGACAGTTGATCACGTCATCCTGGTTTGTAACTGTGGCAACTGATTTGTAAGAAAATAACTCTCCGGGAAGAAAATTATGAATGATTGCATTGATGTCATCGACATCTTTGTTATTGACCGCCAATATTGCTCGTTCACTCAGCTAATTATGGTTTCTGAACTGTTGTTCTATGTCCGTAAAAATACGCTGAATAAGCTCCTCTTTTGAGCCGACGAAGTGACAAAAATCCGCCACAAATTAGATGATTTTAAGCATGCGCTTAGTTCGTCAGCAACAGTTGATCGGGGAAAAATTGGAAGAGTCTGACGAAAATTACCTGACAACAGAATCATGCCTCCACCAAAAATGTTTTGGTTGTCACGAAGATCTTTTAACGTTGACCTCTTGTGGGCCATCGTACATTCATCCAAACGATCAATTTGCATATCTGTAGAATGAAACAGACAATTACTGAATTGATATTTGCAAATTTAACCTGTCGAATGAAAAATTGCTGTTTGTAATTAATAAACAAATTTAGGGTTATTATGTATACCAACCAAAGGTTATTATGTATACCTACATAAATCCAGGATTGCAGGATTGATCACAACATTTAAAAATGAATTCAGATACTATACGAACAAATACATGTAAAAACATTGAAAATAGAAATGCTTAAAGACATATACTATATTTATACTTAACGTTACATCTCAAACGTTACAAAAATTTCAAACAAATACGTCGCTAAAGAAGTTTCACTTCAAAAAAAGATAAAAGACATCAAATGTTTCACAGCTAGGCACATTTTGTATAGAAAAATTAAATTGTGGTTTTTAGTATTTTCCGTTGCTTATTATTTATGTTTCTTACAGTTTAAACCTTCCCTGAACTTCCACAAACATTTCAAGATCAAAATTAGCAAAATCGGTCCAGCTATTCTAGAGTTTTAGCGAGACAAACGAACAATATTTGATTTTTATATATATAGATAGAAATAAATAATTTATAACTACCTAACTATAATTTTACTAAGTATAAAAATTAAAAATATAATTAATATCTCAAGTAAGAAGTATTTTTAATGTTTTACGCACAAACGAATCGTAAAACACATTTTACATCCTAGTTATCGTGGCTGAAAGTTGAACTTTACATCCGTAAAATAAAATCCCGTTGCTATATGAAATATTAATATATTTTTCTACTTTACCGCCCGTAAAATAATCACCCGTAAAATATTCATAAAATTAGAACAAACAAATAAATTTTTGTATGAATAATAGAGAAAATCATGGAATGTTTAGCATAATTTTCAAAATGTCTAGCGAGTTTAAAAAATTCAAAAATTGATTTATACTACAATAAAGTTGTGCAGTAGTGCGTAAAACGTTGTACATACACTCAGGCTGAAAGGAAGATTACGCCTTTGGTTCAATAAAAGCCCTCGCTTCGCGTCGGACTGCAATATGAACCGCTGGCGTAATCTTCTACTTTCAGCCCTTGATATGTAAATAACTATTATGAATGAATTTCAAAAACAAAAACATATTATACGTTTTATACGTTACTTTTTATACGTGTATATTAACAACCCTGCAAAAAACCATATCAACAGGCGTACATGTGGTAGCAACGGCAGATTGATACCCAATTCCTCACATCCAAAATTTTTCCTTTCGGTTTGAGTTTTTACGCATGTCTTTTGGTCTGAGAAATCGAGTCAAACATTCCACCGCTTTATGAATACCGTTGGTCAGATTGATATATTGGTAGCAAGTTAGAATACAGTACAGCATTAACACCGTTTAAGTTTACTTTATAAAATATTGTCTGAATTGGGGTAAACATCAAAGTTTCTAAATGGATTTTTAGTACTGAGAGTTTTGAGTTTCTTCGTCATACGATATCAAACAGTGAACTATCACCATCTTCCAATCGAATTGAAGTTATTTATTATTGTTCATCGCCCTCTTCGGTTCGTCAATTACAACATTTCATTGGAATGATTAATTATTTAGCAGATTTGTCCGGAACATAGCAGAATATCTTGCACCATTAAATTAAAGAACTGGCTCGCATTTTCCATGGCCAGTAGTATGTGAACATTGTTATCAGAAGGCCAAATATGCTCTAGAGTCTAGTAACATCGACAATTTTTATTCATTCTATCTATCTATTCTATCACAGTTTTCAGCATAACAAATGAGAAATCGAATTGGGCGGTTGGAGCGGAGTGTTGTTAGAACAGTTGAGTTATGGAATAATGAAATCTGGGCACCAATCTCATTTTTTCGAAAAAAATCTTATCTGCGGCATCAAAGAATTCTGCATTTGAACAAGAGCTTCTCGGTGTGTACCATGCGTTAAAACATTTTCGTTTTTATATCGAACGAAGGCAGTTTGTGATCTAAAACTGAACGAAGTTCGAGACAAGCTTGACAAGGATTACATCGCTCAAGTTACCAGCAACATCAGGTAGCATATAAGTGGTAAAGAAAATGTTACCGCGGATTGTCTGAAAAAAACGTCAACCGGACGCAACCGTCTATTTGTGCCAAAGAATTTACAGAAATCAGTTTTGATTCTATACCCCGATCGCGGTACTCGTTAATCCCAAAAACTCAGTTCAAACATAACCAAAAATATCAACGATTATGCATGCAATTCTTTATAATACCAAAAAGAAAACAATTGATGCGTAGCCGATTGTTGATATGACCGCTACTGTAACAAAAACCTTTGTTTTACGAAGATAACAACCGATCAAGGCTCACAATTTGAGTCGAATTTATTCACAGATCTGACTACGATGCTAGGATCCCATTCCATCCATACTACCACCTACCATCCACA
>OY856186.1:357967843-358157075 GCA_963693315.1 Diogma glabrata | reverse complement strand
TCATTTTAACACTATGACAGTGAGTGACCAGCAAAACACCATTGACCATTGACAAGTAAAACAGGGTAAAAAATATGGTTCACGCACGATGGATCCGATTCCATCCGAGCACTGCTGGTGACGATATTTATAAAAAAACAACGAGATAAGAGAATTAAGATTTGAAGTTAAGTATCAATCACAACTCGTGTAGCACTTTTTCGAACAGAGTTCAAAAGAGTCAGGATGGAAACAGATGCAGCGCCCCAAACTTGACAACAATACTCCATACAAGGACGAATGTAGGACTTACAAATGAGGAGTTATTAACATTGAGTGAAATATTTTTTATATCTATTGAGGACTGAGTTTTCTTGGCGCGCTCTTTGCCATCGCCATTATACGATCATTCTAGAGTAAGTCGATAGAAATTTTGATGACCAATAAAATTTTTCACATTTGGTTGTCATACACACTAATCGAAATATCTTTGGCAAACTCGGTCGTTGATCTGGCAACAATCAATAGCCATGTTTGGTGAGCTAAAATTGAACATATTTCAGTCACCGAAATTGGCAACTTTTGCCAGGCTATCATTTACATTTATGGTATCTCTCCGGACGGGCTTTATTCGTTCATGCATTTTCCCTTTTAAAGATAGGAAAACGAGCGATTTGTGCAGTATACTATCATCTGCAAAATTATTTATTGGGTTACTGGTGATTTTCATTTGATGTAAAAGTAAGATGGTGACAAAACTAAGCCTTGGGTACATCAGTGTTAATTAATTTAGATGCGTAAGAAAAGCCATCGATGGATACCGAAATGTATCGGTCGGTGAGAAAGTTTTGAATAAACTACGCAACTGCGGGGTTAAATCCGTACGCTACGCGCTTGCTGTTCAGGTTAGCAGCCCGGATTTGATCAAATGCAATTTGACGACCAAATTGTAATTAAAGAGGAAAATATTATTCAACTTTGCCTTAAACAACAGAAAATTACTGATTATTTTTCAGTAAAAAATTGTCCATCGCAGCTTAACCTGAGTAGACATATTCAGACATTCTCATTCGAAAATATTTACATATACATATGTTTATGTAGCGTCGGTTTGATTAGCTTTAACATAATTATTTTATTAATGAATTGTTTTTAAACTATTCCTATTTTTTTGTGATCGAATTTATATCAATTAACATGTAGCAAATAATTTAATATGAAATACAATGATATAATGAGAATGACAGGCAAATTTGCTTATGCTTTTTTAATTTTTTTGGATATAACGTACCATGGTGTATAACGTACGGCTTACGTCGGTCCCTTGACCGTACTTTATAAACGAGTTTTACTGTATTTAAAAAAAAAACTGCTTAAAATTAGTTTTGCAATTTTTCCTCCAGATCACGTCGGAGTCCCCAATTATTAAGCTTGTTGCAAACAAACGTACATTAATATATTTATTTACTTCTTATAATGTTGATTTAAAAAAAAATAAAGCCATCGGCAAACAAACTGTTTCTTTTTTAAATTATTTATAAGGCAAAAAAACATTTACACTATTTGCCAATGTTGAAAAAAAATTTAAAAAGTTCCCCTTTTCAAATTGAAGAAATAAACCGAATTAAAAACGAAACGATTTTTTTATTAAAAAATTTACTTTACAAATATACTAGTTTCTGAAGAAAAATAGTTTTTACAAAGATGCCTTGAAAAAAAAATTGAACAAAAAGTTATTTCCAATAAAAATTAATAAATTATAAAATTTTGGTGAAAAACCACCACAAATACTCCTTCATCAGTGATTCGCCAGAAGAGTGAGAAAAAACTTACAAGAGGAAGTTTTACTTTAAAATTAATTTATCTTTACACAATTCTTTAACCAACTCTGATTGGGGACTAAATTATTTACCAATATAATCTATGAATTGTTTTGGTATTCTAATCGAGCTTTCAAATGTTAGTTATGCTGAAGTAGTTTGTAGTTCTTTGCTAACTGAGGTTCTTAAACCCAGAAGGATTGTAGGTAGAATGTTTGTCCAGTCTAGCTAGACGGTTATAACCGTTAGGACGGTTATAATAGTTGATGATTTAATTGTGCAAGGCAATCTTTTTAAACCTTACCTTTGTATTTTGGATTATAACAGGTAGTTCTGAATCTGTTGAAACTCAATAGATTGGACAGTACAAGTAAGAGTTGGAATTTGAAATTGGTTCCTTGAATCTGGCACACAGAATCTCGAAATCCAAGAGTTGTATACCGCAAATGGACTGTGCCATAAATTATTGTCTAGAACTGGTATTGGTTCGTAGCACCATTGACCATTCGTAGCACCATTCACGTTACGCAATATCGTTGGTTTTTGGATATGGGTAAAGAACCAATGATGTCGAAGTAAACTTGTGAGAAACATTTTGAAATTCTCTGGTATGAAGATTTGGTCTATCCGTGATAGTGCGTTAGCTAGAACATTGTCGACACCGGAAATATGTACTGGATATCAGTAGCGAATTGTCCAATCCAAACGGCGAAATTGACAAGGAGATGGTTTTTATAAATTTTGTTCAAAAGCATAAATTAGAGGTTTGTGGTCAGTGAATAGAGTAGAGTAGTCTTAACAACTGTCGAAGACATTTATGGACTCGGTTGTCCATGTAAGTATAATTTTGTTATTCTTCTTAGATCCTTTTAAAAAGTTATTTAGTAAAATTTGGTCTATAAAAATAGTTATATAAAAATTGTCGTTAACAAAACGTTTATTTTTTAAATTTTCTTTTTGATATTAGTAATGTCAAAAAAATTTTCGAAAAAATGCAAATTTTTTAACTACACCTGTTAACTACACCTTTATTGATAGGTTAAGGTTAGGTAAAGTTCCAGTGGCTGTCATCATAACACCAGGTCAGGACAATACACGTATTGGCCAAAATGGGTCCGTCGTGATACCACAGGATCTCCTCAACCTATTCGAACCATTTACAGCTTCTGCTGAAGCTAAGTATTTCTCTAATTTTAAAATTACTCAGGTCGGTGAGAGTGGTTAATGTGTGCGTTGTAAAATCAATCTGTCAAATTCTATGGGAAAAAAAGCTGGACACGTACCAATAGATGGAACTATAATTGTAACGATTTTATCTTTATAAAAGGTTGTATCACTTTATTTCAGGGTTGTTAATATACACGTATAAAACGTTTTATACGTTACACGTATAATACGTAACGTATAAAACGTATATAACGTATAAAACGTATAATATGATTTTGTTTTTGAAATTCATTCATAAAAAATTAAAAATGCTTCTTACTTCAGATATTAAATATATTTTTAGTAAAAAAATATATATATTTTAGTAAAAATATAATTACGTAGTTATAAATTATTTATATATTTTATAATTTATAACAAAAACTATTTAAATTCTAGATGTTATTTGAATGTAAATGTTTATGCTTTATACGAAAGACTATGTTACTGTACATTAAAGTGGTTAATAATCTTTAATTCACTAGATTTGAATATTGAAAATTTTGAATTATATATTAGAGATTTTTTTGAGCACATCAACTCAAGCAATTAAATTATTTTTGAATTTTTCAACACGTTGGTATACTATATGATTTTCTTTCATTTTGATTCCAACATTTACTTAATGGGAAACATTTTGGATTAGAAACATTTGGCTCTTGAACTTAATTATTTGGCATCATGAAATGTTATTGAATATATAAAATATGGTTCAATTCAACTTCAGCTCCTCCCATCTAATAAGAACAGCTGGGAAATATTATGTTGTTGCAGAATAAATAGGAAAATTATTAGAGATTATTAAAGAGATGTTTTTAAAAAAAATTTGCTGTGTGAATCCGGGTTGCACCACTTCCAATTAATAGACACAGTTTGAAAATAACAGGCTCTTGCAGATAAAATCTTCTTTTTATACAAAAGTTGTAATAGTTAAAATATAAAATATTTCTTTGGTTTTCATTTATTTTTATTTTTAATACAAGGGGAACGCAAGAGAATACAAGACAGTATACAGTTAAAATATGTATTTACGTCAAACGAAAAGGTTTAGTGAGAAGTTTATTGAGTAAATTCAATTTTGGTCATTGATGAATCATGGTAAAATGAAAATAAGGTATTCTCACTAGAGTGACAGCGATGCCATTTTGATTTTGATTGACGTCACTCAGAGTTTTAAATAATACGTTTGTTGAATGAATGAATGAGAAAAGCTATTGTTTTTAAATTAAAAATATATTTAGTATGATTTATAAATTAATTTATTAGTTAATGAAATGATTGAAATTAATTCATTCATTAATTAATGAACTTTAGTATTTGTTTTACTATTAAAACATATACAAATTTAAATGCCGAACTACGTTAAAACCAAAAGTTTTCAACAAATGTGAAAAATCATACTCAAAACATAAGGTTTTTTAATTTCCAGAAAAATAAATCAATTTGTAGTGGATAAAATCATGTGGAAAAAGAAAATGTTCGTATTTATTATAAGATAGTTTGTTCCTTACACTTCACTGAAAATGACTGGACTTTAAAAGACAAACTTTTAAATACTCTAATGAGTAAAAGATCGTTGAATTGATCGTGGAAAGTAGAACCTTATCTTAGAACATACAAGGAAGTGGTTACTTCCAATATTTGCACATATAAAGGAACGGTTTAAAGTCGGTTTAAAAACATAAGTCTGCTTATGAATCGATCGATGCGAAAAGAAAGTACTAGCAATTCTCAAATTATTTGATAATGCAAACTCAGGCATTCTCTCACCATTATCATTGTTGGTGTTGATTTCATAACCTCCTCTAGTGCTATGTAGAAAATATTGACGGTCTTAGCTTCAGTAGGTGCATGCAAGGCAATAAGAGAAATATTGTTTTATGTACCGCGTACCTCTAAGTAGCAAATCCTCTCATTGATCAGGATGAATTTCAACACGGCTTCTTGTATGCGTGCACCAACAAGGAAACCAGTACTAAATTCATTTCGAGAAGAATGACCACTACTGCATAAAGAGTGACTATTCGAGTTTTGTTTTCCGATTATTGGCTGTCTAATTTCTTGCAGAGAAATGATATCCATCCTATGCCTCTCAGTCTCTGTTTCTAGGCTTATTAAAGCATCATGAGCGATCAGGCTGCACACGTTTCACGTTCCGATTCGGTAGTTTGGTTCTTTCTCACGTCCAAGTAAAACTTCTGTTGTTTTGTTAGTGTCTGGTATTCTTTTTTTGGTTATCAAATTTAACAAAGCTTTTTTTTCGGAGTGATTATTAACGTCAGTCCCAACCCAAATTTTCGTTAATGGTTCTGTTATGATGTTAAGGTTATAAGAAGATTTAAGGCGCTAATTTGCGGTGATGTAGCGTAATAGACTAAGCAGTTTTTCTCTGCTTGTCTCCGATACACCAACCTAATTCTGTCTGCATTGCCCCTGCAGCATGGCGTGGACGTCGAATTTCCTACCCTGCAAAATGTTCTTTAGAGTTAGAAAACTTAATAAACAAATTGTTAATGAAAAAAACAAGGAAAACCATAACGTAAAAATTATGTTTTCTCTAATTTTCAAATTAAAACATTTTTTGTTTCTTTATATTTACGCCGGATGACGTCACACAAAATTTTCGTTTAGCTGTCAAGAATACCTTATATTCGTTATACCATGTTCGAATACTAAATGAACATCGCGTTTTTTGATTGGTTCATTAAATATTTAATGAAAATGAGATCTCATTAAGTTCTCGAACGCACTCCAGTTATTCTGCCTTAGATATTTATTCAATGGTTAATTTAATCCACAAGTTTTAATATTTGAAGGGTACAGGGGAAAAACAACGTAATACCATTGATTAAGCATTATAAGATAATATTACTATGAATTACAACAACAAACATTATTTGCCGTTGCTTCTAACATATTACAAAAAAAGAGTATCACTAGTTTAAAAACAACTTTATGATGGAACAGGCTAAATAACTGTAAAACTATGATGCGAAAACGAAATAAAACATTTCATTTTTTTATGCTCAAAATTTACCAACACTTTGATAAAATACCATATAAAAATCATAAACTTTATTTACAATATCTTCTCTTTTTTTCACAAAAAAATTAAGAATTCTATCTCTCTCACCCTAACAAATTTTCAACAACGAAAACAAAAAACAAACGACTGAACTTTAATAATTTACGAAAATGAGAGGAGGTAAATACTGAAAAGGTAATTAATTTTGATATTTTAAAGCGATCAGTTTTGTGTTTTGTTTTGATAATGATTATTTGTTTCTTATTATTTGAACTATAATTGTGGAATAGGTTACATAATTGTATGTACAATCACCTTCCATTTATCTCGTTTCAACGCTATTTGACTTTAGTTTTCCTGTAGTGAACGTCTTGATAGTTACATCGTCAAGCCAGAGTTGCCCATGTTTTTCTCTCCACCGAACACCGACTGGTTAATGGGTCACTTTTTGGTTGTTCTTTCTAATGTGGTTAAATTTCTAACGCGATTAATTTAATGAATCTGATAACATCGTAGTCTCCAATGTTTTGTGATTAATTTCACGTTTCATTCAGATTCTATACTGACTTTTTAAGCAACTTCACATGTATCATAATATATTGGTATGGCATTTCTCTCGAATGTTGATAGGTTTGATAGGATTTAGTTGATAGGTAGAAAGCTCTGTTTGCGGTAGAGGCATGGGGTGTGCATGCCGTTTGACGTTGTTATAAAAAATATAACGTTTTTGCACTTGTTCTACTGTGTAGTCGGTAGTATCTATGGTTCCGGAAGATTTTTTCCTGTGGTGCTATTTTCAAAACTTAAAGTATACTTTATAGTCGAAATTGTGTACAATTACAAAAAATTGATATTTTGGGTAACACGAACACGACTACTTTTTAATCGTTTTGTAACTACTGAGTAAAAATCAATCGTAATGAAAAAAGTATACTATTTTTTAGCTGTCAGTGTTAAAATATTAACTAGAATTTTCTATGAAATTCAGCATATTTTGAACTATTTTCACCAAAAAACAGCAAATAAATTATTTTAAAACAAAAACTACATTTTTTCGGCAAACGTTTAAATTTTTTATAAATATGAAATTAATACATCAAACATTTTACAAATATGAATTCTTATCGTCATAATTACTTCCAAAAAAGAGAAAAAAACATGTAAATTTGTATGAATAAAATTGTTTTATCAAAGCAGCCTTTTCAACATTTCATAATCCAATTGAAATAGTTGTTATTTTGTTGTCATAGTTATACAATATGTTTGAAAAGATAACAAACAAATAACAAATGTTACTTTACAGCCTCCGTATTATAAGATAAGAATGGCGTAACTTTTGCTGTCGCAGGCTAAAAGCTAAAAGCTTTAGCTAACTCCCTAGCGGCGGTAAAGTTAAACTTTACAGCCGTTTGTCGAAAAAATATTTTTCTTAAATTTTTTTCGCATTGTTGTAGCCATCAACAAAGAAAATTTCAAAAATATGCCGTTTGTAAACGACAAATTATGCATTTAAAATATTAATTAAATAAGTAGAAAATTGATTAATTAATTAAAATAAATAATTGTTTTTATAAACAAATGTTGTAGTTTCCAAATTAAATTCATTTTATATCTTTCATTTTATGACAAATTAAATTCAACATACTCTGGAGTTGAGTATAAATAATCACCACAATATCTTATAACGAAGACTCCTGAAAATACCATTTTTTAAACCCTTCGTTAAAAACCATTCGTTATTTGTTGTCGTAATTATAAAGTATGCTAGGATTGTAAGGTAGGATTTAGTTTTACCGCTTTTGATGAATAAATAAAGTCGTTTAGATTTCTTAAAAATGGTTTAAGATTTCCTAAAAATGGCTATTATTAAGACTTTGACTAGATTTGTTAAAGGCGAGGTTTTGTGTCTCGATTTCACTTTACCTTATCACAAACTTAAGTCTCAAATCAAATAGCGCGGACTATTATTGATGCTATATAGCATAACAAAAAGCAATATCAATAGATCGAGCACTGATAATTTGATTGTTATTCTATAGTTGTTTATTGTATGTCTGGCTTCATTTGTGATAAGTTTTTTCTTTTTATTTCTGATGGATGTGGATTTTTGATAGAAATCTTTTATCGTAAGTCGATCATTTGCAAAGCGTGTCTTAAACTTTCAACTAACCATATGTTGATTAATGTTTTCGATAAACTTCTTCATATTTTTTATTATCTTTTTCCTTCTGTTAGGCTTTTCTAGAGCCTTGATACTCAGTTGTGAACCTTACGGATACTTCATTCCATTTCGGCGTGCATTCTAAGTGTACCTTTTCCTCATATTAATTGGGCAATAGCTTATGTTGTTTCACGCGACCATTTATAATAAACCAAATTCTAATTTCTCCTTCGATTTAATTACTGCAGTGGTAGTAGACTAGCGTCTTTATCTGTTTCATGAATTCCACTTCCAGCAAATCTTATTTATTATACAGGCCCTATATTTTGAGTCTATGCTTATATATTTTTAATAGAAAGTGTTGTGTATTAGAAATTGCAACATGTGTCACGAAGTCATGTGACATAGAATAGAATTTAGCTATACTCATGCCGAGCAATAAATAGAAAAAGGATTTTTCTGTTATTTGTAAATATAGAGATCGTGCTCCTCTCACATTAACATCGAAGTCGAACATCTTTTCATAAATTTTGGTAGCAAGCATATCATTGTTGCTAACTATAATTTATCGCATGATTTTAATGACCTTACAATTTGAAATTATTTACAGTAGATCGATTATAAAGGGTAAAAAGAGATCTATATAGGAGACATGAACTATTCAATAGATGCAAAAATAATTTCCCTACTTAACAAATACTAAGCTTTTCATTACTAATGCAAGTCCTGCTTTTGTATCTGTGTGGATTATTGCTGTCAAGTTCGGGAAACTACTTGAGTTTACCTTCGCTTATACTTTAAACAGCATGTTGTTTTTCAGACCTGGACAGGAAATATATTGGAAATATATTGTGTTGTTGCTACGCAACCGAAAAAAACACCGTTTATTTAATGAAAATACCCATATAAAATTAATTGATGTTAATAAAAATTAAAAAACGTCAGTTAATAGTATTCCCTATATAAATTTATTAACAAATATAATAGTATATTTAATAAATTATCATATTGCTTAAATCAGGTTCTATTTTACTCTATTGTGTTAGGACCTGATAGTAAAAGCTAATTCGAAGACACTAAATCCAATGATGCTGTTTTTCTGGGTCAACTTGAAAAAGTATTTGTTTTTATGAAAAAAATGCTTATATTTTTTCGAGCTACAGACCTAGTTGCACCATTACCACCATAGGGTTTAGCGAAGCCTGATTAGGCTTTCCTCATGACCGTCTTGACGAAGTTAGTAATTAATAAAACAAATTCCACGCAAACAACTTAGTTTCTAAAACACAGTTACTGCTTTGGAGTTTGGGTTTTATGAATTTAAGGAGATCGTTAAAGGAATATATACATATAATATAATATTACTAGTTCATAATATAAAAAAAAGTCATTCCTAAAATTTAAACAAAAAAACTGCCCAGCATATGTTAAAGCTCTTGAATTAAAAAATATTTGAAATAGTTTTCAGTATATCAAAATTTTAGTTTACAATTGGCAAATCCCTTATTTTTCTAAAATATTATGAATAAAAAAATGTATGTCAATGAACTCGATCATGTAAAGAAATACGATTTATTTATTTAAGCAAAAATAAAAAAAGGAGTTTACTTTTGAATATGAAAGAATTTTAAAAGAAAAGAGAAAAGGTAATAAAAAACTAACACTAATGCAATTTTTATACAGAAAAAAGCATCAAAAATTAAATTTTTATAATTTCTTGTTGCCAGAAAAAAAAACCACTCTTTCAATCGCAAGTGTTGTGTTGTCTCTACACTAATTGACTAGCAGAGCCATAGCTCGATCGTAGCGGCGAAAACTTTAGTAGTATTATCTTAATATACTTAATCAATGGTAATACCAATGACAGACCCAAACATAATCTTGATTATCTCTAATCGCGATCTCAATTTTAATTATTGTAATCGCGATCTGAAAATTTTAATGACAGACACAAACACGATTACAGAATTTTACCTAGTTTCACTCAATGAAATATTCTTTAATGATTTCAGCATGCTAACAAACTTTATTTCACATTTGATATTTTAATAACATAAAAATATTATTTTGTAAATTAATTATGAAAAAACAGACTGATTAGAAATTAATAAAACTTTACTAGCAATAAAATAACTGAAATGAATTTGAAACTGATTAATATTTTTTGTTGAAACTATATTTATCTGTCAAAGCTTTTTCGGCATTATCCTATTTTATCCCCCCAAATGGATTTGCGTTTTTTTTTCAGGTAAATAGAAAGATTAGGTCCTCTGCATCCTAATTATGAAAAAAATTGCGAAAATGAGGGGGTCAAAAGTTATAAAGGATCAAACTTTCAATTTTACCTTGGTCCCCCTTTGGTTTTTTAGACTTTGAATTCAATTTTTAAATTTTTTTTGACTCAATTCTGCAATCTTGCACAATTTCGATCAGAGATAGCACCGACCCCCCCCCCCTCCCAACGCGACCCACCCCACGCGCGTCCGCGGCGCAGGGGACGCGGAAGGGGAGGACGGGGGAGGGAGGCGACGCGCGAGGGGGGGTCGGTGCTATCTCTGATCGAAATTGTGCAAGATCGCAGAATTGAGTCAAAAAAAAATTTTAAAATTGAATTCAAAGTCTAAAAAACCAAAGGGGGGACCAAGGTAAAATTGAAACTTTGATCCTTTATAACTTTTGACAAATAAAAATAAAAAAAAAAATTAAAAAAAAAAGAGAAAAAAACCAAAGGTGAGTAAAATTGAAAGTTTGATCCTTTATAACTTTTGACCCCCTCATTTCCGTAAATTTTTTTTTTCATAATAAGGATGCAGAGGACCTAATATTTCTATTTATCTGAAAAAAAAACGCAAATCTATTTGGGGGGATAAACTAGGATTGTACCGCTTTTTCGTTAAAAATGTTTAAAAAATAGTTCTATTGCTCTTACACGTTCTCTATCTTTTTCGCATTTCACGATTATCGGGTTTGAAAAACAAGAATACGATAATCTAGTTATGAAACACGATTATATTGAAAGCAGTGTAATCGTGTAGTGACAGACTGAAAAAAATAACAGGATAATCGGGGATACGTTCCGAAACTTTACTATAGCTAACTATATTTAAATATCATTTAAATATCGGTCGTTCAGAAAAAAAATTAGTAAAGTTAATATTTAACTATTTGACAGCTGTTTGCGTTCTGAAACATACTACGCCCCGCCCACATTTATTAAAAAATTAAATGTGCTCTCGAGTAGAGTTGAAAATTAAATACACATATACATAAGCATTATTTAAAATTTAACGATTTCAAATTGACAGTTCAATTTATTTTGAAATTGCAGCATATATATTTTTCAAATTCTGAATGAAATGCAAGTTTTCTATGACAATATGGTTAGTAATTTCTATCTTAGTTTTTAATTTTTTCGGTTTTAATTTTATTCAATTGAAACATTTTATGAAACAATTATTCTGACATACGATTTTAATATATTGTATTAGTATTTGTGTATTTAATATTTTACTTAATGATCGTCGTTCAGAAATTATTTAACTAAAGTTATTAAATATTTTAATGCGGTGATTTGATTGGTGCATTAAATATTTAGCTATAGTAAAGTTTCGGAACGTATCCCGGGAATTCACGATTATCTAGTTTGTGTGTCATGGGTATTAGTCAATTTTTTCGAAATCGAGTTAGTGCTGCTATCTATTGAAGAAATACAAAAGCTTTCAACTGCTATATTCAATTTTGAAGAATATCAAACCCAGCCCATATAAATCAATTGAAAAGAATTCGCATACAGGGGAAAAACAACTTAATCCACCATTTTTTACCAAAAACCGTGAAATGATAATTTCACCAAAAACAATTTTATGAATCATGTCTATTCATTGTTTAATCCGAATTCACAAATTGTCTTGCATTTTAAGCACTTCAAACGCAAAATTTCAATGTTCTCGAAATTTGATTTTATAGACTTACGTTGTTTTTCACCTGTACCCTTCATTTTATAATATATATACCTCTTACTACTACCCGCCACCAAAGTTTAATGCTAGAGTACTGTAAATATGTCAGTGTAAAGTATAATTTGTGATGTTGTAATGTGTTTTGTATTATATGTAAGTCCCTAAGCTCATCTGAGCGTCTTATCACCGTGAACGCTCAGATAGGAATGTAATTTGCCTTAAAATTTATTAAAAACCAAAACGAAAAAGTAATCGAATTTAAAACAAAATTCAATTTTTGCGCCTTTTGTGTTGGTACCGGGTGCTGTCGCTATCACTGTCGCTGTCGTTGTCGGGGTGCACCCGTGGTTTATCCGGCCCTGGTGGGGGATCAACAACATGATACCAATCTTGACATGATGTTTCTAGTATATTGAATATAAATTCTACACACTCCATTTTAACATCATCTTTTTCATCTAAACACATTTTTAGACATTTTTTCCCAAGTTTCATTTCCAACCATTGTGCGGTTAGAGTTTTTTCCTTATTAAGTAAGTTGGCTACTGCTTTATAATGATCATCGAAATAATTTGTTACATATTCTTCGTATGGATGATCATATAGATATTTATGAGGCATATATTTTTCATTATATTTACTATTTTTCATTCTGGAAGCCATTATAGCACCTTTTATTGAGCTAGGCATAACATTTGTTATAAAAGCATCTTTCCATGTTAATCTACCGCTTTTTATTAAATCTAATATCATCATATTGTGAATTAATGCTGATGGATTCCTCATTATTTCTGTTCCAAATAGTAAATAATGTAAGCTAGCAGCATTTCTAGATATTTGATTTGATCCTGTAGTGAATATATTAGGTAATTCGTCTAAGTCTCTCATAGTTAATAGAGAGTTATTATATATTTGTTCATATGATGCAGTAACATCTTCTTTTCCGATGGAAAATAGCACCTCCTCCTTTCTATAGATATTTGTATAACGGTGAATTCCATGATTAATTATAACTTCAACATTGTCACTATATTTCCATTTAGTATCTTGCAAACTACTTTCATTATGATGTTTAATTTTTCTTTTATCCAGCCTGTTGTGCAAACGTAGAGTTGAAAAAAAATCAACAAAAAACCTTTCAGATTGCGATACATCCAAAGTAATTGTTGGCCTGTCCTTCAAAGATATGCGTAATTGGCCTAATTCATCAGTGTAGAGCCAACCTAATAAATTTCCTTCATAATAACCATAATCACCTCCACGATCTCTGGATACAGTTAATATTTCAAAAAAATTTGATAACGTTTTGTTTACAAGTGCATTAAAAAAACCGTTAAGATCGTTGTTAATTGTTTTCCAAATATTATAATGAACTTCGATTAGATTCAATTGTGGCTGAAATCTTACAACATGCTCAGCTGCTCGCGCTATTCCTATTTCTAATTTCTTTTGATCAGGCAGTTCAAAACAATTTTTAAGCTCTTTCTTTTTTTTATAATAAGCTTCTTGAATTTGAGGTGAATACAAAAACTTAATTGCCACCGAGTGCGTTATAAATGATAGATTATTATGTGGAAATTTAGAACCGATATAAATTTGATTAAATTTTTCTAAATTTTCCTTAGCTTTGGCTCCATTGTAATCGGCTACGTCATCTTCTTCGTCTGATGAATCACTCCCAAATGTCGAGTATTTATCAATTTCATTTTGTATTTGATTAAATTTTTCTAAATTTTCCTTAGCTTTGGCTCCATTGTAATCGGCTACGTCATCTTCTTCGTCTGATAAATCACTCTCGAATGTCAATTTATCAATTTCCTTTTGTATTTGATTAAATTTTTCTAAATGTTCCTTAGCTTTGGCTCTATTGTAATCGGCTACGTCATCTTCTTCGTCTGATGAATCACTCCCAGATGTCAATTTATCAATTTCATTTTGTATTTGATTAAATTTTTCTAAATTTTCCTTAGCTTTGGTTCCATTGTAATCGGCTACGTCATATTCTTCGTCTGATGAATCACTCCCAAATGTCGGGTATCTATTAATTTCATTTTGTATTGAACTCGTGAACGTCATTTTATCTATTTCCCCTATTTATATCACAAAAAACATAAAAAACGTCTATACACTCACAATCAAATTTCTCATCAAATTAATTAGAGGTGGTTCACTGATATTTAAAAATTATTTCTATCTTTTTATTGGTGATTAGTATTTAAAAAAACAAACTTATTTCGCAAATAACTTATTTCGCAAATAAACTTATTTCATTTAGATAAGATTAAACTTATTTCGTAAATAAGCACAATCTTATGTAGTAGATTATTATATATTGTACTAGAGACTGATAAATTGCATAAACCGATAATTGCATTAACCGACCACCCTCGACTGTGGGAAGAAAATTCGGTTTCTCAGAGAGTACAATAAAGATACGATTTGACAGATTTTTATGCACTCTAAAAAATGGTTATAGTGATCAGTTGTTATTCATATGTCGACAATTATGAATTCCAAGTTTCAACATGCTTCCAAAAATGTATACCATATTTGTATACTTCAACAGTCTATCATACTAGCGAATTCTAAAGGTTTCGATTTAATAAGAAAATTCAAATTAGAAAAGGTGTTTCATGTTTGTCAACATATGGTGAATTCGATTCAATTCTTATTCTGAATTATAATTCTAAATTATATTCTGAATTCTAATTCTCTAATAAACGGTTATAACCGTTTGTTTATTATATTTACCAAAACATATGAACTAAGTAACCAATTATATTTATCAATAACTGTTAAACTATTCTTTAATATTTGTTTTAAACTTTCTATTTCGTATTCTGTCATAGTTATTTGACAATAAAAATATCACAACAAATCAATTCTACATGATTTATCATAAACAGTGCGTTCGGTATTTCTATATTTGGAGAGTTTTAGACATAAATGTCAAATTACAGTTTGTTGTAAACTGTATTGTTCAGCTGTCATTTGTCAAAAACTTCACGATTTGTTACGTTTTAAACAAAATATAGAGTCAAAGGTAATTATATATATTAAATAATAATAATGCATCCAAATTGGAAAGCTCTTGCTACTGTTTATATTAAACATCAACCATTTGTAACGGAAAAACCGAAAAACTTAGAAAATGAAAAAAAACAAAAATATTCCATTCAAACAAATAATTCAACTGGAAAAGAAGTTTCTAAATTCTATGCCGAAGTTATAAATCTACCGTCAACAAGTATTTCTCAAAAACAATTAAAACCATCTAGTCAAGCAATTAAATGTGGAAAAATATTTAAAAAATGTGATTTTACGTATAATCAATTATGTCAAGCAATTCTTCAAGATACATTTGAATTAGTCGAAGAAATTTGTTTAACCAATAAAAGTTTAATAAATGAAAAAGATCAATATAATTGGACTCCTTTGATGATGGCAGCTTGTGAAGGTTCATTAAAATCGTTTAATGTATTGTTAAAATATAATTGTGATATCGATGTTTGTGATCGGAAAGGTGATACTATTTACACCCTGGCCAAAAAAAAAAATCACATAAATATATTGCAATCAATATCGAACTATTTGGAACAAAAATACGAATATCATGAACCGAAGCAAATAGAAGTAAAACTTGCGATTCCAAAAAGTTCATTTTATTGTAATTCATGTAAATATAAATTTACGGAATCAACTGTATCTGTACACAATACTTCCATTTTACATCAGTTCAATTTGGATCATCATAAATTTCCGACACGATTCGGTATAAATGAAGAAAACCGAGGATATCAATTAATGTTGAAACAAGGTTGGAATAAAAATAGTGGATTGGGTTCAAATCAAGACGGAACATTATATCCTGTAAAAACAACTTTACGTGATTTTCGAACGGGACTTGGAGTGGAACAAAAAAACGAACCTAGGGTTACTCATTTTAAACCGTTTGATCGAAAGGCGGTTAAATATATTCCTAAAATTAAATCATATACGAAAAAAGATTTATATCGAGATCTCAATCGAGATAGATATATGGAAAGAAAAATCAGAAATGATTTATCTTAACTTTGATGTATTCGTTTGTTTATTTTGTATTCCGGTGGAATCGTTAAAAAGGTTTGTGTATTTGATAAATTCCCAAATTGCTTTGATTGATTATTAAAATAAAATGTAGAATAGTAAGATTAATGTTTATACTAAAAATACTTATAATTTTTCAATTTTCAAGTAAATTCTGTTGCTAAAATTTAAATTATAAATAAATATTCTGGATTGACATTTTGTTGTGTTTCCACTAGGTGAGAAAAACTGAAATTTTAAGTTTGTCTGTGATTTATTATTTTAAATTAGTCGCTTTTTCAGTTTCAGTCGTACGTGCGTTCATTCGTTCAGTGTTTTTTTTAAACCAATCATATTCCTTAGAAAAAAAAAGAAGGATCTCGTAACTTCTAAAGAATATGATTGATTTAAAAAAGACTGAACGAATGAACGCACGAACGACGGCAACTGAAAAAGTGGCTTCAAGAGGGGCTTATCAGTTTTGACAACCGCAGAACCAGATTATTGTCTTCAAAATAAGGAAACTAGCAAACGCTTTTTAAGCTCAATAAATCATTTTTATTTAAAATGGAAACATAAGCTTGATAGGTTTTTAAAAACTAAACATATAATGTAAAAACATTTTCCATAATATGGAGTCTAATGACAGTGGAAAAATTCAACATAAGTAAAATAAATAAGTGATGAAGAAGTTTCAACTTCGAAATTGTCATCAACGGCGTAATCGATAGCGTGTCTGCCAAAGGATTGGAGCCAAGCACTGACGACGAAGGTTCGAATTCATCCGAAACACGAAAAATGTGAAGTGAGTTTTTTTCTGAGAAACTTCAAACCCTACCTTTGAGTTGAAAAAATTCCAATTATTTCTTTACTTACTTGAGTTTAGTTGATCTCAAAATTCCATATGTTTTGCAGATTTTTGAGTTTTAGCCTTAAATTAATTTTATTTGCTAAACTCCATTTTCTTTAAAGTTTGGCTAATTATGGTCAAACTAAAACTGAAAATTAGACTTTGGAATGAACGGAATGTTTTTCAAATTTCTAATTTTAATTAATTTTCTCTTAAAGTCAGGCAAGTGTGAATTACGCTGAGGGTTCCGTGTATATAAAATTTGAGAAAAAAAACAGTTTTTGTTAGTATAGTTTCACGTTTATTTGAAATTATAACTACCAAAAAAAAATTTTATTTACGATTTAGCAAAATCCGTGAATTTTTAAAAAAAATTTCTTAGATAAAGGGGGCTCGTAGGGGTTCGTAGATAAGGGGGGGACAAAAAAATTTTACATTTTTGAAAATAAATCGAACAATGTGCTTTCGAAAATTACCAAAAAACTGTTTTACAGTACAAAAAAAATCACCTTTCATATAACACCCGACATGACATGATCAAAAACAATTTTTTTTCAAAATTTCTACTTTAAACCATACCCCCGAGTTCTATTTGACCAGTCTATTAAAATAATCGTTCTGGAAATCCATAGTTGTTCTACTACGAGGTATTTTATGATCAAAATTTTTTAAAATTTGTTAAAAAAAGTCATGGAATTTTCATATTTTTGGTCTGGAAAGTCAGGGAATTTGGTTTTGAAAAAATAGTGGATACCATGTAGTTGAGTAGTTGTGAAATATAAACGTACAAATTCTGTATGTAATTCTTAATTAAATTCTGATTTTACATTTTCTTAGCTTGATTATCGATCCATGGTGGCCTCTAATCATAGTTGCTTTTTATTTTTCATTTTCCATTTTCTTTCTTTTTTTTTCTCCTCTGCTCATACCTCTCACTGCAGTATTTCTTTAGTGCTATGAGTTTTCAACATCTTTTTCTTACTTCTTCATTTTTGTGTTTGTCCTTTTCCCAACACCCTCCCCTTGCTTTTGTGGTTCCAGTCTTCCTCTTTCTTCATTTTTTTCTTTATGGCAAGTAGTCAAGTACTTCACACATCTGGTACTGGAAGTTGTATTTCCAATATTTTACGTGGTCGTTAGGATCGAGGTCATTTTAATGCACAGAGCTTAAACCCTAGACTTAACTCCTCCAAGCTTGATGAAGTCAGATTCCTTCTTAAAGGCAACTATCTCGATCTGGTGGGTGTCTTGGAAACTTGGTTTAAGCAGTACACCACCAACACTGCTATTGCTATTGATGGTTTTCGAGTGCATCGATTGGACAGGCCTAGAAGGAGGGGAAGGGATGCCCTTTATGTCAGTCGCAAGTTCAAATCAACAGTTATACACATATTATCAGAGTCCTATGCAGAATTGTTATTTGTCCAAGTGACAGCTGGAGCGTATCTGCCTTTCTGGTGGTATTGAGACAGTGGAAGAAGTTATTGCCGAGATCGCAGGACCGAAGTTATCGCTATCAGGGTGGTTATTTTGTAGCGTTATCTCACTAGGTGAGATAAAAAGTGAGATAAAATATTTGTCTTTGATCGATTGTATTAGATAAAAGAAATCATTTAAACATAATTTTTTTATCTCACTATTTATCTCACCTAGTGAGATAACGCTACAAAATAACCACCCAGATACCTGTTTGTTGTGGTGTTGGGTGATTTAATGTAAATATCCTGTCACCCAATCCACAGGCCACTTCTAATGGCTTTGCCGACAGGTTTGGTCTGGCCATAATTTCTAATAATGGTCCTACGCATCTTCATCTCTTTTATCGCAGGCTTCAAACAGTTCCAATGATTTTTCGGGCTCATGTATTGACTTTTTTATGGTGAGTGATGACTCGCTAGTAAAAGTTCACAATCAATTCTAAATTCATGGTATCTCACATCATGCCTTCATAATCATGTCGCTAGGGATCACGAAAGCTCCTCAAACTTCTTATAGATGTGTTCCTGATTTTGACAAGGTTGATATGGTGAGTTTGCAGTCTTTTCTTAACACTGTTAATTTTTTTCCCAGTCTACTTTAGTCGTCTAACTAATGGATAAGTTCCTACCGTATGAAAAGGTTCTGAATCATAAAGCTACCACTATTTATCTGTACCCTGAAATGTTACATGTGAGGTCAATTTGAGATCTAGCTTATCGGAAATTCCTGAGATGGCACCGGTGTGAATTGGGATGTCTTTTGCTTACACAAGAACAAATTTAGGGCGTTGGTGCGTAAAGCCAAACTTGCTTATGGAGACAAAATTTTCAAAGGAGTGTATTCATCAACGGATCTTTGGAGGAAAATCAAAAACACTGGTGTTATAGCTGACCAAGTGGAAGCTCCTTCCCTAAGTGAAGCTGAACTCAATTGCATCAATAGAACCTTCGTTAAAACTAATAGCTTTCCATTGCTTTCCTGAGGCGTGGAAAATTGTTAAAATTTTGCCGATTCCGAAAAAGGGTAGTACTGATTTCTGACCTATCAGCATTTTACCTGTTCTGGCGAAGGTCTTTGAGAAACTTATATACATCCAATTATCTGACCATGTTGCTAGACTTGGGTCAATCTACGATCAACAGTCAGGCTTTCGTAAACATCATAGTACAACATCTACTCTGCTGGATGTTTCTGATCAAATTAGATTTAATATCAACAAGAAACTGCTTTCTATTCTTCTTTTCTTGGATTTCAGTAAGGCTTTTGACTCTGTTGACCGTTCTCTTTTAGTTTCTAAACTCAAGTCTCAGTTTCTGCTCTCGTCTTCTGCTTGTACCCTCATCTATTCTTATCTAACAGGTCGTTTTCAAAGTGTCTACTCTGATGGTAAGATTTCTAATCTGCTTTTATAATTTTCCTTCAGAACAAAAAAACTGATTCCCGACAGTCATATGCACAACGAATTTTATCTTTAAAACAAAAAATATCGCTAGTCCTAAACTTTCACAAGTAGTTAGATATAAAATAAGCTTCAATTTAGTTTTAAAAAAAAAGGTGTAGCGCCATCTTTTGTCCAATTGCACCGTTTTTTTCTTATGTTACACCGTTAAAAATTATTTCAAAAAATTAAAAGTGTACATTTTTAGTTTTTTCTACAATCGCTCGTCAAAATGCACTCACATCACAAAATAAAAAATTGAGGGGCCGTCTGTGAAGACAAAAAAATCGAAAAAAAAATTCTAAGAGAACTTGTATTTTTTATTTATGAAAGACTATAAATAAAAAATAATCAAAATTAAAAGGGGTCAAGTCAAAATATCCCAAAAATTTGCTGAACTTGCGTGAAATTGCTCAATATAATATAATTTATATAGTTTTTACATATAGTTTGGTAAGCGTGTTTGTTTTATAGTTAATGTTTTTAGATAATTTGTATAATTGCATTTTAGTTCAGAAGATGATTTACATATTTGACGTCGAAACGCGTAAACAATAAAAATTAAAAAATTTATTAATGCCGATTTAATAAAGGTGTTAATATTATTGAATTACATATATGCTATAATCCCAAGGAAATCAACATTAAATATAAAACCAGCCTAAGAAAATAGTGGATTTCTTTGTTTAGTTGCAGAGAATTCGAAGCAACTTAAATGATTAAAACCATATCATAACAATATTATTATATAAAACAAATATAATATTTTTTGTGCTGTTTACCGATTGTAGGAATTAAATTACAAAAAATTAAATTTGATTTAGTCTTATAACCTTATTATTATTATTATTTTATTCAGAGTAGTTTTTGTATGATTTTTTATGAATTTTTATTTTTTATTTTTAGTCATGTTGAACTAAAAATATATTTTGTTAAAAAAAGAGTTTTTAAATAAAACTATTAATAAAAAATAAATAAAACCTCATGCAGTTTAATTATTGTGGTCCTTCGAGCCGGTACAAAAACATCAGGATCATAAATGATATTAAATTCCAATTCCAAAAAAACAATGCATCGAAAGTTGATTTTTTTAATAATTTTTTTTTGTTTTATTTATAATTCAATTCCCACAATCGGTAAACAGCACAAAAAAAAATCTAATTTTGGCAAATTATGGTCAAACTAAAACTTGAAAATTAGTTTTGGAAAGCACGGAATAACTCCACAATTGATAAAAAAATTCATCTTTGCACTATTATGAACGAAATATGTTTTCAAATTTGTAATTTTAATTAATTTTCTCTTAAAAAAATCAATTAGTCTAACATTAAAAAATTTCACTACATTTTGAGCAAGTAATTTACAATAACCTTAAAATAATTACACTTTATTTTAATTTTTTTTTTTTTTTTTTTTTTTTTAATAAAATGTGTTGTGTAATAGGGTTTAGAATATGTGTCACAACAACACATAAATACCTTTTAAGACCTAGGTCTAGACCTGGGTCCCACAACAACTGGCGTTCTGAGGTGTAGATTAACGCTTTTTTTAAACATCTGTGGGTTGAAGCCACCTGAGACTAAGTGTTCCGGCAAACTATTCCATTTGTACGCAGTTCGGACAAAGAAGTCTCTCTGCGATCTGCCAGTATGACAGCGCGGGATCTTTACCGTTTCACTGGTTGCGGCAGCCGATTGCCGAGTGGAACGGGGGTAAGAATAAGTTTGAGGCATGATGCCGCTGATTTCATCTGAGCACTGCTGATGACGATATTTGTAAAAAACAACGAGGTCAGCAACAGTGCGACGATGTTGTAGGGAATCAAGTTGTGATGTCAAAGTTCGATCACCTACAATTCGTATAGCTCGCTTTTGAACAGAGTCCAAGAGGGCCAAGATGGAAACAGAGGCAGCACCCCAAACTTGACAGCAGTACTCCATACAGGGACGAATATAGGACTTATAAACATGGAGCAATTGGTATGGAGTGAAAAATTTTTTGCATCTATTTAGGAGGCCGAGTTTTTTAGATGCGCTTTTTGCCATCGCCATTACATGATCGTTCCAGAGTAGGTCATTTGAAACTGTGACACCCAATAAACGAATGTTTTTACATTCACCTATTGGTTCATCACACATACTAAATAAAATATCTTTGGGGAACTCGGTCTTTAATCTGGAAACAATCAACAGCTGTGTTTTGGTGGAGTTGAAATTGACAAGGTTTTGGTCACCCCAGTCGGCGACTTTATTCAGGTCTTTGTTCACGTTTATGGCAGCGTCTCTCCGGGCAGGATTAATTCGTTCGTGCATTTTACCTTTTGAAGGAAGGGGCTCGAACGACTTGTGCAGAGTACTATCATCTGCAAAACTATTTATTGGGTTGCTGGTGATTTTCAACAATTCGTTGATATAAATCAAAAATAGGGTTGGGGACAATACTGAGCCTTGGGGTACACCAGCGTTAATTAGTTTAGACTCAGAAGAATATCCGTCTAAGGTTACCGAAATGTATCGGTCGGATAGAAAATTTTGAATCAGCTTCACAACATTGGGATGAAAACCGTACGCAACGAGCTTGTTGATTAAGTTGGCATGCCAGACTCGATCGAATGCCTTGGAGATGTCTAAAGCGATAACGTATGTTTCACCACCTTTATCAAGTATGCTGTTCCAACAATGCGCTACATAGTTTAATAGATCGGTAGTTGATCTTTTGTTTCGAAAACCGTATTGGCTGTCGGATATTAAATGATTTTCTTCCAGAAATTTTGAAATATGTGTATTAATATAATGCTCATAGACTTTGGATAGGACCGATAGTAAAGCTATTGGCCTATAATTTGAGATATCGGATCTTGGTCCCTTTTTGGGGACGGGCTGGACATTTGCCAACTTCCAGCACGAGGGAAATATACCAGATTTGTAGGATTGGTAGAATATTTTAGTTAAAGTTGGTGTAAGTTCTTTGGAAAAGGTTTTTAAAATAATGGGTGGAATATTGTCCATTCCTGATGCTTTGTTGGTGTTTAACCCCTTTAAAAGTTTAGCGACTATTTTGGGTTTGAAGTGAAGTTCATTCATATTAACTCCTGAAGACTGGATTTGGGGTATTTCTTTAGGAGTTTCCAAAACAGTGGAGTTCAGAGCAAAGCGTTCAGCGAACAAGTTAGCTTTTCTTGCGGGATCATTGACGATTAAATCACCATCAATAATAGGGGGAATAGAAAATTTTGTACCAGAATTTAAAGAATTAATGGCACTGTAGAAACTCTTGTCAGAAACAGACATAGGCGTAAGTTTTGAGGCTTTCGCTCTGTCAATTTCGGACTTTTCGTTTGAGATAATCTGATTAGATATTTTGTTGGCCTTTAGATATTGGGATCGATTAGTGGGAGTTTTGTTATGAATCCAAATATTAAATGATCTACGTTTGTTTCTAAGTGCCGTTTTGGCAGCTTTCGAATACAAGTATTTTTGTTTGGGTTTTACTATGGAGAAAGGGACAAATTTATTTATAGCAAATTGGATGGTTTCTGTAAAGTTTTGAGCAGAAACATTTACATTGTCAGTGTAAAAACAATGACGGTCGAAAGGGAAACCATGGAAAAAATTTTGAAGACCACTCTTATCCATTTTTGAGTAGTGAAATATTTTACGGGGTTTGGGAGCTGTAGTTTTAAGTAAATCAGTTTTGATAACTGATGAGATTAAATAATGATCAGAATTTCCAATACTACCTTTCGCAACATCGACACTCGTAATATCTGGCATTGTGGTAAGATAGAGATCTAGTAGAAAACTATTATCACCGCCATTACGGGGAGTGAAAGTCGGGCTTTTTACAATTTGGAATAGGCCCTGAGACGCGGCAAAAATTTCTGCCAGTTTTCCACTATTGTCAACATCGTCGGTCGATTTGGAGAATTCCAACCATGATTTGTTGTGGACGTTGAAGTCACCGGTAACGATAACTTCACAATTAGGGGACTTTGCTCTAATCTCGTCCATAATTTTTGTCAGTATATTAAAAAAGTTTGGGTTACGTTTGTTGGGGGACCGGTATAAAGCTATTGTAAAAAAAGTCATTTCTGGAAGACAAATCTTTAAAACCATTGTATTGAAGCCGTCACCGTGTAGTTCAAAATTTGGAAAGCGCGTGTACGCAACACTCTCATGAATGAATGCGCATACGCCCTGATGGAGTTTGAAAGCTGATTCGAGCCTATATTTGGAATTAAGCGATTCTATAAAGAGAAAATTTTCAGAAACTTGTGTTTCTGTAAGGAATAGAATGTTCGGTTTGTCGTGCTCAAGATGATGTTGCACGTGGTCATGGTTAGCGTTCAATCCGCAGATGTTTTGAACATGTATTTTAAAATTTTTTATTGATTCATATATGTTTTGTCCCTGCAAATTCCGTGGACATGCCGCTTTATGGGCGGGTGGATTGCGCAAATTTGCTTTACCACTTGCAGACTTATTTTTTTTCGGTTGTACTGCCATATATATATCAAAATGTTTATTTTATTTTTTTGTGTTTTATTTTAAAATGCATAACTAAGTAAAAAAATCCTATCATACTACAAAATATGACATATGCCAATATTTCATGATAAGATGAAGAAATAATAACAAAATAATAAGTGAAAAACAAATTGTGAGAAATTTGCAGAAAACAAAACAAAACTAAATGCCAATAATCCAGCTGATGCAGCGCACCCCAGACGCACCGCCCACCACTTCAATCGAGGCACAAAGCCCACACATAACTACGTGTTGGTTCGATTCCTCGGAAGAGCTAATGAGCGGTACCGCTACGGAACGCTGTCCAGCTAAGACTGGAAGTGCTGCCGTTGACTAATTAAAGTTCGTCCGCCAGCACCCTAAGATATCATCTTGGCTAATGAGATCTCCTGCCATTGCCAGTGGTATGTGATATCTCACGCTAACTCATATGTCAATGGCAGGGACTGGAGTACGCAGGGTAGTCAGACCCGTAGATCAACATTGATCATAATCGATCAAAATCGATCCCTCCTGCGGCGGGATCGGGGAATTAAATCACACATTATAATATTGTTTTTATTAAATTTACAATTTAACGTTTGATCGTTCGACATGACAGGTTGTGTCTTGTTTTATGAAAGTATACAAATTATATTGATTGTGCTTTAAGAACTGTAAATTTGTAGCTAGTTTGGCTAATAGAAAACTAAGTTTTTTGCAATCATAACATTAATATATAATCATAACATTAATAAATCAATAAGTCTTTCGTTCAAGAAATGTTAATTTGTTGTAGTTGCAGTTGCTTGGCTAATGGTAAATCCTTGATTCATGAGAATCAATGCATGAGAAGTTGTTTCTGTGCATCACCAACTAATCATTGTCTTTAGATTTTTTTTTACCATTCTTCATCTTACTTTCCATTGATTATGCATTAAGGTTGAAGGCGACGGAATGTGTCTGACATGCACCAAAAGGGTAACTGATGGTATTTGTTGTGACATTTGTGCCAGGTGGTTCCATTTTAGATGTGCTTGTTTGTCAACTAGTTATGTCAAGCAATATCAGGGTGACAAGGGGAAAGAATGACTTTGTGGAAGTTGCAAGAGTATCAGTGTTGACCCGTTAGCGGTGATGAAATTTCAAACTTCTAGTCTCAATGCACTACGTTCGTACTGTGAAGCTACCCATAGCAATTCTGTACAGGAGATCTATAATCTAAAAGCCTAGCAAAAGTTATTTTTTGAAAACAGTTCATTATTATATATCATACAGAACTTAAAGCAATAAACTTAACATGTTACAATTTCTTAATGTTACAATTTAGCAGTAACTTAAATTGGCAACTCAACTTTCTATCTTAGTCGCTATATCGGGCCTACCTAACACTGTCTTGATCTTTTCGATTCCACTGTTAAAATCATTCACTTATGTGAGCCCAAATTTGATAAAGCTCAGATTGTTAGTTGTAAATGGCTCAACAAAGGCAAGTCATCTGTTGTTCTTGTTCTGTCTCGCATTTACATGCGGGATGATATCATGGCCAAATACTCTTAGAAAAAGAAAATATTGGTTTCTGATCTGATTCCTGGTATTAACATCTAGTCAGCTGTATATCTCAATGACAATCTACCACCTAGGCTGGTTGCTTTTGCCAAATATTCACGCACTCTAGAGAAGAAAATGCAGATTATCAGCTTTTGTGTAGGGATGTTTTCAGTTACTGTTGTGCCTAGAAATGGTCTCAATTGAGACGGATGATTTGCATTCCTTGCAGGCAAAGTTACCAATTCGCGAGTGATGATCTCCAAGTATAGTCTCCTCCTCTGCTGGTGTTGCTTTAACTGCCTTGCCACTTTGGTATGCTTTTATCTTGTCACATATATTCTTTTATTTTTTTTGTGGTTTGCCGCACTGATCGAATCTTTTATTCCATACTTCTCTTTCCCATTACATACTTCTCTTCCCGGGCTTTCTATTTTTTGTTTTCATTTGTATGCCAGCCAATCCTATTGATCAGCCAGCAGACGTCCATAGCACTATTACAGGCACTATTACAGGCGAAACGATCAGTTTTTTGTTATGTTTCCATCAACTTAGTGTACCTAGTAAGAAGTGGGTTTATTTAATTTTTAATTTTGGTTCGTTCGGTCTCATTTCACCAGGACAATTTGTTTTTGACAAATAATCCGTGCTTGGTACAAATTAAGGAAGCAGAGCCTTTAGGTGGGTCAGATCATAATTTGATTTCCACAAATTAAATATTCGAATCCCTAAACAGTTTAAAGCAAATCCTCGTCGTATATAGGACTACAAAGCTGCGGATAATAGGTTTCCCTGGAAACTTATTTGTCTTGCTGCTCAAAACCCTTACATTGCTGCTGTACATTTTTCCGAAACTGTACATAAACCTAAACAGGGTATGCGCAAATTTATTCCAAATAAGCAAATAGCTCCTAAGGCTGAGCAATGGTTTTCGTCTAAGTGTAAAAAAGCAATTAGAATAAAAAAAAAGTTTATGCAGAATAAAAATGATGAAAACCTTAAACAATACAGAATAAAGCGAAATTGATGCAGAAAACAAGTAGATGTAGAAAAAAATCTATTTAACAGAAAAAAAGCATCAACATTTGCTAAGCATCCCACCGGCTTACGCGGTTTCTATAAAGGTCTACGCGGTTTTTATTTAACAGAAAAAAAGCATCAAAATTTGCTAAGCATCCCACCGGCTTACGCGGCGGTTTCTATAAAGCCGTTAAGACTGTGCAAGGTAATTTTTGTAAGCCCTCTCTACCTTCTCCAATTGAAAAAGATGTACCGGTTGTAAACCAAAAAGAAAAAGCTAACCTTCTAGGTAATTATTTCTCTATAAATTCTACATTAAAGGAACCCAATTTTTACCTAAACCAATTCCTAGAGCTTCTTATAAAATGATGCGGCTTTTTTTTCGTAAAAATGTCATTCGGAAAATGTTCTTACGTATAAATACTAATAAAGCATCTGGAACTGATTGTATCCCTCCAATTATTCTTAAAACATTTGCTAAGAAATTAGCACCAGTTCTCACTCAAATCTTCTATTTGTCATACAAAAAAGGGATTTTTCCTAAAATATGGAAAATGGCCAGTGTAGAACCAGTTTCTAAGAAAGGTAGTAAAACTGATTCAACAAACTATAGACTCATTTCGATCTTATCGGTTGTTGCTAAAATATTTGAGAAATACGTCAATTTTAATATTATGAGCTTCTTGGAGTCCTAAAAATTGGGAACGTACGTAACAAGCTTAAAATGCCTTGATGCTGTGCAGCGAAGAGCTATTAAATTAATTGGTAACTCTGATCTTAAGGAACTTGATTCATTGCAGCACAGGAGAAATGTTGCTGATTTAACGATTTTTTATAAATACGTTATGAACGAATGGGTTTCTGAAGAGATGAAATCGATTTTCCCGAGTCCTGCATTATTCTTGCATCATACGAGAGCTGCAACAGCGGCTCCTTTTGCGGCTCAAATTACAAAATGTAGAACTGTAGCCTTTCAACGTGATTTTCTCAATCGAGTCTCCTACTCTTGGAATTCCTTGTCGGCATGGGTTTTCCCTGATAATTTTAATCCTCCAAATTTTAAAATCAACGTTCATAAATTTCTAAAGGAAACATAATTTAGAATCCCAATCCTGGTTGGCATGGCATCTTCGGATATTCAGAGACGTTAATTTATAACTCGTTATTATTAACACTAAACATGCCAACTTCCAATAAAAAAAAATCTGAATTGTTTGATCTGGTTGACACATTAATAGTAGTCCCTGTTTCGGCGCCATTTTTGTTGCACACGGAAGGTTTGCTCATACCTTGATTTTTAATTTCGAGGATTGCTTCAGCTGTTCAAGATTTCTTTATTACCTTTAACCTCACCATTAACCCTCGTAGGTTAGAGCCGGAAACGAACAACTATCTTAATTCTCAATTAGTAACAGATAATTTTTTATTACATAACATGATAAAACTTGTCCTGCTCTAGAAATGAATGGTCATTTACCCCAGCTTTCTCAGGATTCTGATCGGACCAAGTGGTCTAGTTCTAATTTAGCACGAGGGTTTTAAAGTTGTATATCTTTGTTTACAGACAATTTAACTCGTTTACAGCGAAACTTCCATAATTCGAATTAGGAAAATTAATAATAATACTTGAAGAAAAATAATAAAGTAACAAAAATGAAAATTATTATCTTCTTTTGTTTGTCAATGTTGATTGAAGTGTCTCCAATGGAAACAATATCATTTATTTTATAATTCTATCTTTTGTTTCAAATCCAAAAACAACTGATGATTCATTTTTATACCTTTCATGTTAGCAATCAATAAAATTAGATCAATTAGTTAAAATTTCCACACTAAAATTCACTAGTCCTGCGCTAGTTTGATAGCAAGAATTAATTACACACTGTAAAATAGTTACATACATTTCGAAGTTCAAACTTCCATGCTCCATTATTCCTAATAAATCTGCGTTCTCCATTTCAAATTTCAATAAATAAAAATATGTTTTTAAAAATCAGTTTTTCAAATTAAAACAATGAAAACTTTTTTATTTTCAGTCTTTAAGACTATTCAAACAATATGAGCTCACAAATTCATTAACGTATTTCAACCAATATAATGGTCTTCAAGAATTTAGTTTAAAAAAAATAATATTACACCCAAAATAATAAATAATAATCATAAATAAATAAAAATAATATTAAAATACAAGTAAACACTTAAACCATTTTTTTTTATAATTAATTTAGTTATTCCACAAAATTTATCAACTTTTGTGTTTTATATAATTCACACTGTTTGCCGTTGGCACTTGGCGTAAGTTTTCAAATAACATAATGTCAATCTCTTGTTACTTTACGCAAATAAATAAATAATTTGGTGTTTTACATTTTTCACGAACCTCCTAGTTTTGTTTTTTACATGTTTCTTGCCAACTATTTTTTTAATTTTTAAGGCGATGATACATGTAAAAGAAATATCTCTCAGACATAAAAAATTTTGCATTTAATTGGTTGAGGGGCGGTAACATTTTTTAAATATCAAAAAAATATTTTTGACTGAAAGACAGAAAAAATATCTGTAAGATATAAAACCATAACCTAAAATAGTAGTTTAATCAATGAGTGAATAATGAAGTAGTTTATTCTCAAGCAAAAGTTTAAAATTCGAGCGAGGCACGAGCGAGAATTTTAATTTGCGAGAGAATAAAATTCATTATTCACGAATCGATTACAATACTTTATTCTCTGACAAAGATTTTATTATAAAAAAGAATTGTGTATTATAAAAAATAAAAACATTTTCTTCAATTAAAACAATAAATCTTTATTGTTTTAATTGATAAATCAAATTTCTTAATAAAAAAACCCTGATGATAAAAAACGCCCTTCTCATACAATAAAAAAAGTTCAACTAAACGAAATAAGAGAATTACTCAAAATTTGATTTTTGAACAAAACTTATCAAAGCAAATGTGATTATAATTTGAAAATAATTTTAATGAAATCAAAATAATTTGACCAATTGGAATCATACCAGTTGAATAAAAGTTTCATTAGGCAATAGGTTAAGTTCATTAGGCTATAGGTTAAAAAACAATACAATAATACATACTATTATTATCGAAAAAACATACAAATAAAGCTGATATAATTAAATGGAAGAGAATAAAGATATTTTTTGCTTGACAGTTAAAACTGATTAAATGAAAATTTGGTTTTAAAAGTAAGTTTTACCAATAATCAAATACAATTAACTTAATTTGATGATTTAGCTACAATTAAAATAATTTGTTTACTTATTCATGTAGATTTAGATTAGGCGATAATCGCAACAAAAAAATAAAAATTTGGTCCAATGTGAAAATGCCTAAATCTATATGGATAAGTAAACAAATTATTTTAATTGTAATTAAATATTCAAATTAAGTTAATTGTAATTGATTATTGGTAAAACTTACTTTTAAAATCCATTTTTCAGTTAATCAGTTTTAACTGTCAAGCAAAAAAATCTTTTTAGGTTATGTTTTTATATCTTACAGATTTTTTTTGTGTCTTTCAGTCAAAAATATTTTTTGAAATTTAAAAAATGTTACCGCCCCTCAACCAATTAAATGCGAAATTTTTTATGTCTGAAAGATATTTCTTTTACATGTATCATCGCCCTTATTTTCAAAAACTAAGGCAACTTGGTCGGTAAAATGTAATAGTTTTTTTTTTCTGAAGAAGTTACAATTGCAGCCGAATCATTGAAGTTTTAAAAACATATTTCAAAATGTAGAAGCCTACAAATCAAATACACAAACCATTTTGCAATCCAGTGGAATTCAGAATATTACGTTGAAGTTCGATTGAATCGTAATTTATAACAGCATTATTTATATTAATTAAATTTTATAATAGCGATGATAATTCGGGATTAGAGTTCATATTATATAAGATTAGTTTTCCGTTTATCGTACATTAATAAAAATTATATATTAATAAAATTACAGAAACCTAAAATGAACGAAGAAACGAAAAAAATAATGGAAATTTTAATTCAAACCGAAATGGTTGCGGATCAAATTTCCGTCAATAAACAAGAGATTGTGAACTTGGATAAACGAAGGCAAGAAACAAGGGAAGCTATTCGAAATATTGAACATGTTAACGAAGCTAGTGTTTGGATAACAATTGGTTCGATGCTGGTTAAAGTAAAACGAGAAAAAGCTTTAGAATTGATGAAAAAAGGTTTGTTGAATTCTGAACATTAACCTATTAGTTTTTGTTTCATTCGTTTTTTATTTTCAGATCAAAATCAAGTTGAAATTGAAATCAATAAACTTCGAAGTGATCAAAAAATTCTTGTCAATCAACTTCGTGACTTAGAACATGCACCACAACTAAAAGGTTTTGATTTGAAACCATTAAATAAAATTGAATTATCGGCTTTTAAAAGTAATTTACCAACATTTTAGAAATTAATTAAAATTATTTATAATAAATAATTAAATTGTTTTTATATTTCTTTAAAGTCCAAACCTTATATTGAGAGCTTATGGAACTTATCCTGGTACCTCAAAAATGAGCTAAATTTATATTATATATAAACGGATGAGAAGTCGTGAGTTCTATGAGCAGATTCAGTATTATTTTCGGAAAAAATTGATATGCAACGGCATCTTTCCAGTATATCGGAGATGAAATACAGAATAACGTATGGCGCTACGTGTACAAAATTGTACTAACTAAATTAAAGGGTGTTCAGTGAACGGCAACAGTTTGTCCAGACATAATATCTAAATATGTACTCAGTCTTCAGATCACGTTGATTTTTCTCTACTTCGCGAGCTTCAGGTTTATTTTAACGTAATCCCAGCTGTTACTATCGAAAAAAAAGTTTTATGTTGTTATCAGATTGTTCGTAAACAGTAAACCAGATCTAGACGGAATCCAAAATATGGATTTGATAACAGCAATAAATAAAATATATGGCCACTGTATGACTCAGAGAACGAATATTGCATGACTAACGGAGGCATCGCGTTTTGTACTTATACATAAAGGTGACAAGTGATAAAAATATCCATCGTCATACAGCCCTCTGTGCATGCAAGGCAAAACTGAAATTTTCGTGAGAATTATATGCACGCGACTCGAGCAACATACTGAAGGCGAGTGCAGTTTTGGTGATCGTCAGTTTGTTTTCAGGAAGAACACATAACTTTTAATATAGTTTCTGTATTCTGTAGCATAAGCATGTGGGAAAGCACGTAACGCATCACTGTTAAAATATGAATCGCATTGAATTTTTTTTAGTAGATTACTGTCGTTGTTTCAAAGGTCATGAAGTTTTTCACAAGAATTTGTTAAATTATTCAAAGTCTCCACTTAATTGTGATTTTTATGATGTTAACACTTTATTTACTGTAGACAAAACTCGTCCAGCTGTAGAATTAGTTCCTGGTAAGGGCATAGCGTATTCCATAATTTTAAGTGCCTCATTGTTTCTAGCCATTTGATCTTAATTGTGATTTTTGTAAAAACCTTTTATTTCTTTTTTTCTCCCACCGTTTCTCAGCTTGCCGTGCATTCTTTACAAAAATCGGGACTTTTTCAAACGCAGTGGGACGTGGGCAAATTGTTAAAAAGCGGGACGTTTGGACTCTGGTCACCTTATCGTAAACTGATTAGAGCTAAATCACCAAAATGTGGGACAAAATGGAAAAATTCTTCAAAATACTAACTAATTAGAAATTCTATTGCGAGAACGTGGGACGGTCAAAACGAGCTAGCTAGATGCATAAATTTACTCTTTAATTACTATTTAATGCTTTCCTTTACTTTTTGTTTACTATTTAATTCTTCAAAAAATTCTTTTATTTTAATTTCTCAACCGTTAGAAAATATCCATTAAGGTGTTTGTACATTCAAAATTCTTTCTTGTGCTGGCATTAATGCCAGCCAGCCGTTGCTTGTTTGTTATATTTGACATTACTTTTGTCGCAGAAGTCCTCCAACGTCTCCCTCGTACAGTAAAATAACCAAACATTTTTTAACCATGCCATTTGCATCAATTAGTATTAAATCAGCAGCAGTTTTTATTGCATTATTTAACCTTTTCAATAGTCCAGAGAAACAAACCAACCTGACGAAGGAAGATCTATGCTACCGCCCAAGGACAGTAGCAGAGTTCCTGAATCTAGACTTGGAGCCGGAAGACTAGCACAACATTTCGTCGGTACAACAACAACTTTGCATAATTTAAAATATGGACTGCGAATCCAATACCCAATACATTCTGGTTCAAATTCGAGTTTAGCTTGCTTAAAACATTTTTCACACCTTGACGTGACACACCACTACAACACGAATACCAAGTGTTAGCAGCGCAAACTACAACTTTTTGTCAATATTAAATTTTTTCAAATTTTTCAAGAATGTATTCTGATGTTTGTTCGAATGCTCAGATAAAGAAGAAAAATCGAACAATCTAACCTTTACTCTGTCATGCTCTCTAAAATATCGAAATAGAATCGAAAATATTTCTATGTCCTTATGATTCGATGCATCAGCATAAACCGTGGCAAAATTTGCAATAGGAAAATCTAGTTTTAGTTGGTCAGAACATGATCCATTGAACATATGGCTTCTGATTTTGTTGTGGCACATATATATTTGTCTTCGAACGATTGAATTAGTATACATTGTGCAATCCATCGATCGAAAGCTTTGGCTGTGGTAAATCGGAAGGAGAAAACGGCTTCTGCAAGAGTAATATTTCTTTCAGTTTGCCCCATTTCTAATTTCTAAGTTTATAATAGCACAAAACTTTTGTTACACAAGTACAGACTGCAAAACAACTGAAACAATTTATTTTAATTTCACAAAATAAATAATTAATATCCTTTCTGTATTCTGTATTACTACCTCTTGTTCTGTCTTTTACAAATCCATACTATTTATCAAGTTTTTATGCTGCTTATCTTTGTTTGTTTTTTATTGAGAAAAAAATTATAACAATTAGAAAATTATAATTTTACTTTTGAGCTACCTAGTTAAAGTATGTTTTAAACAGAGTTTGAAACGCTCCTTATATCACTCCTTTACTCTGTTCTTTCAGAGGGCGTAAAAAAATATAACACTCCCAAATACTGCAGGAGTGAAATACTGTAGAAGTTAAAATAATAAAATATCATTCTTGCTCCTAAATTGAAATAAATATTTCTTTTCTTTCAAATACTCAAACCCTTTATTTTTGCTTCAAATTTAATGCTTTCAAACGTAAAAAGTCAGACAAGTGCAAAAAAAATTCGCTCGTCAAGGGTTCCGTGAATGTAAAGAAAACAATATCAAAATAATTAACATAAAGTTGTGTTGTAAAGGGTTTATATTGCCAGACCATGGACACATAAAAAATAAATGGTTCATCGTTAAATATCAATAGTAAATGTCAATCTCATATAAATTGATCGAAATGATATAAAAAATATTACTTTAGGTTAAATGTTATCCATAGCTGTTTATGGTAGAATGTGGGACATTTCCACGCAGTATGGGACGTCTGATCAGTTTACCTTACCGTAAACTCAACTTTCAAGACGTTAGGCTGCGCAGAGCAAAATTAATGTCGTAGAAACGAATTTCCCGCCATTTCTACTGAAGCCGCAGAAGTGTTATGTGTACATATTTATATATGTAGTTAAACGAATGATAATCAGGCTAATCATATGATAAACGTAGTATATATGTAGTAAAGAAAATAAATCAATATCTAATCTACAATTTTTTCAAAACTATCCCTCTAAATTTCATTTCACTAACTACAAACTGAACGAATCTCTACAATCTACACAGTTATTAACTTGTTGTTGTAATTCATATTTTTTGTTTTGTGTATTATTTTGATAAAAAAAAATTCACAAACTAAACGATGTGACAATTTTTTTTTGTTTTTTCTTATACACACATTCCTATACATATATGTAACAGTTTTTTTTGTATGTGAACATAAACGATAGCCATTTTTTTAAGTAGCCCCCAACTTTATCGCAGTCTCTTGCAACAACTTTTTAAGTTGAACGTCATTTTATTATTGTGAATTTGTTGTTATAAATTATAATTTTATGACTATCAATCTCAAAAATTTTCGGAGTGATTATTGATTAATGAAAAAAAATAGTTTTCCGTTAAATTAAAGAAAAAAAAATCGTATAAGAAATTGAAATTCTTATTGGATAGCAGACAAGAAAATAAAATTAAATGTGGAGAATTATTTAAATTGTGGATGATTTTGTTATTAATTTTTATAGTTTTTGAAGAATAAAATCTAAATAATTTTAAAAAAATTTAAGCAAAAAAAGAATAGAGGTAGAAAAACAAGTTCGCAAAGAAGTTTGCAAAAGTGATTTTCTTTGGTGTTGCTTAAGTGTTAGTGCTAGTGTAATTGTGGTGTGTTTGTGTTTGATAATAAATTTATTTTAATTAATTTGTCTTTTTGTGAATCAATATTATTATAATTGGATTAATAATGGTTGGTGATAATGGAAATATTTATTATATATAAACTAAAAAGGTGAATTGATTTTATTATAATTTTTGAAATCACTCAGATTAGGCTTACATATGTATTTGCATACTTGTTGCTCATTGGTGGTTGTGTTGATTCAATAATTGTATATGTATGTGTGTTGGTGATTAAATATATATACAAAACATTTTTTGTTGTTCAATAAAAAACTGATATAATTTTACAGAGGAGGATAACCTGTTGATGCTTTTATGAATGAAAATGTAAGAATTTATAAAAAAAATATATGGAAAAGGGGAATATGTAATTGATGATCATGATTTTGATTTATTTTGTTATTGATTTGAAATGGAAAATAAAAATTGAATAATTTAATTGAATAGATTAAATGAATATCATATGAAATGGTGGTATGTATGTAGTTGGGGCGTCTTATCTCTGGATTTTATTTTAATTTTCACACCGAAACACCATACTGCTAGTAAAGCTAGTTTATGTTAACCAGTAAAGCTGTCTTATGCCGGCTATCAAAGGGAGGTAGCTCATGCTTACAGCCATTCCAACCAGCAAAACTGGCGCATGCCAACCAGCTCCTAAATTCTGAAAATTTGAAGTCTTAAAAACTTCTTCATTTGTTTTCGTTAAAACATTTATCACTACATCGCTTAACAGTTACAGAATTTAGCTGCATGCCAGATAGCTCAAGTGAATCAGAAAAGGAGATTCAATAACAGCAAAGGTAGCTCATACCAACCAACAAATCTTGGGAATGCAGACCAACAAAATTAGCTGATGTTGAAAAGCTGACTGATCCTGACAATCAAAGTTGTCTACTACTTAGTAAAGAAAGTAGTAAAGATTTTTTTTTATTGGAGGGCCTTGAGACTTGCAGTTCAAGTAGCACTGCTACCTGAAGGTCTATTGTGCTTACCCTGATTGTGTTATTAGTCAGTCTTCATCTGTGCTGTTACTGATTGTATCCTGTAATCCAAGTTGAGGCTTTTAATAAAATTAATTAGCCCAATTAGAGTGACGTTTTGTGGTAGTGGAAGTGTTAGTCTTCTGTGACCAAGTTGGTTGTATCTGTGCCAAGAGAGTTCAGGACTGCTGCAGATGACGTGTTCCACCGTTCGCGACCGCGTCCGAGTAGCAGAATCTACATCTGTCGGAGACAACAAGGCCCATTTTGTTAAGATGGTGGTTTAAAGGACCATGTCCAGTGACGCACCAAGTTAAAATTCTTAAAGACTATGTTTTAGTCGATTGTTTTTAAGGGTGAACAGGGAGGTAGAGGACCTAGAAACTTCTTGGAGTGTACTAGTCCCTCTCTGCTTCTCCATAATTTAGCATTTTGTTCCTGTGCCCATGTTTGGATTGTGCTTTTGAGCGAACTCTTGGCCACTCCGAAGCATGGTTCCGGTCCAACAAACTTTTTATTGGCACCTTGCTTTGCTGGTTGGGTGACCACACAAGTGTGACTCTATTATTGCAGGAGACTTTTAGTAGATTTTGGTAGCATTACCCATACCAGTTTTGAATCAATGCGCTTAGATTTTAGTGCCAAGAGTACTGCTTGGCTGTCAGAGATAATATATATTTCAATATTTTGGTATTGTCTTTCAGTACATAGCAAAGCGCAACTGCTAGTGGCAAAGATTTCGGCTTGAAATATGGTTGTTGTGGTGCCTAAGACAACTGTTCGTTTTGTTCTAGGACCGAATACTCCTGTTCCCGTGCGCACATTGGTTCGAGAACCATCTGTGTACCAGATGCTGGCATTATGTGGCAGGTAGTGACCGTATGTAGTACGAGTAATACGATCTTTGGCCAATATTTTGACACCAAATTGCTTGTCTAAATCTATTATTTTTGGCATACAATCTGAAATATGGTATGTATGCAGTCAGCTTGTAATTCAGCAAGGATTTTAAGGTGTCCGGTTAGATTACCCGGCTTAAACCTTTCTGTGAGCTACAGTCTTTGAACGCTCAACACCGCTACAGATTTTACATGTAGGTGCAATGGAGAAAGCTTTCGAAGAGTCTCCATTGCTGACGTTAGCGTGGTTTTGAAAGCACCTGTGGCACTAAGACCCACAAGCTTTTGTTGTTTTGTAAACATATGTTAGAATTGGTTTTATAATACTTTGGTGCAACCAAAATCATCATCTTTTGATGATTGTATTGGATCGCCGTTTGGAACAGGAGAAATGAAATTGTTTCTCCTGTTTGTGAAAACGACAATGCTTGTTTTTTGGGGGTTGATCGACAGTCCCAATCTGTTGCACCACTTTGATACAAGATTAAGAGCTGTCTGGGTTCGACCAGCGACAATGAAGTCATGATTCCCTCTAACTATGACTGCCAAGATGTCGGTATAGCCTACAGTGTTGAAGCCGGCATAATTTAGCTTGGTGAGGAGATCATCAGCCACCATTAGCGAAAGCAGTGAAGAGAGCACGTCCCTCTAGATGCAGTAACAGTCACTGAATAATCACCGGCTTATATTTTTCTTTGTGACCATTTCAATGATAGCATTGAAGTGGATATTGTCAAAGGCTCCTTGTATGTCCATAAATGTACATACAAGTGCCTACTTGTAGTTTAAGGTGCTCTCAATTTCTTTCACCATTTTGTGCAACGCCGATTCAGTAGATTTCTCAGTCTGATAGGCGTGCTGTGCTGGCTAGAGTTGAGAGGATTTTGTTTAAGATATACATGACGGATATGATAGTCCAATATCTTTTCCATTGTTTTTAATAGAAAAGATGTAAGACTTATAGGTCTGTATGATTTTGCTTCATTTGATTTTTTTCCTCGTTTGGGTATAAAAACAACTTTAGTTTCTCGCTATATCTCGCTATATCTTCCGCAAGGCGGAAGCTTGTTTGAACAAACGCATGAGATATGGAAGAATAATTGTTAGACCCTTTTGCAGAAATACCGGAAAAAATTCCATCACCTCCCGGAGATTTATACGAACAGAAGGATTCTATAGCCCATCTCGCTTTGGGGGGGGGGGTGAAAATTGTGTTGGCTAAATGCTCTGCAGTACTTTTAGTTGCAGGATCTAGAAGATGTACGTCTTCGTTGGCATTATCTTCCGTGCTCCATTCTATTGAGCCCGGAAAGTGGATTTGAAGTAAAATATCTAGTGTCTCAATGCAACTGGTGGTATACGTACCATTTGGTTTGCAGATTGAGCCTAGAAGGTTTGTGAAATCAGACGACATCAATTTTTGGAGTATTGCAGAGCTCTTTACAGCTATTCCTTTTTGATTGTCTGAGTTCTTTATTATAATTGGTTAGAGCTACTCGGTACTCATTCAAATATTTGTTGTTTTTGCCCTATTAAAGAGCTTACGAACTTTATTCCAATTCCTTTCCAAGTTACCATTCCACCAAGGTAAATCTCTGCGTCTTTTGGATTCAGTTATTGGAGTATTAAGGTTGTATGCTTCGGCGATAATTTCTTGTAAATTATTTGCTGCAGACTCAAGCTCAAATGTGGAGTTGATACTATTTACATTATTATGAAGATATATTGTGTAAAGTTCCCAGTTGGTTTTCCTCAGGTTTCTAAAGTACTCGATGCTCTTCGGGTAGTGTTCTATGTTGAAACATATATAAGCATTATCAGACATAGAAGCTTCCTTCGAAACATGCCAGTTCTTAATATGGTTAGTAGCGTTTACGTTGGTTAAAGTAAGCTCAAGGACCTCACCTCTGATTGCGTTTCTAAAGGTAGGCTCACTACCTTTGTTTGCAATGTACATGTTTGTATACAAAAATTGAAGCAGACGCTCGCCTTTTGTGTTAATGCTACTACTTCCCCACACGGTGTGATGAGCGATAGCATCACACGCTATTATGAGGTTATAATGAGTATTTTTGCAATACTTAATGAGTTTCTCTACCACTTCTGGTGGTGTCTCGTCCTCACCCACCAGGAAGTATGCAGAAGCTAAAATAAATTTACGAAATCCACCTTGAGGAAGATAAATTTCTATCTGGACCGTTGTAAGATCTCTGCAGATAAATTCTTTCAATGGAAATATTTTCAGATGTTTGTTGAAAAGGATCGCGGTTCTCGGTCTTTCCACATCTGAGAAATAGATCAGTTTTGTATTTTTGTTTGACGACAGACCTTTTATTCTTTTACTGTCTGCCCACGGCTCCTGCATGAATGCAAGAACGTAGGCATCCTCTTCAATTAACCGGTTCAAATTAACTGAGGCTGTTTCTAATCTGTGCAGATTAATCTAAAAGCAACTTAATTTAGGTGCTAGAGTTTTTTGTCTATATTTTACAGTTGTTCTGTCTGACTTAGAGTAAGCTGGTGAATCAGGCATTACCCTAAAGTCAGACATGGTATGTGTACTATCCGAATTAGGATAATCTGATAAATCAGGAATGACCCTAGAGTAGAACATGGTGCACAGTTTTGTTGTTAGCTTATGTGATGCGTTTGGAGAAGCATTGCTCTCATTTAAAACTTTATTGTTTTCCATACAATATTTATGTAGAAAATAGGGCGGTACATTGGTCAACCATAACAGAGCCCTGTGTTGTGGTAAGGCACTTATTAAAACTGAACGGCGCCCGGTCTCCAGAGTTCCGTACTAGCGATCAAGCACTCCCCTGATCATGCTAAGCTATCAGCGTACGTGTCTACCTTAGCTTTGAGTTTTCAACTTGATCTTGGCTTTGATTCTCACGTAGGACCTAACGGCATGGGTGACCCTACAATGGTAGCTCCTAAGATCATTGAGTCTACTGAGCCCCATCACTGCGTCAAAATGCCAAGTCCATTGATAGGGAGTAACGAATTTAGTAAAGTTAGTAAAGAAAGCTTATAGCAATCAGCAATCCTGATCAGCAAATATGGCTCATGGTGATCATCAAAGCTAACTAATGCTGACCAGCAAAGTTAGCTCATGTTGATCAGTAAAACTGGCTCATGCCGACCAATAAAACGAACTTGTTCTGACTCAATGCTCCAAGCGAAGCACTCATTCCGCTCAGCTAAATGGATTCATGGTAACCATATGTCTGATATTAATCAGTGAAATGACTAGGACTATAAAACAACAAATGTCAACTCAACGCAACCCGCAGAGCTATTTTATTCAGTAAAGCAATATTTGCTATTTTAGATCACCGAAACCTTCTCATTCTGCTAAAAAATCAATCTTATAACAACCAGTAAATACCGACCTCCATTTGGCACATGATGACTCACATCATTGGCTCATCTCTATTAAGTCAATGAATTGTGTCAACAAAGGCTGCTTATGTTATCTAGAAAAACTGCTTTACATTGGTTATCAATTTTCGCATATTGTATGCCATTCAAATCGTCAATGTTAACCAGCAAACAATGGAAAAGCCGCTTTATATAAACCAGCAAAACTCACCATTCAAACCATTTTTTTGCATGCAGAGAAACAGCGTTTCCAGGGATACCAGGAAATATGAGCACTGACTATGGCTAGCGTGGTTGAAGTTATATTTACCTAAATTTGAAAGCAATCAGTAAATTGGTTTCTTCTTCATATGAAACAAAGACACTCAAAAATGTTAGTCGATTATTTTGTAAAGACCAGTCAAGCAATACCGATCGATAAACCGGTTTTCAATCCAACTCCAACGATCAAAATTTGAATCTAATCCAATCCGTGTCTGGGACTATCAAGCAGCGGATTGGATAGGTCTTAAAAATTATTTTAAATTGTTTCCATGGAAACAGACTTGCTTAGTAGGACAAGATACAAATATGACTGCTGTGACTTTTCTTATGCTCTGATTGTCCCTAGACCGTACTTATTTTTTGTTTTATCAAAATATGCAACAAGGCAGTCAAAGCTAAACGAAATGCGTCACCTTTAATAAATAATGCTTGTCTGTACGCATAACAGACCCTAAAAATAAAGCGGATTTTTAGGAAGAATTTGTTTCCGAAACTTCTACTCTAGCTGCACCTAATTTCCAGCCAAAACCAATTCCTCAGATAGCATACAAAACTTTTTGGGAAAATGCCGTACCTCAAATGCCTCAATGCAAATAAAAATTATCAAGTCTTCAGTTCTGATGTTATCAGAAGAAAGAAGAACTGGTACCATTCTTTGATTTGACAGAAGCGTTCAATGACGTGACCCTTACTTAACGAACAATCCTTGATGTGTTAAAGTAGGTCAGAATAAGCCAAATCACATTCAGAAAAACTTGTGAATTTTACTTCTTATCCTTGATTATTTTTACTAATCCTTTTCCTTTCACAATTATGGTTGAGAGAGACCCCTTCAATTAGAAGGGTCACCATTTTATCGCCAAAATTTGATTTTGTTCTCAATTCATCAAAGACAGATTGACTTTCATTTCAAAAAATTGTTTACCATCAGCAATGTCGAATGATTCATCAATTTTCGTTTATCTAAGTATTGCTTCTTGACGACAATATTCCATATAATTAACACTGTTTGCCGTTGGCACTTGGCGCAAGTTTTCAAATAACATAATGTCAATCTCTTGTTACTTTACGCAAATAACTTATTTAATAAGTTTAATAAAAAATTAAAGAAAACAAAGTTTTTTATAATTTTACTGTTACTCTAGGACACTAATTTAGCCTTAGAAACACAATTGAAACTACTAATTTTTCGCGCTAGATCTACAAAATTTTTAACTGAATATGTTGAACTGAAGCTGGTATGATGTGAAAATAGTTGGTTAAACTTTTTACATAATTTATATGTCTGAAGCACTACAATAAAAAACAATAGGTCTAATAGGTGTGTTTTCCCTACGAATTTTAGGTAAACTATAAAGAATGGGGGCTAAACCATTCATCATAGTGTATTTCCATCCATCATTTGGAAATACACTTTTTGACTCTCTAATACACTGACTAACGGATAATTTAAAACTTGGGGTGTGATATCTTTCTAAAACTATGGCACGACTATCTTTTATAAAATCTAACATTTTTTTGTGGTAATCAACCCTATCAAGCACCGTTATAGTATTGCCTTTATCAGCTTTACATACAATAGCGTCATTTTCTACAACCTTTTCTCTAATTGATTTTATGATTCTATTGGAATTTAAGAGATTTTTATTCAAATAGGTACTCACATATTCTTGTTGAATTCTCTCTCAATGCGCAAGCTGCCTTTAACCGTATGGGTTCACCTTGTAGAGCTGTTTCTGCGTCGATAGCTAGATCTTCCATATTTTTTATTGTGGTTACCGCTGGTGGTGCAAAGTTTACACCATGACTTAAAACTTCTTCCTCTTCTTTTGTAAAAGTAGTGGATGAAAAATTTTTGAATCTTGGATCGAATTGCTCTTTATTATCCAAAACCGGCTCTCTTTGAGGTTGCTGTGCTTGATGTTCTGCCATTGATGCTTCGATTTTCCTTGTTTGTTTAACGTATTGTTTGTGAGCTGTTTCCTCTGCATCTGCTCGAACTTTTGCATCAAAAATATCAAATTCCACATGATGTAATATGAACGTTAGCTCCGTATGAACAATTTTCATATGTGTGCTCATATTGCATCTAACTGCATATAGTCCTCTTGATGTTCTGCATGTAGTGCATATGTACTGCATATAGTCCTCTAGATGATAGTCCTCTTGGTGGACAACATTCCACCTTGAATTGCGGCAACAATATGCTTTTTCTCTTCGTAAATTCTGTGGCCACTTCCCACATGCATTCTTTTACTATATCAGAATCTCTGAAACTAACTTCTCGGTCTGGTGTTTATTAAACGTTCTGCATACACACAATGCTGCTTTCTGCGAATATTCCTTGCTCGCTTATGCAGCGTACTAGTAAGGCTGTACTTGGAGTTTTTCGTTTCTTTCGTATTGTCGTTATTTAAAATATTTGGCGGTTCAAGTTTTAATCTGCGGATATTAAAGAGTTCCATGAAACCCAAAAACATTGAACTTCAGCTGTGCTTAATGATATTAGATCAATTTCGATAGATTCTCTAAACTCTGATCTTTAAGCAATCAAAGATTGGGGTCATGCAAACAGTGTTGAATTCAATGGGAGTAAAACATAGGGGCTATTATTTTAAAAACGTACATTTTTTTGTCGATTTTTAAATTTTTGATTTTTAAAAATTTGAAATTTTGATATATTGTTGGTATTGACAAAAGAAAAAAAATAATTTTTAGTTTCATTTTTTGAGTACTCTGAATCGGAGTTATGCACGGTTGAATTTTTGAGGTTTTTCACGTAGTGTTGGTAATGGTTGTCAATGTTTTGTTAATAGGTGTCACAAATTTCATGCGATTTACGTTTGTTTTTGCAAATAAAGAGAAAAAATAGTTGAATACTCGAAATGTGTAAGTTAGAAATTAATAATTTTTCTCTTTTCCGCTAGGCGGCGCGTTAAACCTTGGTTTACTTCAAAGCTCATATCCCAAAAATCGTGCTTTTTTCACAAATTTTAAAGTAAACACATGCAGCTATGAAACTAAAAAATAAAAGTAATTAAGTAAGGAAAATAAAAATAATTTTACGGATAACACTACACGCTATAAAATAATTTCCAAAATGTTTGCCTTTTCCGATAATCAAAAATATTTCAATTCAGAGGCAAAAAAATATATAAATTAATTTTTTAATATATTTGTTTGTAATATTATTATTGTTTCATTAAATTTTGATTTTTATAGAAAAAATATTTATTAATAATAGTCTCATGCTTATGTTAGTATAAAGATGTTGAAAGTAAATCACAATCTTTGGTCGTTGGAATCTCCAATTCTTATTCTCAATAAAAACCTGTTTTTAAAAGAGTAGTGCACAGAATATGTTTCAATATTTAGTACAGATGTTAAAATATAAAGTTTTTAATATATTAGATTCACATTTAGTAAAGCATATTTAATTTGATGTAAAAACACATGCGAATTTTTCATAGACTAAGCTTTAAAAAATCGTATAAAAAAAATCCATATGGGAATTCTCACTTTTTATTTTTTAGTTTCATAGCTGCATGTGTTTATTTTAAAATTTGTGAAAAACAGAAAAAAGCACGATTTTTGAGATATGAGCTTTAAAGTATACCAAGGTTTAACGCGCCGCCTAGCGGAAAAGAGAAAAATTATTAATTTTCAACTTACACATACCGAGTATTCAACTATTTTTCTCTTTATTTGCAAAAATATTCGTAAATCGCATGAAATTTGTGGCACTTATTAACAAAACATTGACACCATTACCAAAACTACGTGAAAAAACTTTAAAAATCCAACCGCGCATCACTCCGATTCAGAGTACTCAAAAAATAAAACCAGAAATTACTTTTTTTCTTTCGTCGATACCAACAATATATCAAAATTTCAGATTTTTTAAAAAATAGTCGATTTTTTTTCGATGTAAGTTTTCAAAATAATAGCCCATAGGTTGGCCACTTTACCCGAGTGTCCACTTCAAAGCAATTTTTATCAAACTTGCTGACAAAGATCTGAAGGAAAAGTAATCTATCAGACTTCTGGGAGTTGAAAATAATATGAAGTGGGATACTCACATTTTTCAACCTTGCTAAGAACTCTGTTCAAAAACTGGTTTATTTAGGGCGATGTCGTAAGTTGTTCAGTAGTAAATAATTTGTTCTGATCTTACTGATAAACTTGACTCTTTACAGCATCGAAAAATGTCGCAGATTTAACGATATTCTACAAATACATTCGCTACAATTTTTCGCCCTCCAGAACATCTACCATGTCCCACAAATTCGCGGTTCAATTAACAAAGTGTAAAACTGTTGCCTTCCAGCATGATTGTTTTGTTTCTTATCCTTAGAATTCCTTACACACATGCGTTTTCTCCGATGACTATATATAATCGTCAACTTTCAAAGTCAATGTACACCAATTCCTAAGAGTACCATAACCCATTACACCAAACCACAGTTGGCATGGTATCTTCGGATATTCAAAGACGTTAGTGTATATTTTATTATTTAAAAAACACTAAGCATCTCCAACTTTGTGTAATATAAAACAACACTGTTCCTCCAAGTTAAAGGTTAAAGCCGGTTTAAACGTAAATCGTCGACCAGTGCCTCTATTCCGGTACGTCGTGAAATAGGAATTGAGAAATACATTATAGCAATTTTTTCATAACTAGTATTCTGTGCCGCGGGAAATAACAAATTCGTATTAGAAAATATTTTTTTATTTCATTTATTGCACTTTTTTCTCAATTCCCAATTCCCAGGGAAATGCCGGAATAGACGTACTGGAGGCTATTTTACATGAAGCTGTCGGGACCGGATTCAAAGTGTAATTATGTTAATTTGAAAAGAATGAGAATATTTTATTTTAAGAAAAATTTATGACTGAAAACCTCACCGAAATAAAATCAAAACAAAATCTTCACCCATTCAAATACATTAAGGTCTCATAAAATTACCGTTAAATACCATTTTTTGGTATAATTTTGCATAAACAAGCCCTCGTATAAACGGTTTTATCTTTTCTTAAGCAATACTTATGCATACATTTAAACAAAAAGAATTACTTATGTTTTTTATCAAGGTCGATTGAAAAGAATTGAATTTTTTTTATTTATTAATTTAATTCACATTATTTTTTATTTGTGTTTGGTATAATATTTTTTTATTTGTATTAGTAAAGCAAAATCACATTGCATTTTATAAGTAAAAAAAATAGTTTGTATACTTGATACTGATATGGACTAGGGTTAATGTTATGTCGAACGATTACATTCATCGTTTTATTCATATCACATAATTATCTTGTAATGGAATATAAACAATTTAATTAATATTTTATTAAATTTTAATATTTGGAGACTTTACAAAAATATAGTCGTTCAGTTTATGTTATCGCAAAAATTTTAACGAAAAACAAAAAAGAGAGGGAAATAATATTGTGTGGTCTTGTTGTTGTTGTTTATTAATTTTTTGTTGTGAATAGACATAGTGGATAATTGATATGTCGTTGGGTTATTTTATTTAAATAACTGAATAATCAATTAAGGATATTGTAGCGTTTTAATTTCATAACGCGTTTACTTTTCGATTCATTGTTGTTTTGTTTTTCATTTTTTTTCGACTTTCTTTTAAAATTTAATTTTTTTGTTGGTTGTTTCATAGAATTTGCAATTGCATTGCGAATGAATGTAACTACATACATACATGTGTTAGTATCATTTTGTTTTAACAAAACAAGTTGAGTCGAAACAGAATCGACTGATGCGAATATTATTCATTATTTGGCTAAAAACATATTATTTCATTGCGTTAAATATACATATGTTGAATTTTGCACCAATACAGTACTTTACTGTATTACGTTAAAAATACGAGTTTCATACCCAAGGTTGGCATGATATATATCAATGATATATATCCGATATATATCATTGATATATATCACGATATTTATTCTCTGATATATATCATGATATTTATAAAAAAGAATTAATTAACTATTCCTACCTTAAATTTGGAACAAACTGTTAGCTGTCACAGCACTGCCTGCAAAACAATCGATATTACCTAGTTCAGCCATGCCCTTAAAGCTGACAAGGATCCTGACATAACTAAATTTATGACATAAATATTTTAAGGAATGCTAAACATATGCTTTGTTATCTAAAGAGAATAGCATTTGCTTGAGAAAGACCTCAAAGAGATAAAACGACTATTTCCGTTGTAGTAGAAATTTGGCATAAACTGGAAGTCCATTTTAAAATAGAGCATCCTTTAGAAGTTAAAAAACTTTTTGATCGAAGGAGAGACATTGCTTTAAATGCACATCATCACCTAGCTAATTGATGCTTGACCATCGATTTTAAGGTAAAAGGTAAACGTTTGAACAACCACCAAAGAGAAGAAGCATATACTTTCATATTAAAATATAATTATTTCAGACTTCATTCCATTTGCAATGGCGCTTTCAACTGAATCTACACCATTTCAAAAATATGTATATCAATATCAGTTTAGAAATACACCACCAATAACATGGTGGAATGAAATGACCGCCCAAGCAGGTTTTCCAGAATTTGAAATTCGGCAAGCACTGGCCCTTTAATGGTTAACTTAACAGTACTTTTTTTCTGCGTTTATGCTCCCTGTAGTAGCGTTGCCAAAATAATCAGCTAATCAGGTTTACAGTACTTGACTTCTGTTATTGGGCCAGTACAAGAACGATTCATCGACCGAGCCAGTATTTAGATACCTTTGAATGGCCTAGTTACCTTTGAATGGCCATTACCTTTAGAATGGCCAAGCACTTCCCCATGAATGGTAAACAATATTTGGCTATTGTTGTAGGACCATTACTGTATCCATGACGCGACCAATCTACGGTTTATAGAAATTAATCAGTGGGGTTTACTTTAAATGGCCAAGTAATGGCACGTTAATAGTTAACAATAATTGGCTATTGTTATTGCGCCAGTGCTCTGAACCATTGCGCCGCATTGAACCATGAATTGGGCGATCTTTGTTATTTGGTAAAAAATTCACTAGAGTATTATCCATTTTAGGAATATGTATTTTGAAAAATTCACTTTTTCATTTTTACTTATTTTGTATTTCATTTATTTAAATTTACATATGATATTTTATATTTTTTTATTGGAACTGTCATGATTGCCAGTACTCGGCCATTGCTGCAATACTGGTCATCATTATTGGTCTGTTACTGGGTCTGTACAACCTTGTATGTGCCATTGCTTTTTTTCCTTTGGCAAATAAATGGCACCTATTTATTGTCCGAAGTTATCAACAAGCAAAATTATGTTAATGGCCGAGTCGTAGTTACCAGTACTATGAGTCATGGTTTCGAGTACCCGGCCATTGTTGAATTACTGGTCGCCAGTAATTGACCATTACTGGACTAGTTGTATAACCTTGTATGGGCCATTGCTGACTTTTATTCTGCCCTTGAAGGACAGTCATTTATTGTTCGATGTTACCATCCAGTAACATTATGTTAATGGTCCAGTTATGGTTGCCACTCGAACATTCCTGCATTACTGGTTGCCAGTAATGGACCATTACTGGACCGTTTTTACAACCTTCTATGGGTGGGTAGTGATGATGCAACTTGACCAAATAAACAAGACAAAACGAGCGACCGTATTCGTCATTTGGACTTGTGTAGTCGAAGATATAGATGAATAGGCTTGATAAATTGCCTATAAACTAAATTGGAGTTGCCATATTTGAATTTATTTTATAGGCGAAGAGGTAAGAAACGAGGGAGTGATGCATTGCACTGCATACAAGTGTGGAAACGGCCATATATTGTATAATATTTAAGATAAACAACTTATTCAAAATAAATATCAGAACTAGATATATATCGGATATATATCTGATATATATCGGATATTTTGATATTTATATAAATATCATGATATTTGCCAACCTTGTTCATACCACAGTCGTGCAGTTGATACAAAATTTTCTGTATAACCGATACATTTCGGTATCTATAGATGGTTTTTCTTCTGAGTCTAAATTAATTAACGCTGGTGTACCCCAAGGCTCCGGCTTTATCACTCCCCCATTTTTTTAAATTTATATCAACGAACTGTTGGAAAGCACCGGTAATCCGATTAATAGTTTTGCAGATGAAAGTAGACTGCACAAATAATTCGTCCCCTATCTTCAAAGGATTAAATGTGTGAACGAATAAATCCCACCGGGAGAGACACTGCTATAAATGTAAACGAAGACCTAGTAAAAGTTGCCAATTGATGTTGCAAAAATTTGGTCAATTTTAATTCCACCAAAACACAGCTATTGATTGTTTCCAGATCAAAGACCGAGTTCCCCACCGATATATTTTTTGAATCGTTGACCTATAGAAGTATTTGTTAAATTTTGTTTACTGTAGAAATGATATTTCTTTTCCGTTGTCCTTTTCCGTTGAGAGTGTGCTAGACCAAAAAGAACCGGTCTCTCTATTCCTTAAACAATTTTCAAATATTGTCAAATATTTTCAAATATTGACTGCGCCTACATCGCATTGTTGCTTATCTTATTATTAGTATAGTGCTCGGATGACATCAGATCTATCATGATTCAATCCAGAAATCAATAGTCTCGAGTGGTTACAATCAACAAAGGTTTGAAGAAAGCGTTTTTCAACACCTTAGAACGCATGCTATTGTTGACTCTAAGTCTTAAAAGGTTTACATGTGTTGTTGTGATACATATTTTACCGGCTATTACACAACACTTTTTGTTAAAAAACTTTTTCTTATTCTTTCGAGAATATTGATGTTCCAGCTTAATTTACTGTTCAGAATGAAGCCCTAAAACTTAGCCATAAAGAAAAATTTTTGGTTTTTATTTGATGTAATTATCTCTTATCTTTTATACCATTATCTATTTGATGTAAAAATCTCCGCATGGAGGGATCAATTTTTATTGTTTTTTTATTTTTGATCTACGGGTGTGACAACCCCGCGTACTCCAGTCCCTGCTATTGACATACGAGTTTACGTGAGATATCACATACCACTGGCAATAGCAGTGAGATATCACTAGCCAAGGTGACATCTTAGAGGTGGTGGCGGATGAACTGTATGCAGTCAACGGTAGCACCCTCAATCTTAGCGGTGAAATAATCCTTGATGATGGGACGCTGTTGCTTCCTTAAAGAAACGAGCCTTCATATAACTATGTGTGGGCTTTAATCTTTAAGAAAGACGGTGCACCGGATCACAGGATCAAGGAATATGCAACCGACTGGAATAAGAAAGATTTACGTCCATTAACACCTTTGAACGTATGTTGTTGTGGGAGGTTGGTCTTAAAAGGTTTTTATGTGTTATTGTGACACATATTGTAATTCCTACTACACAACACATTTTATTAAAAAAAACAAAAAATTACTGAAGTAGATCGCAGCTCCTGCACCATTTTTAGTGAGAGATTTCGTTGGAATTACAACTCTATAACTGCTTTCCAAAGGCAGTAACAGGTACTGTGTCATCAGTCGGCATGGCGAAATCATTCAGGTGTTCTTCCAGATCCCTCCATAGCGCTTGATGATTTTTCCTACAGCCCCTGGTGATTCCCAAAAGTTCGAGCCTGTTTGTAGCCTTAAGAGCCTCCAGTCTTAAAAATAGCCCTAATAAATCTGCAGACTCACTGTAGGGGTTATCCTGAAAGCACTGGTGATACATAAGCAAGCAAGCCTTTGTACCGCCTTTATTTTTTTTATTGCATTCCCAACAAAGGCTCTCAAGAGCCATAGCTGACAATGGGTCTTACAACTCCTTTATACAGCCAGCAGACCATGATTGAAGTCAACACCCATGTATAGTAGAATTTTTTTGCCAGCGAATTTTTGACAGATAGGACGCAGCAAGAGATAAATGATGAAACAAAAAGTAAAACAGAGATGTATTATTTATTTTGGGATAAATTTGTTTTCAAAACAATTATATTAGTTAAAGTTCTACTTCTAGTTCGTACCATTTGTTTGTTGTGATATTTGTTTCCATAGGCGTCGTTATTTTTATTATAATTATTTTTAATTATCAAAATTTTGTTACATTGCCTACAAAATCATTAATATTTTTACTAGTTTTTGGTTTTCTATTATAATTGGTTGAATTTCAATAGTAAATTATTAACTTTATGCGTTTTTTATGTCCATTTCAATGGGACCCCAATAGTTTTTTTTTAATATTTTAATCGAGACACTGAATGTGCAAACAATATGCGCATGTGCAAACAATATGCGCATAACAAACAAATTTTGTGTTCGCTGGCAAAAAAATTCTACTATACCTCCAAACGCCCTTCACAGAACTTGATCCCACTTCTGACACCACTGTAACGACTCTTCGTTGGTTCTTTTAGATTATTGAACAAACACGACAGTAAAAGACAGATCTTTGGTTAACAGAATCTCAAACTTTATTTGTCAACAAATTACAGCAGCTTCCGTTTTTCCTTACAATAAATTCCAGGGTCTCCAATTTATGTACAATAAACTTCACCGCTTTTCCGCAATTTGAATCAACAATATTCGGAATCGTAAAATCTGTATTTACTGTTCCACTAAGTTCAGATTCTTTCACTATTAGTACCCAGGCTCAAGTACCACCGATTATTCCTTAAACTTGCGAATATTTATAAACACTTTTAATTGCAAAAGTAAAACTGTCTATCTGATATTTTTGTTTGCTTATTTATATCGAAAAATAAATAAATCGAAACTTCTATAATCCACTAGAAATCAATACTACGTAGTCTGTACATCTTGAAGAGGCCATACCTGTTTTCATTCATACTTGCATTTGTATTAGCGAACTCAAATTTAATTTATGCAAAATGTATTAGGTAACTCCTTTTAATTCATTAATGTAAACATTTGTATAACAAATTTAATTTACATTAATTTATGCAATACAATTTGCAATACAAGTAAAAGATTGAAAAAGGAGTTAACTTTTAATTCATGAATGAGTAAATAAAATTAACCCATTCTGGACGAAGTTTATTACATTGCCCTCCATTTAGTTTTGTTCGTCCCGAACAATATCAGATATCGCATTGGTGCTGTTACCTTGATACGGTGCCAACCTTTGCAGGTGTATCACTTTCATCTTGGTACGGGGTCCCTTTTGTATGCGGTAGATGACATCATTAATTCGTTTGATTATTTTATATGGGCCTTCCCAATCTGGCTGCAGCTTGGGTGATCTTCCCTTAGTTCTTCTGGGGTTGTATAGCCATACCAATTCTCCTTCTTGAAAACCGCCACTATTTGCATTTATGTCGTACCTGGTTTTCATTTTGTCACTGGCAATCTTAATGTGGTCTCGAACCTGCTGATGGATTTTATTCATCTTCTCCCTTAGTTGTCCCACATAATCTGTTTTCGTGGATACCAGACCTCCAGGGATGCCAAACTCGATGTCACTAGGAAGATGTAGTTCTCTTCCGAACATGATATTCGCTGGCGTTTCACTTGTCGTATCGTGCACTGCGCTACGATAGGCCATCAAGAATAACGGAACTTACTCGAGTTGCATTGTAGAATAAACGGCCCGGAATAGTTAGAGTTCACGGGTGCTGAAGTCAATGCTTTCTTTAACGAATTTCGGGGGTCCATACTAACTTGTTGCCTAAAAATCTTCTAATCTGTTTCACCGTGGCTGGCACGGTTGAAACTCAGCAATCGTGGTGGTTTTATCTTCATTAATTTTTAACACCCCTCCACCTACTACGTAGCCCAAGTACTCCGGGATTAAGAAACCAGGTACGGTGAACACAGTTTTCTCTCTAGACGAATTTTCCAGGGAGATCTGCCAGAAAGTGTTTTTCAAATCCAAGCTGGACTTAGAATACTGTCTATTTGTAGAAGAGGATATGAATCTTTCTTGGTGACGGTATTGACCTTACGAGTGTCTCAACATAAACGAACTTTACCAAATTTGTGTACCAAGACCACTGGTGAGCTCCAAGGACTGGCACTTTCTTCGATAACACTTAGCGCCAGCATATGATATAGCTCATTTCCCATCATTTTATCTATTGCTGGTGATATAAGATAGTGTCTTTGTCTGATGGGGACACCGTCGCCAACATCAATCATGTGTTCAAGCACATGCATTTGACCTAAACCCATTTTAGAAAACGACGAAATGGCGACGAATCTAGAGAAGATGCAAATAGGACTTGATCTAATAATTTGAAAGTTTTAAAAAAATGAATGCCTAAATATAAATCCTGCGCAAGACAAGGAATGACATAACGATCAAGGGACTTACTACGAACCTTCAACGAAACTTTGGTAGTGAGGCAGCTAATAACTTTTTGGCTGGTTCCATCTGCAGTTTTGATTTTGGCTGTGGAACGAGTAAGAAGATGGGGAGTTTGTAACATTTCTTACTCGAACGCACCACCGATGACACAGACGCTCCACTGTCTAAAAGTCCAATCTGGGTTTTATTCACAAGCTCTACCTTTGCATGGTACCTTAGATCATTTGAAAGCGCAAAAATTGAAGAGATAGTTTTAGAACGAAATGATTTGCAAAAACGCCAGAAACAACGCATTCGAAGAGTAGATCTCGATGGAGATTTGGTATTTCCAATAGCATCAATGGATATTCGGGACCTGGCGGTTCTTATGTGACTTAAACGGAAGGTGGAGTGGAGTTATCACGCTACTCAAATCTCATATCTCTTCAGCTGGGAGAGTTAATTGAACGTTGGTTTCTAGAACTGGAGGAGTAGTATTCGTGTCTGAAATTTGAAGAGAGGTTATGTCCGAATCTTGCACAGGTTCTAAGAGTTCTGGGAGTGAGGCTGTGGGTTTGGTATCCTACTCCCTCGACGGTTTTCCTGACAACGGCGGCAGTTGGGAAGATAGGTGTCATCTTTTTCACACCCGAAACAGACAATTCGTCGTCGTTCATTGCAATCTTGATGAACATCGCCTTATCTTTAGCGGTTCCAGTAGTGAAGTGGTTTAGCAGAAGGCGTCGGAGCCGCAAGAGGTGCGAAAGGTTTGGCATTCGTAGCTTGTAAGAATGTCGCTTATCTCTCGCTTAACTCTTAGTCCGATCCAATAAACTTTACATCTACTGAACCGCACATGAAGAAGAGTTTCGCTTTCCGATTGGATATTGCTTTCCCACTATCTTAATCGAAAAGAATGTACAGGAGGCTTCCATCGACAGAGATTTTATCCTTTTGGAGGAGCATCGTATGGAGATCACTCAACTTCATTGCTGAAAGCCTTTCTTCTTCCCATGGAATGTAACCTGGAATTTTCTCTACCAACTAGTTCAATGAGAAGTCGTTTGAACATCGGAAATAAAATTTTCCTTCTTTCATCGACACACCTTCAAACATTAGCAGAGTTCCTGTTTTTTTCAGCATATCTTCAGACAGGCGTTCAAACCTTGTCGTTGTCGTCGACTTCGATGGAATCTTTGAGACATTATCACTCGAAGCCTTTCCGCTTTTGTGCTTCAAGACCTCAAGGTGAGCCGTTTCGTCCGCCCCTTGCATAGGATTTGGACTGCCTTTACAGGTAGCAATATTATGACCCATACGAAGGCTAGCATTGTGACGCGGACCGGGATAATCGGTAGCCGAATCTGTTCGATCATCTCAGCCCTTATGTCCAAAGGAGATGTTATTGCAGAGAGACCGCTAAATATAGTAGTCTGCTCTGCAATATCTGTTTACAGTGACCTTAAAGGTTTCTTCCTTTTCTTCCTCACTGGACCATAATCATTTTTCCTCTTCCTTTTTTTCCAACTATTACCGTGGTCTTGGAAATCTGCATTTCCGAAGATTTGCTGACCGCCGATTTCGGCTGCACCAGATGGAGACTTTCCAGAGACTTGTTTAAATCTCCAAGAGCCATACGTGAAATGACCCGAAAATTATGACTAGTCTCCGGAGTAGAGGAGGACTTACTGACAGATTTTGGAAATTTTATTTCTGTGGACGTATTACCGTTATTAGATGTTGTAATGTTTTTTTGTGTGTTTGTGTTTTTATTATTTTTATTTTTCATATTAGTTATTGCCCACGAAATGGTCGAAACGACGGTCGAGTCAAACGCCGCCTTACTTTATCAGTTCACAATACTGCAGGGGAGACCAAGCCTTAAGTTGTGCGCCGTGAGCAACTGATGAAAACCACCATCAGCTAATTGATGATCTCGGCACGTCTACCACACCACTGGATTAAGTGGGAGTGTATGGTTCGGGGTCCCTATTTGATATTCGGGATCTGTCCTGTAAGGGATTGTATTGTTTGTAAACAATAATATTGGAGGTTACGCTATCTACCACCTGTGATCCGCCTGGTAGCTTACACTTAGAGGCTCCGCTAATAACACTTAAAACTTTATTTACTATTAAAAACTAACTTCACTTCTCTTTACACGGTTTAGTGTTCACGATAAAGCGTTCGGCTTACAATTTATTTATCACTTAACATAATCGCATGCCAACTTAAATACATTTACACTATCGCAGTCTAACACAGTACAACATTTTTGAGGTCATCGAATGTAACACAAATTCTGACTTCCGTTTCTGGAAGTATCTACCTAAACTAGCAAAACCCTATTTGGGTTTTGATAGTTTGTTATACTTTGTTATACTGTTTGCGGACATTTCCAACATTTAATTTAACTGTTTATGTATGTTATTGCTTTTTCTTAAAGTGAAAACTTCTTTAGCCGCGTTATAAAATTTTGTATGGAGTAAAATTTATATATTCGCGTCATCAATTTTAATATATGTGTTATTATGGTTTTCCATATTATTCAATCTTTGTGTGCTTTTGTCACTTTTGAATTAATATGCAATATTGAAAAATATACTTTTTACTGTTTATTTTTAATTTTTTATCTTATTAGTAATAATATAAACTTCCATATAGTAACAATTTGAATTTGATTTTTTATTTTATTGAATATCGATTTCGACTTACGTCATCCTCAGTTCTTAAATTATTATTCTAGAATAATAATTTAAGAACTGAGGATGACGTGAGTCGAAATCGATATTCAATAAAATAAAAAATCAAATTCAAATTCTTACTATAAGGAAGTTTATATTATTATTAATAAAATAAAAAATTAAAAATAAACAGTAACAATTATATTTTTAAATATTGCATTTTAATTTTAATATGCATTTTTGAAGAACAAAAAAATTGCGATGAGGATATCGCGCTCGCGGCTCGACTGATGCTCTGTAGGTCGTGAGTTCAATTCCTGGTGATATATTTTTTATTATTTTTTTTTTTAATTTTTATTAAATACCATTAAAATTATTTTTTTTTATTCATGAATTCATAAAAATCATAAAAATTTCTTTTTACGAATTTTAAAAATTCAACTATAATGCAGTTTTTTAAAGTTATATTGCTACTGTCTTATGCATTCCAGTCATTATGCTAAATAAATATTGAATGTATATAAAATTGAAAGTATGTCTGTTTGTCCTTTATCCAATAATACATTAATCATCATGAAAATTTAGGAAGTTGTTGTGTACGCTAGCCCAAAGATAAGTGGCAAATTTTCTATTTTCAAAAACTGTACCTCAGGGCCCTTATAATTATCTTACGGGATTTTGCCTAAACTTTGTAATTATTTAATTTGGTTTTTATTTAAATATTGTTTTAAACGGTAGTTTGCTTTGATTAATATTTTTTTTGTTGAACATAATTTTGTGAAATTAACAATAACGTAAGAAAGAAAGTATAACTTGAAACAATTACATTTGTATATCAAAATTATATTTATTGGAATTTAACACATCATGATGTTTCAAATTTTATCCTCTACACCAAATATGTTGTTAGTTTGGAATTGTATGTAATACATGTTTCTAAAATTAAGTGAAGACTTTATACTTGTAATTTGATACTTGATAACATCGATTATATCGATTTAAAGCTCACAATTACAAGACGGAAATCGCATAAATTCTATACAAAGAAGGATATCTTATGTATGATTAAACATGGATGGCAATCATGATAAATAAACTATTTAAAAATGGTGGCACTTAGCCGAGAGTGATTTGCAAACGGCAACAATTCGCATTAATACCAATGAATTTACTTAGCTTTCCGCAGGATTTGTAAAATTTAAAATTGTTGATCTATTGGTGTGACAACCACCCGTACTTTAGTCCCTGCTATTGGCATATAAGTTATCTTGAGATATCGTATACCACTGGCAATAACAATGAAATCTCATTAGCCAAACTGATATCTGTGCGGATAAAGTATTTTCAATCAACGATACCATCCCTTACTCTAAGTTATGGAATAACTCTTAACCTTTACGGAAAATGTGTTTGGTAGTAGAAGGGTGTGTCAGAACAACACATAAAAACTTTTAAGAACAATGTCACACAACAACATGCTTTCTAAGGTGTTGGTAGACGCAAATTTTTATATGATATATTTTGATTATTTTAAATATAAAAATGTATATAATAGTTGCTTGGAATGCTGATAGATGTGAAACCCAGAATAATTTAAACATTCTAAAATTTTAATTTGCCATGCTACAATAATTGGAAGATACAAAAAAACACAGCTATTTCACAGATTTTAGTTTTCACCTCTGTCGGCAGTCCTTAACACGGCCTTCTTTTTTTTAATTTTGCGATTATGAAGTTAACGTTTGGTTTTGTTACTTGTTTTAACGTTTAAATGAATTTTATTTAATTAGTAAGAAAAAAAAATTTTATTTCAAAAAATTGACCATGTTTTTCAACATAAACATTGATTTTTCTCGAAAACGGTCGACTTATTTCTGTACGATAAACGGTTCCAAAGTTATTCGCAAAAAACGATTTTTTTTTCAATTTCAACACCCTGTATCTCGAAAATGGTGGATTTTAGAGGGTAAGTTAGGAGAAACCTTTTTTCATATTTTGGACGTGCTATCACATCCTGAAGCGCATATATTATGAAACACCCTGTATATAGTTTTGTTTAATTTTTCGATAATTCGAAGTCAATTTATTTACAAAGAAAACTCAAGAAATTCTGAGAATAATCTACGTCATTATTTTGGATGTATTTTATTTCATGGTTTTTTTTGTCGACCCTTTTTGGAATTTGTAACACATGCTTAGTTGGAATATTGTATAGGTTGAATTGAGGTCGAATACAATTTCGTTTTGTATTTTGATGCGATTATGCAGAATCGTAACAGTGTAGTATGCTTTTTCTTCCAAAGCTAAAGGGATACCAAAATATTCGTCCTTTTTTAGTGTTGGGGGTTAACTTTTATAAACTTACCCATGTTTTGCCTTCGACACAAGTTTAATATCCGCCGCAACAATCAGAACCAACAAGAAGTTTACAGACCTGCTTTAAAACAGATGGAAAGAATCGTCAAACGATTCTATTATCTCTGCCATAGTAGTATGTTGTTTTGGTTTGCTGCATTTCAGCATTACCTGGATCTTTTCTAAGTTTTCGGGTCTTGCGGGGATTTAAGCCCAAAATCTCTGTCTAAATGATGTACCACTTCTATTTTTCCTCTAGGTCTCCAAGTCGGCTAATTGTTTTTTTGTACGTCGGCAGAGATGGTAAATCCACATGTGCCATGAATTTAACATGATTCCGATGCCGAACGCCGTCTCTGAACACGCATTCACAACTCTTATGACAAAGTGTAGTAGAAATTCTGCTTTTTAATGTAATTTTTCAAACATTTTCTTACCTTTGGGAATAAAATAATGTTAAAACAGACAAGCAAAGAGGTTCGTACTAACAATTGTACATACATTTTTCGACCAAATAATATTTTTAAAACCAACATTTTAATTATTCGATGACCTAATCTGTTAAAAAAAATTAAATTTACATAAAAATTGATAAGATCTAACAAACATAAAATCAACAAAATAATAATTCAAACTACATAATTCAAAGATCACCAGAAGTATTTTGTTTTTCCTTTATATTAATTTTTGTCTGCTTAACCTCACAATTCCAATTCGAAAAAAAGAATTCAAGAATTCCATTGATCGGTATGTACTATGTACATTGTACAATATACACTTCTGAGTTTAACAATAAACGAAAATGAAATTCATCGATTGTCTTACAATTTAACAGTTGTAGACACTACTTTCAAGTATGTATACACATTAATTTATTTCCGCTTCATCAAATCTAATCCAATTTATTAGTTTTTTTTAACAATATTAAATTGATATTGTTATTTATACAACGAATATATCTTCTGTTTTTTTTCTTTCATTGTAAGAAATAAACAAATACACAAATCATAGAAGAAAAAGATAAGAAATTTAAAACCAACAACTACACCAAAGAAAAAAAAAATACAAATAATAATTACAAGAAATATAAATAATAAAAGAACAAAATAAATTAACATCTTATTAAATAAGAAATAAATGCATAAATGTTATAGCAACTAACACTAATAAAAACTGTTAATTTTTAAAACAAAAAAAAATATTCATCGATGATGTCATTTTGATAGTGACATCACAATTTTTGGAATAAAAAAAAATATTTGCTTAATTGTTTGTATACTTTGTTAAGATTTTAGTGTGTGTAAGGTTAACTGGAGACTTAAAGTTGGAAAGGGGATATTAAGCGCCATGGTATTAAATTTATTTTTATTTATTAATTTGATTGAATTCAACTATTTGTTGGTTTTTGCTGTGAAACGAAATGCTGTTACACATATGGAAAATTTGAATTGAATTTACATATATTGTTTTTTATATTATAAAATGTCCATCTTTCAAGACAGCAAATATCAGAGAGGTTATAATTATGATGGTTCGTTCTGCGTTAAGTAAGACAAGTTGTAGTGTATTATACTTTTAATGCTGTCGATAAATTTAATATCAATAAATTAAACGATTTATTAAACGAAGCAGCTTCATAGCGAAATGGACGTTTTGAAAAATATATCAAAAACGGCGCAAATTATGTAAAATTAAAAAAATATTCCTGGGTAAACAATTTTCTCCAGATTATTTTCATATTATCAAAATTTACAATAACTTTTTGATTGTGGATTTATCAAACTTTTCGGTCTATTAAGCCTAGCACCAAATTTGGGGGTGGAGTGGGGTGATTTGTGGTTACATTATTAAAACGTATGTTTTTGATAATATTTATTGACATATGAGTTAACATAAGTTATCATATACCACTGGCAATAGCCAGTGAGATATCACTTGCCAAGGTGTTATCGAAGGGGTGGTGGTGGATTAGCTTGAATCAAATCCAAATAATAAAGTAACAGTTATCATTTGGAATTTGACTCAGATAGATCGACAACACGAAGAAAAGGTTCGAGAACACTGAACCAGCATCGAACAACACGATAACCTGGGTTCAGGAATCAAAACCGGAACCGACGAATAGATTAACAGTGAACAACACCGCCGGCAAATCTATAATAAGATTGTCACGAAACACTGTCCTTCATAGCCAATGACACAAACCATAGACAAAAACCAAAGGAGAGTGAACCACAATGAGAAAAGGAAGAAGTAAAGAGAACTACAGAGAGCAGTACAGACAGTTTACGCTTTGATGTCTTTCGCGTTATGAATGTCGATGTTTTTACCCTCCAGGTTTCTACATTCGTAAAGTACAATCCCAATCCTTTATTCAATTATAGCAGGCATGAACTTTGGAGCCAGTTTTGCGGAAAATTTATTTACTGCGTCGCTCCGATGGTGTTGACGCACAAAGACATGCTGTTGAGGTGAAAAAGTTCTTAGTCAAGTACGCCGGTTGCAATTATGTTGTGCTTTTGCAAATGCAGATTTCAGGTTTGCTTGTACACGACTCCTGAGTATGGCAGGCTCCTGGTATCATTGAGGATGTGAAGATATTTTATAAGTCGATAAGTCTTCTCATCTGATATCTGGTGTCGACCAAACAACAAATAATACGGTGAGTATTGAGTGGAGATATGTACCGCGGCTCGCAGAGTATAGGGTATCTCTCCAAGATGAGAACCCCATGTTTGTGAGTTAACCCTTTCCATACCTTCGTAGTGCAGCGAGTGTGCTCCTCATATACTCATATATTTACCTTCTCCGACGCATTATTCTGTGGTCTATAGACTCCAGTTCTAATGTGGTGAACATTCTGATAATAAATTCTGATAATATCTGAAATCTGATAATAAATTCTAGAAAGTTTTATTGAGTCTCTGTTTGCCATTGTCACTGTGCAGAACCTCTGGTACTCCATATGTTAAAAACAGATCATTCTTCAGGAATGCATTCACCTTAGGTGAAGCTGCGTTCCGAAGTGGTTTAAGTAATACAAACTTTGAAATGATCCAAAACTATCAGTGTGACCGTATTTCCAACTTTAAAACGAGGGTACGGTCCCAAAAAACAAAAAATCTGTATAGACCCCCTGTCCTGCAGGTATCACAAGATACGACATACTGGTGGATTTGTGACACCATGCCATGCTAATAGTAGAGACCTCGGATCATCTGTAACGTCTTCTTTACACCCCCATGAGCAGCAGTACTATCATCATGATGTTTTTGAATAATTTCCAAAGTTAAAGGTTTTGGCAACCAGAGCTTCCACACAGTTACATCGTTTGGAATTGCATCTAGTTTTGGTTCTACACGAATGTACAGCCTGCCATCCAAATGTTTAACCAAAGGAAAATCTTTTGGGTGACATTTAGACCTTAGCTATCATGTCCGTGTAATTAGGGTTCCTTTTTTTATACGGAACACTATTGGTGGGAGTAAAACGAGTTTTTCACATTATATCGATTATCTCGTAAATGCTATAAATGCTATGAACTTGAAATTTGAGGTGCGTATAAAACTAATCTGTCTACATGAAATGACGGATACAAATAAAACTAAAGTGGTTTTCGTTTGGTTTACAAGGGTACGATGTGAGACCTTTGAGAAAATACATTTTTTTTATAGATTCAAGTAGGGTATCATATGAAAGGGCTTCATTTCAGTATCCCGTAAAAATTTATTTTGGAATTTTACACCTCACCATTTTTTGTATAATTTTAAATAATGACGTTTTCTTCGTGTTTTCTTACCTCGATTGGCTCCGAAGTCCGAACCTAACTGATCGAAAATTTTCAAAAGTATTTGGAATGATAGAAAAATTAGTGCGTTTTTAATAAAAAATATATAAAAGTGTCATATACTAATAATTATATTTATTAAAGGGGTGGAAATGAGGAGGGGTAAAAACACTATTTAAAATGTAGTCAAGTGTGGTGTCATTTGAAAGAGCATCTAATTTAAAATTCATGGCAATTTTTTTAGAATTTTTCGGTGCATAGATTTTGAGTTATTTTCAAAAAAGTGAAAAATTCAGACCGTCCCCTCCCCCTCCCTACGTTCCGACACTGATTGACAGAAAAATTTGAAAAAATTCACAGAGTTAGGAAATTTGGTAAATTTTGTATGAAAGTTATAGCGAAGTCTCAAATAATTATATGTCTGTGTGTTTAGGGGACGGGGGTAGAGAAGGTAAAAAAAACATTTTTGACCCAAGCGAGTGGGATGTCATTTAAAAGAGCACCTAATTTAGAATTCATTGCAATTTTTTTTAGAATTTTGTGGTGCACAGTTTTTGAGTTATTGTCAAAAAAGTGCAACTTTTGACAATAATTTCAAGTTCAATCGAAGTAGCGGTTGAATATAGACGTGTTTCGCTGTCATATTTTAAATCAAATCAAATACAATATTTTTTCAAAAATATTTTAATATAGTTATTTTTTTATTACTTTTTATTTATTTTTAATTAAGAAATTACTAAATAAATTTTTATTATTTTTCTTTTTAGGTAATTTTTGAAGATTTTTTTGAGTTAACATAATAACTTGTATAAAAGGTTTTATTTGAAAATAAAATAAACTAAACCACAGTATTTTTATACAAGGTTGTATAAGGATCTAAAGAAAATTTTAACAGATAAGTTTAAATATTATTTTTTTAGGAAAATCTACAAAATAATGTTTAATTATTAATTATCGATTGTACTTGGGTCGGTTGTACTTGGGTCGGTTGTACTTGGATTGGTTGTACTTGGGTTGATTATTTAGACAGTAAACTTAGTCTTAGTTACAAGTTGACCCAACTGTCTGAATAGTTTTCCTTACGTGGTACGGTTGTTCATTATTGTTTGTTTAAGGTTACATTTAAGATTCTACCAATTGGAATGGCTAAATTGTCTATCAATTTGGCCAACATACGAGGATTGAATGTTAATCTAAACTCAGTCCATCTTTACCTAGTAAACTTCAAACCTGATATTCTTTTCTTAACCGAAACGATTATATCAGTGCGCGGGCTGTAAATCTAGATAGAAATAAATATATTTGTCCTCACTATGAGCTTGAAGCATCGTTTTACTTCAAGCATGGTGTTTGTGCGTATTATTAGGAATACCATTCCATATGTGAGAATTAAAAATTTCGAATTAAATACAAAATACCACAATATGGTATCTCTTAAGCTTAGTTGTTCTAATCAAAAATTATTTGTTTTTGGACTGTATCGCTCACCCAACTCACCTGAAAACATAAATTTATTTCATGACCTATATGAAAAAATAGATAGGTTGACTGAGTATCATAATGCCAAATTTATAGTTCTTGGGGACTTTAATGTCCATAATAAAGAGTGGCTCATTCACAGCTACAAATGAGACAGGTAAACAGGCTGAACTTTTTGCTCTTTATCACAATTACACACTGATAATTGACCAGCCTACCAGAATTTCCGACATTCCTGGACAAAGTAGTAGCTTGCTTGATTTGTTTTTAACGAATGATTCTTATTTGATACAATTTAAAGTATAAGAACCTTTAGGTGGGTCAAATCATAATTTGATCTCCACACAATTAAATATTCAGACTCCTAAACCATTTAAAGCAAATGCTCGTGTAGTATGGGACTACAAAGCTGCAGATTGGCAAGGACTTAAAGAGTTTTTTTAATTGTTTCCCTGGAATCGAAATTGTCTTACTGGTCAAAATCCGAACCTAACTGTTATTAACTTTTTCGAAATAATTCACGACGGTATGCATAAATATATTCCTAACAGATTAATTACCCCAAAAGCTGATCTATGGTTTTCGAATAAATGCAGAAAAGCAATAAAAATTAAAAAAAAAGCTTTTCGTAAGTTTATGAATAATAAAATCGATGAAAATCTTGAAGGTATCGTATAGAGAGAAATTTATGTAGAAAACTAATTGATACTGAAAAAAATCTATTTAATAAGAAAAAAGCTACCAAATTTGCTGAGCATCCATTTAAAGCCACTAAGGCTATCCAGAATAATGTTTGTAAGTCTTCTCTACCCCCTCTTATTGAAAGAGACAAAGCTATCATTGACCCAAAAGAAAAAGCTAATTTTTTGGGTAGTTATTTCTCTAAAAATTCTACTCTAGAAGAACCCAATTTTCAACCTAGACCAATTCCCAGAGTATCTTATAAAATAAGGCGCATTATTTTTCGTAGAAATGTTATTCGGAAAATGCTTCTAAAAATAAATACTAATAAGGCATCCGGGCCTGATCGTATACCTCCAATCATTCTTAAAACTAAGCTAAGGAGTTAGCACTATGAACTATGCTAAGGAGTTAGCAAGCTTGAGGAGTTAGAACTATGCTAAGGAGTTAGCACCGATCCTCACTAAAATCTTTTATTTGTCATATAAAAAAGGAATTTTCCCCGAAGTTTGGAAAATTGCTAACTTTCAGCCTGTTCCAAAGAAAGGTAATAAAACTGATCCCTCTAATTACAGACCCATATCAGTTTTGTCCATTGTTGCTAAAATTTTTAAAAAATATGTTAATTTTAATATTATGAGCTTCTTGGAATCATCAAAAATTCTGAACGTAAGACAATACGGTTTTCGTAAGGGAAGAGCAACAGGAGATCTACAGGCATTTGTAATGCATGTCTGGAACAAGTCGCTTGATAAAACCATGGCAAAACTTTTGGCGTAGCTCTTGATATTTCCAAGGCATTAGAAAGGTATGGCATAACAATCTTATATGCAAATTGAGATGCAATGGCTTAGACGAGCAACTTATTTCTTGGGTACAAAGCTTTATTACTGATCGAAAATTTCAGGTCAACATTGACGGTGTCTCGTCGGATGTTTTTTCTACTAATGCTGGAGTTCCTCAGGGTTCCGCTCTTTCTCCAACTCTTTCTCATCTATATTATTGATGGAGTCAACAATTCATCCAATCCATAGTTTTGCTGATGAACGCACGCTCCAAGCATCTCATGAAATACCAATTCCACATTCACCGACACTAGATCTAATGACACTAGATCAAATTTGATACAGTTTTTAAACAATGATCTAAAAACAATTTTGGATTGGGGTGTTTCTAATAGTGTTGAAATTAACACGAGTAAAACACAAGTTTGTCATTTTACTAGGTTATCAACACCCAATCCGTTTCCATCACAGTTTGATTCAATTGATCTAGTAGAAAAGGAATCTATTAGACTTTTAGGAGTTGAAATTGAAAATAATTTGAAGTGGAATTCTCATATTTTTAATCTAGCTCAAAATGCCTTTCAAAAATTCGGTTTTTTAGGTCGATGTCGCAAATTTTTTGATAACAAACAGCTTCTTTTAGTATACAAGTCTTTTATACGTCCCTGCATGGAGTATTGTTCTCACATTTGGGTTGGGGCATATTTAAGTAGTTTGAAATGTCTTGATTGTGTACAGTGGAGAGCTATTAAGTTGATTGGGAATTCAAATATTACAAACAAACTTGATTCCTTACAACATAGACGAAATGTCGCTGATCTGACGATTTTTTACAAGTACATTATGGATGAACAGGCGTCCGCGGAAATTAAATCGATTTTACCTGAGTCTGCAAACCCTACGCGCAACACTAGAGCAGCCGTAGCAGCTCATCCTTTTACGGTTCAACGTGATTTTTTCAAGCGAGTTTCTCATCTCTGGAATGCCTTACCTGCGTGGGTATTCCCTGACAATTTTAATCCCCAAAATTTTAAAATCAACATCAATAAATTTCTTAATGAAACTTGATTTATATACTCAAACCCTAGTTAGCATGGCATCTTCGAATATTCAGAGACGTTAATTTGTAATCCGTTATAATTAACACTAAACATGCTTAACTTTGAATAAAAAAAAAAAAAACTTTCAGACCGATCCGCCCCCTACGTTTCGCCGATGATTGACAGAAAAATTTGAAAAAATTCACAGAGACAGGAAGATTGGTAAATTTTGTATGAAAATTAAAGCGAAGTCTCAAATAATTATATTTCTGTGTGTTTAGGGAATGGGTGTGGGGAAAGTAAAAAAAACATTTTTGACCCAAATGAGTGGTGTTTCATATGAAGGAGTACTTAATTTAAGAAACATTACAATTTTTTTCAGAATTTTGTAATGCACAGTTTTTGTGTTATTGTAAAAAAAATATTTTTAGTATGTAGCCTCTCCACCCCCCTAAATTTCGACACTTGATTGACCGAAAAAATAATCAAATTTAAACCATTTACAAGCTGGTGTAATTGAATCTTTCTTGAGTTATCATAAACATCTATGGATGAGATTTAACCTAAAGTAACAATTTTTGAGTCATTTTTGATCAATGTAGATTTGATTGTAATTTACTATTGACATTTACAATTTAACATTTATTTTGTTATGCGTCTATGGTCTGGAAAAATAAAGACATTACAACACAACTTTTTGTCTACAATTTTTGATATTGTGTTCCTTTACATTCACGGAACCTTTGGCGAGCGAATTTTATTCGAACTTGTCTGGCTTTTTTTATGTTGATAACCTGCATTGTCAAGCTTTGCTTCATTTACGTGGTGTGTTAGTGCTTTGGCAAATTCTTCGTGCGTATCGTCATAAAGACTAGAAAGAGCATCAGGGACTATGTTTTGGGTTTCCTTTTGGTGGATAATTATAAAATCCATATGCTGAAGCTTTAGGCTCCACCTAGCCGGCCACTCAGAGGCCTAGTCAATCAAGTCTTTCTGAAACATAAACAACTTCAGACTTGAGGGGTCGGTCACAATAGTAAATCTGTGACCTTCAACATAGGCCCTGAAATTCATTACTCTTAGAATTGCTGCAAGACACTCAAGCTTTAAAACCGAATAGTTTATTTGAGCTTTGTTAAGCTTCATCGATATGAAGGCTATCGAAAACTCTTGTCTATCGTTATCATCCTGATATAAGACACTACCAAACCCAGGCTAGCATAGCAACGGATACAAAATTCTTTACCATAATCGGGCCTTATCAGGATTTTTTAAAGAATCAGGAAGTCAACAGAGTTTTTAGATTCTCAAAAGCAAATTGGGCTTCCAAAATGCACTTTAGCTTGTTAGAACCTTAATTCAAAAGGTCAGTTATTGGAGATACCATACTTGCATAATTCGGTATAAATCGCTGGTACCAGCCCGCCATACTCAGAAGACGACGTATCTGCTTCACATTTGTTGGAGCCTTTTTCCATTACTCAAATTTATTGCCAACCCAGCTACTTTTATCAATTCATAAACTTTAGATAGCAGTTCCATATGTTCCTGTAACGTCGAAGAGGCCACCAATAAGTCATCTAAATAGACGAAGACATTCTCATGATATTGATGAGGAATAACCTTGTGCATCAGCCGACACATTGTCTGGGCTTCATTGCACAGTCGATAAGGCATAGCCTTAAACTGATACAATATCTTCCAGGCACTGTGAAAGCTGTTTTATCTCTGGAATAAAAGGATTTTGCCAGAAAGCATCCTTGACGGAAGGGGAAGGAAGGGGATTAGCGATCTTCTTAGTCAGTGAATTAACAAGACGACTGTCTATACACAACCTGTTTTTACACTGACAAAGAAAGGGACGATACCGAAAGCCTCTCAGAAATCGATACCCAGGTAGAGCTCTTCACGTAAACCAGAAACAATATGGAAGCGCATTTATTTAGTGCAGCCATTTAAAGTTATCGGTACTTCTACGTAACCAAAAATCTTAATAACATTACCGTCCGCTGTGCGAATGCATGATGTAAACTTTCGATATGATGTACCGGCTGACTTCAATAATTCTAAGGAATTGCTTCCCAAAATAGCAATAGATGCCCCACTATCCAGAAAACCTTAAATGTTTTTATAATTAACACTGTTTGCCGTTGGCATATTTTTACTAAAAAGTTGATAAATGCTCTTCATCAGGGTCCTCGGGGTTGTTGTATATTGAGCCGGGATTCCGTTTCCGAACCCCATATATAATGTCAGGCTTGTCGCACTTCCAATAATAAAATTTAATTTGTTTTTGTGAACAATCAGGTGCCTAATGACCATGTCACGAGATTTAAAGCAAATTATTAGACTAGGTTGAGCAGATGTTGATGGCATGATAGGCTTTTGCAGCACATGTTTCGGTCTTTAAGGATCATACGTTTCCACATAAGCAGATGATTTTGGTTCAGCAGCATAATCGTCTATTTGCTGAAGTTAACTAACTCTAAAATTTGTTGTCGTGGTTGGGACTGGTGCAGACCACAATCTTTCGAACTTCTGACACAAAGTTCAAAGTTCTTCAATTGATGTAATAAGGGCTACTAGAGTAGCATTTTCAAGATCTATACTCATACCTTTCCTGGCAATCTCTACCATTCCACCTTCAGTAAATGGACGGTCAAACCTTCGATTTAACGCACCAATTTCCACGAGATACTCGTAAACACTTTCCTTCGGTTTTTGCTTCCGGTTCAATAGGACACACAACATCGCCTTGTTATCTGTGAGAGTACCAAAAGTTTTAACTGATGCTCATCAGGAGCTGCTTTAGGGTATCGTGGGACTATTGACCGAAGGTCCAGAGAGTGACTATCGCCAGTGAAAACAGGAACCCAATTTGAGTCATAATGACTCAAATTGTTCCAGTGTTCCTCTCGGTAACCTCCAGATGCCAAGACTGGAACAGCGCTACGGTAACTCTGAGAAAACTGGTTGAAAGATGGTGGTGCCAAGGGTAGGTTCTTAAATAAGTCTTCGGCTCTCAACGCTGGTCCTAGATTCGTTCTTGTGAATTCTTCCATCCCATTCAGCTGTTGATATCTAGACACATCTAATCGTTCCTGTGCTGTGGTCGATCTAAATGTCCGAAATCCCGTATAGCTTCCATCAAAGGCTGCATTGGTATAGGTGTCGATCTATTAATCGATCTAAACTGCGGTGATACCAGCGGAGATGAAATCGCTGGTTTATCCTGAACATCTTGCTGACCCATTAGGGAATTCAATATCCTCAAAGCTGCCTGCAGCTAAGCACACGTATACATACGTCATTCTCGTACCCCTCGCGTTTCCCCAACCTTTCAGCTCTTTCCGTGTAGTATTTTATTCGGTTAATAAAACCCGGTAGTATCGCACTACCCACCGGATAATGCAGACACCTGACTTCCCTCAATCCGTAGCGTTCCCACTGCTATAATTTCTGATTCTGCCAACAAAAAACAAATATGGTACAAATGACCATTGTAACTAGAATCCCACGCTCGCGTGTCTTCACCAAAAATGGCATGTGAGAACTGACTAGATTGATCTTTAAGAGCAGATTCTCCCACCCTTAACAGAGCCCTTATTGGAGAACGCTCCTGAGCGATAGGCTCTACGTCTTAAGCTTCAATGCACATTGTTCTATTTTAAGCTAAATAGAAAATACAACAAATGCATTGAATTTGAATGGAGTGAAGCCCCCTTATAGAAAAATAAAACTGGTTCTCCACTTTCCTTCATTGAAGAAGTCCATGGTGTTGCAGAATGGTACTACTGGTAAGTACACTATGTGCTAACACAATAGTAGCCACTGTTCTACACCAAAAACTTCGTTGAAGCAAAGAAGAGTACCAATCTCCCGCATGGAGGGATCAGTTTTTATAATTTTGACATTTTTTTTTTATTTTTGATCTACGGGTGTGACAACCCCGCGTACTCCAGTCCCTGCTATTGACATGCGAGTTGACGTGAGATATCACACACCACTGGCAATAGCAGTGAGATATCACTAGCCAAGGTGACATCTTAGGGGTGGTGGCGGATGAACTGTATTCAGTCAACGGTAGCACCCTCAATCTTAGCTGTTAAATAATCCTTGATGATGAGACGCTATTGCTTCCTTGAAGAAATGAGTCTTCATATAATTATGTGTGGGCTTTAATCTTTAAGAAAGATAGTGCGTCACAGGATCAAGGAATATGCAACTGGCTGGATTATTGGCAACTACATTTTTGTTTTGTTTCAGCAAAAATTTGCTATTTACTTTTTAATTTCCTTTTATTTTCTCTATTCTATCATAAAATATTGGCCTATATGTCATATTTTGTCAGTGATAGGATTTTTTGTTTAGTTATCCATTCTTTAACAAAAAATAAAAAAATACAAAAAAAAGAAAGATTTACGTCCATCAACACCTTTGAACGTATGTTGTTGTGGGACCTTGGTCTTAAAAGGTTTTTATGTGTTGTTGTGACACATATTGTAATTCCTACTACACAGCACATTTTATAAAAAAAAAAAAAAAAAAATTGATCTGTCGATCGCGTATCCATATCGGACATAGGCGACCTAAGACCGTCAAAATTTGTTAAGAGTCGAAGCGAGGCCCAAGAGTCTTCTTGGGCCTACCGTGTCAAGAAAATTATTCAGAAAAATTAAAATTAAAAAGTTACACGCTCTGAAGGTGGTGGGGGGTTGAACCACTACGCCTAGATTAGCAGAGTCCTCCGCACCCACTCCATTATTCGTTTGGAGATGTACCGCCTCGGCCGGTGCCCTTCTACATTCTTTCTTTAGAGCATTAATTTTGGTCCAGTTAGGTTGGGTTTACTGTAAACATATTCTTCAAACAAAAAAAAATTTACTCAAATTTTGCCACAAAATATGTTATTTTCAAAAAAAATATCTCAAAAAATTAATATCAAAAAAAAATTAGTAAAAATTTCAATTAAAGATTCATTAATAAGAATTTAAATTTATTGACCAACCCAAAAAAAAAACCAAAACTGGTTTAAGTAAAATGTAAAATAAAAACCGGTCCCTGTTTCGGCGCCACTTTTTATTACAGGACTTTTAATATCGGGACGTACCGGTTCCACTTTAGCCGGAATTCGGAATCTCTTATTAAATTAAAGAAAACTTTACATCAAACCTAACTGATAGGTTAGAAATGAGAATAGAAGCAAAGTAAGGAGAATAGAAGCAAGGTAAAACAAACTGCCAGTCGTTGTATTTTTCTTTGAGTATTTGCACACATTAACCGAGCAACTTTTCTTCAGTATTAAATGTCGCTTAGGGCCGATTGTATGAAAAACGATGGATAGAAAAAAATCCGAGCTTATTTTCATTCGAGAATTTTATTTTTCGTCGATTGTATGAACACGGATAGAATTTTTTGTATTTTTCTTTTTATTCAAAAATATCCTGCTACGTGCATGCCAAGAAAAAAAGATAAATTGTTTTATCCACTGTTCTATACAAGAAAAACAGCAAATAAAACAGAGAATAGAAGAAAATCCTCGGATGCATTTTTTGTTCTATCGTGATTCATACAATACAAACGATGTTATATTCGAGGATATATCTTCTATTCGCGTTCATAAAATCGACCCTTAAGATCGTAAATATATTTAGGGTTCAAGTTGACCAGAACACTTTGTTTTAGAGCTCTTTAATTTTATATCAGTTTATAAAATGTTTGCTGGGAAAATTTCTCATCATGCTTTCTCTCATCGTTCAATCCGAAAAGAAATAATAAAGAAAAAGTTTTTGGTAAATTGTGTTATTTTACACTTTTTTTAATTGAATTTTGAGTAGTTGGTAGTTAGAACTTAGTCATCAATTTTTCTAGTAGTTTGCAGATGGTATATTAAAAGTTTACAGAACAAAATTACAACATTGCCATCGAATCGAATATAAAACCTCTTTCTCTTTTAAGTTAGTAAGTAAATAGTAAATTGATGCTAAAATATTCAATGATTAGAAAGAATAAAATAAAATAAATGAGCTTAATATAAGCAAATAGTTTTTTTCGTAAAAAAATTAATTTTCTGGTTTTTGTTAAAAGGTGTTACCAGAGCAACTTCATTTACAACAATATGGGAGAAATGTCTTCTGATGATATTTTAAAAACTGATAGTTGTGACAAGATGTTTGGTTCGTAATTCTCAGACATAGGCTGGACTTTGGATATCCGAGTTCTTCATTCCGTGTTGGTCAGATTCGAGTCTCAGAATTCTTTTTTGACTGTATTTATAAACTTTTAGTCTTTTCACTCCACCTCAGAATTCTGGCTTTTTTTGTTTGACTTCCCAGGTCAAACGCCATAGCTGGAGCTCTTAGTCGAACACCTCTAGTGGAAGCTTCGTGTCAAACTCAAAGTTACACTGAGAAATTAGCTGTAGGCAAAGTAAACTTTCATGGCTTATAGTGGCTGGCTCTTCACATTTTTCATCTTCTAGAAGGTGATCCTACAGCTGGGTCTTATCGTGAAAGAGAATCAACGTAAACTGTTCAAAATTTAGAAAGTAGACATATTTAAACCTGTAATCTTGGCTGTCGATGCACAATAAAAGTCACCGATAGTCAAAGTGTCATGTCGGGATATTTAGGAAATTGTCAATTATGAGTTTAACTCGAATAAGCTTTGTTTTCTCTATACTTGAGAAGTCGTCTTGCACTTTATTCTCTTTAGACCATTATACCTAAAGAGCTTGTTTTGCACAAAAAACATAAACTCTCTGAGCACGATAAGCACCGCCAAAGTTATAACTTTCTTTCACCTAAAAATCTCTGTTAAGATTGAAAACTGCTTTGTTTCAGGACAGAACAGTTTTCGATCATAGTTGACTCCACGAGCAGAAACAAAAGTTGTAGTATTATCGATATTTTAATTTATATGAAGCCTGCCACATCCGAAATTTTGTTTGAGACTCTTTTCCTTAACAGGTTCTCGTCAGTTAGTCGAACAATCGGGACTTTGACTTTAACTTTTCGTTTTAAATTCACTCACAGTCTCTGAGAACTGTTCTAAGGTTGTACTTGTGACTTGAACTTGAGAATGGAAACTTAGAAAGAGGCGTGAGGTTGAGGCGTGAATTGTGCAATACAACGTAAGACTTGGGATTTGCAGCTTGTGGATTGGATATTGAAGCTTTGGACTTGGTATTAAGATCTTGGCGCTTGAGACTTGATACTTGGAACTGAGCACTTGGGACTTGTGACTTGGAGCATGGTACTCGTGACCTCGAAATCAGAAATTGAGGCTTAGAAATCAGAATTTGGAACCTGAGGCATCGAACTAGCAAACATGTGACATAAGGATTAGGACTTGTGGCTTGTGGATTTGGGAATGAATTTTTGGACTTAGGACTGAGTATTTGAGGTTTGAGACTTGAAACTTGTGACCATGCTACTCGTGACTTGGACGGATTCGTCATTGATTTTTAAAACTTAGGGCTGGGTATTTCATAGCTCGAGAATGTAGACTTGGTATTTGAGACTGGTGACTTAGAACTCTGGTGAACAAAACTTGTGACTTGGGGCATGCCACTCGTGACTTGAAAATAGAAAATTGAGACTTAGAAATTAGTACTTGGGAACCGAAGCGTGGAACTAGAGAATTGTGACATGCTACAAAGGACTTCGAAGCTTGAAACTTGTAGATTGAAGTTTTGGATTTACGGCTGACCTCTTGGGACTAGATATTTGACTTGAGAAACTTGCGTTTTGGAACTTGGGACTTAGGACTTCAGACTTTGGACTTGTAACTTGGAACTTGGAAATTGGAACTTTGAAACTTAAAACTTGGAACTTGGTACTTGGAACTTAGAACTTGGAACTTGCAATTTGGAACTTGAAACTTGAAACTTTGAACTTGGAACTTCGAACCTAAAACTTGAGACTTAGAACTTGGTACTAGGGATTTGGTTTTTGTGACTTGGGACTTGGGATTTAGAACTTGGGACTTAAAGTTTGCGATTTAGGACTTCGAACGTACTTGGAACTTGGTACCTAAGACTTGGTGCTTAGGACTTGAAACTTGGAATTTGTTACTTTGAATTTGCGACTTGGGACTGGTGACTTGGGATTTGGGACTTAGGACTTGGAATTTGGGACTTGGGATTTGGAGCTTGGGACTTGGGATTTAGGATTTAGGTCTTGGGACTTTGGAGCATGGACTTTGGGCTTCTTACTTGGAGCTTGGAACATGGGACATTGGACTTGAAACTTGAAAGTTTAACTAAGGAATTAGAATTTGGAACTTGGGACTTACTATGTGAGACTTGAATTTTGTTACTTGAGATTATAGACTTGGGACTTCAAACTTAAGCCTTGAAAATTGAAACTTTCAAATTTAATCTAAATCTGTTATATAATTCAATTAAAAACACTGAAGTCAGTTTTTGCTCTTGGTCGTCTACTGTGAAAACGCGAAAATCTTTTGTTTGAGTCTTATATCCCAAACTGTCAAGCGAGCATGATTATAACAAAACTGTTGTTTAATAATTTTATAACCCGCCAACACTTAGTTTAGATCCATCGAACAACAAATTTTGTTGAAATGAAAATGAAAGGAGATTTCATCATCATGGTCACAGCCAAAATTTTAAAAATGCTTGTCCGCAAATAATTAAAATTCCAACATTTTCACCCAATAATTCACTATTAAACAAACAACTTATGTACACTGTCTTCCACTAAAAAAACTTGTATGACCTTTTCGAATCAGAAATTAAAACTATTACCAACACTGAACAGAAAAAACTTGTTGACAAAATCAACTTTTATTGATGGTCGCGACTCTTAATTTTGATTGTATTGATTGAATGTGTTATAATCGATGAATGGTTAAATTGATAATTCGCAAATAAAAAACCAACATAATAAATAATATAATTCAAAACGGAATACTGAAAAAACAGTTAAAAGCCAAAACAACAAAAAGATATCCCGCACTTTGTGATACAGCACAAACGTTTAATCAATTTGGTTCAATAAGTTTTAGATAACATGTTTTTGTGTTAAAATTTAGTTTGCATCGTTGTTCTTGAATTAAAACAGTGGGGAAGGAATTTGTTTAAAAAAATTGTAATGTGTTGATTTTACATCTTCAGGAAAAAAATTTTAGACTGATTTGATTTTATTCACAGATGCAGATGTATTTTGTAGCAATGGCGTAGTCTCTCTCAATTTTTAATGGTTTTGACTTTTAAATTATATTTGCTTCATTTTTGATGTTTTATGTTAAAACTGGTTGGCTAATTTTTGTTAAATTATTTGTTTGTCCAGATTATTCTTATCAATTTATGTTAATTAATTGCAGTTGTGTTATACTACATTGATGATCACATGGGTCGTTTTGTTATCTCTCTGTAGAGCAAGGTGCAGGATATGATATTTTTGACTAGATGTCAACTGCATTTTATTAGCTCCCAAGATCTTGATTAGGCTAAGAATCCACTAGGCGATGCAAAAAATCTGGTATCTACAAATACATTAGGTTAACTAATTATAAAACTTTAAAATACGAATAAATTAATTAAAAGTTTTGTTTTTATTTTTTAATTTGAACCCGGGTAAGAAAAAGTTAAGCCTGGGCCAAGACCGCGCTATAGCTTTTAGGGGTTGGGCCAGGCTTAACATTTTCAAACAGCCCAAGCTTGAACCAAGCTTGGATTGATGTCCCGGGGTCAAGTCTGGCAAACCAGGCTTGAGCCAAGTCTGGCAAATAATCCTTGGACCAGGTCTACCAAGCCAATATTTTTTCCAAACCTCCTTCAAATGTATGGAAAGAGGTTGTGGAAAGAGTAACATATATGAAAAAGCAAACGAGGAGACTGCGTGCCAAGCGAGTTTGTAATCCGAAAAGCTTCAGTCTTGTGAGTTCAAGTGGGAATATCCCTTTTTGTTGAGCAAAAATGAACAGATACGCACGCAAAAGAAACTGTTTAATCGACAAAAAAAAATTAACCAGAGAAGAGAGACTCTGACGACCCCAAAGGTCTAAAAAGCCGAGATGATCACATCCTCACCAATACCACAACAATTATTACTACATTTACTTATTAAAAATTTCACTCACCCCATGATTCGTCCTGATCCCACTCTTCATTCCAATCCTGTTCCTCAGCCAATCATTCTAGGGAATACTTCTTCAATGATGTGTAAACAACGCAGGTTATTCTTCAATGATGCGTAAAAAACCCAGGTTGCTGGTAGATATAATGAATATAAAAACTGTTGTAAAAACTGACGTCGTTAACGTTAACCCCTAAAATAAAGGTGAAAACTACCCCCAAAAATTTTGAAAATATTTTTATCGTAATCTATGGTTAGCAAAATCATATTGTTCCGTTTTTTTTTTTCAGTAGCACCCATTTTCCATGAAAATTCACAAGTTTGTGATCGAGGCAAAAAATCGAATTTTGTAAACGCCACTGACGGCCATGGTGTGATTCAAAAAATTTGATATCGTTTTCCCATAAAGTACTACCTATTCCCAAAGTTTGAGACACAAACACTTTTTTTTCACACTTAGTTGGCGTGAAATGCCCCATATACATATATACAACAATTTGAATTAAATAGAAAACACAGTTTTTAATCTAGATTTTTACTTCACCACAATTCTAAATTGTGTGATATAATAGACTGAGAGCCCGCGACGGCCAGACCTTCGTTATTTTATAAAAGCTGAAAGTTTCTCTGCGCATACCCCCTACTCAGGTAGGAACGATAAGCGACATACGAAGTTTGGATCATGGTGGGAGCAGGTAACTGCTCCTTTTATAGGGAGCAGGTAACAAAGGGGCCTCCAAAGTTCTGTGCAAGTATAAAATGTAATTTTTTTATATATTCTTCGGGATAGTATTAGAAGTCACGTCACCTCCTGCCAGACACCCTTAAGCTTTAAGAAATTGATATATTATAAATTGATAAATTTGGACAAAAGGGCGGGAGGGTTTCCCGAACACATCTAAGTTTAAATCTTCAATAACTTCTAATCCCGGCTTATGATCTTATTGAAACTTGATATATAAGGATTTAGTACTGTTTCCAATATTTCTGCATACCCACTTCCGGTTGGACACTTCCGGTAAAAAAGTTTTTTTTTCAAGTGCTTATCCCTACTGTAGCCTGCAATTGCCGATCGATCAAACGTTGGAAAAAGCATTTAGTACGGTTCACAACAGTTCTGCATCCCAACTTCCGGTTTTTCACTGCCGGCACAAATTTTTTTTTTAAATTTTTTGAAGTTTTTTCAGTGTCTTTATGCACACTACAGCCTACAATAATGAAGTGATTATGATGAAGAAAAAGAACTGATTAGTTTTTGGACAATATTGGATAAGTGATGGGGGACCTCCCTAACACCTGTTTATGTGTCACCATTTTTTCAATGTTTGTTAGGAGCATTCAACATTCGTTCGTGAATGAATTTTGATGACACTTTGGGAAAAGATGGAAATGTGTATGGCAAGAAACTGATTAGTTTTTAAGCGATAGTGAACAAAGTGGTACACCGAAAGAAAAAATCTTGCTTGATTCAAACATGTTGCATTGTTAATCGAAAATTAAGTGAAAATTGGGGAACTAAATACGTTAGTGATTGTATCAACCAACGCTCCGTATTTAAATTAACAATTTAACCGTTGTTGTTATATTTTTTTATAAGTATCACAAACATATTTGATTTAACCATGTTTGTAGTTGAGTCAATTATGATTTAATTTTCAATTGACTACAAACGTGGTAAATTAAAAATTAGACTAAAAATAGTGATATTGAATACGTTTGTGATAGAATCAAGCAATACGCCGTATTAAATCTTTTGGTTTGGTACATCTTTGTTTTGTTTTTGCTGCTATCGATGTTTGTATGGGTTCGTTTTTTTCGTAAATATAATATTTGAAATTTTTTATATTAGAAGTATGTATTTCGCATCAATCCCGACAAACATTTTTATGCATAAAGCTAGCGTTCGTATATTTACGTTCTAAATAGGAAATGTATGAGTGTGATTTTGTTTGTAAAGGATGCGTCCATTTTTTCGCCATTTTTTTAATGATACGATTTAAAAGACCGAAATTCAGAAATCAAAAAATTTAAATATTTGAATTATGTGTAGAAAATTATACTAATTTTCTATAATTTTCTCATTATTATGAAAAATTAAATTAAAATATCGATAAATGGACATGAAACAAGACAAATAAAAAATATTAAAAAAATATAATAATTTTTTTAAATCACCAAAATTAATTATAGAAAGGGCCTGTTTCATTAACGATATTTTTGTTATAACATTGGCTGAAAAATTTCTTTCGCACATAATTTTATATGCAAATAATATGGAAATTATTTAAATCAATTAAACACATCTAAATTATTTCCTAAAGTAAAATGTTAAATAAAACCAGCCATGTTAAAATATATAAAAACTTTTTATTTTTCTATTCTTTTGTTTATTACTTTTCTTTATTTTGTTTATTAGTTTCTTTTCTATCCTAGTTTTTTATTTTAACGAACACAATAATTTTCAAACAAAAACATGAACAAACGAACTGAAAAATATGAACAAGAAAAATTGATCACGCCGTGGTTGATTTAAATAATGAAAATTGTTACGTTTTTTAAAATAAATTGACAATGCTACATTGGATTTTAACCACGTTCGTATTAGACGCAAAATCAAACAAGCTTTGTAGTTGATTCTACCAACGTTTTTTTTTTCGGTGTAGGGGTGTCCCGTGCGCCTGTTTTTTGAAATCGCAATAGCACCTGTACCTGATAATCGAATTAGATGAAACTTGGAAAATAAGCATTTAGTACGGTTCACAACAGTTCTGCAGTGCAACTTCCGGTTTTTCACATCCTGTTAATTTTTTTTTGCTTTTTCACGTACAACAGAATTTATGTTGGTTGGGATAATACTGCTTTCTTCAGTATTTTCATAATTAGAACTACGCGAAATGTATATAACTTTGGTTAGCCTTTAATTAAAGTATTTGATAGATATTAGTCAACTATATATCCAGAACACTATGTTCCCAGAGCTGTGGTGAAGTCAGCCTATGCATCAGCGTCGCAATATTTTTTGTATTGAATCATAACATAGGATACTGTTATTTGATGGAACAGCACATCAGACAAATGCCTCTACAGCTTTGCTGGCATGTATCAGCACTCTTTTGTCTTAATTTTCCATTACCATTGTGCATAAATGTGACACAATTTCGTTGATAAACCGTTTAATTTCCTCCTTTAATGCACGGGTTGGCTTGTTGACATAGACATATATAATTAAAAGATATATTATTTAAAGATATTTAACGGTGTTAAATCACACGATCAAGGGGGCCAATTCTGATCACTGAAGAGAATACACGACCAGAAAATGTCTCATGCTGCAGTAATTGAATTGATTCACAGACTGTATGGAATGTGGTACCGTCTTGTTGAAACCACATATTAGCCACATAAATATCGTCTAATTTAGGCAATTTGCAATTCTTGTCCACGACGCCGAATTGATGTTCTGAGATTTTCAACAACACTCACAAACTGCTTCGATATTGATGTTTGAACGGAATGTTTTTTGACGACCAGTGTGTTTGCCATCTCTAACTGATCCAATCTTCCTGAATTTTTCAACTAAGCTTTTCACTGTTGACGAAGTTAAAATACTATTCCTAGACGATCTTGTATGAAATTTTCGAACTGTGGCTGAAAAACTTTCAATATATTTTAGATATTGTTCAATGTTCACGTTGTTGAACGTGTTACGCTCCAGTTTTAATAGCACTAAACTCTCAGCTGTCAAATTGTTTTTTTTCATGGTCCTAACAATTTACTGGACAAATGGCACTAAATTAAAATCTTGCGTTAATTTTGGGACACCCTTTAAAAATAAATAGTATATTTTGCTACAAGAGCTGTTTTTCGTAGGAGAAAATTTGTACAAAACGGCAGTTTCCTTGCCGTTTTATTCGACATATAATGAACCGGAAGTTATTTACAGTTCTTACCTCCTAAAGATACTGACATAAGAGATGTGTTGATTAACAGAGGCATCAACATTTTATCACCAGATGCAATACTACAAAACAAGAACGTCACACGATTTTTGTTTGCCTTAAAACCACCAGCTGATTTTCATATTTTGCTAGTCACGTTTTTTCAGATATTTTTCCCAGAATAATCAGTTCATCTGGAGTATAACCAACCTTTTCAATAATTTTTGCTAGTTTAGCTTGAGTCAAGTCATGATGATACTTTGCCTTTCATTTTATAATAATATTGTGAAATTGCATTAAATTTCCTTCACTTGAACTAAATATTCCAGTTTTTTCGTTGCCTGAACCCTCGTTGATGGTTGAAACAAATTATAATCTGAAATGAAATAATGGTAGTAATAGTAATGAAGTACAAATGTACATGGTAGTAATAGTAATGAAAAACAAATTATAATCTTTTCATTTTTTGCTTAATTTTTGCGAATAAAATTATGTTTTTATTTGACCATGAAAAACCGTAACGAAAATTAACTTTTACATTCATACGATTTCGTCCCAAAACAACTAATGATTATGATGATTAGAATATATTATTAATAATAAATTTGAATCCGTGGCGCTAATATTTTTTTTTATAAAAATAACCAAAAATTCTAGATATTTTTTACAAATAAAAAAAATCATAAAAGCTCAAATTTCAATGCAGATTGCAGACGTATGTAATCAATAAAAATTTTAAAATTTTATATAAAGGTATAATAATCATTTAATTTCCTTAATAAAAATAATTAAAACAAAAGTGTTACAATTTTAGATCATAAGTTTTATTTATTGTATTATAAAAACAAAAATAGATTTTTTTTGCTTAAAATAGATTTAATAAAAATTCGATCGTGACAAATAAAAAAAGATAAGAGAAAATAGTTGTTTTCATTTGTCAATATTTTAATCGAATTTCATTTAATTCCAATAACTAAACAAAACATAATTCATGTCACAAAAACAGTAGAAATGTAGAAACCTAAGGTAGACGAAGGGCATGTCTATTACATATTTAGTCTTTAATTTTTATTTATTATGAAATTTTTTTTAAAGGTTATAAAATTATTGATTTAATGTAAAAAAAATCATGTTTGTATCTTGTAGTGTTTTGTTTTTGTTTTATGTGTCACAAACAATTGCTTGCGGCTGCGCTTATATTTATTTGGAAATATAATGGTATTGATCATTGGTATATATAAGGTGGTCATATTTCAAGCATTTTGAAGTACATACGCAAATATTTAAATGATAATTAAAAGATAATGGCCCACTCGCCCCATATATAAAATGTAAAATTTCATAAAATTTGCGAATATCTTCAATGCTGAAAGTATTTTCTCACGATATTTTTGGACGAAATTTCAGAGCTTCTGTTAACATACGACGGCATCGCCATAAAAATTTTTTTTGAACTTTTTGATCGATGGAATCCCAACTTGACTTGTATAGATGACCTGATTCTTGTAATCTGAGTCCAAGAGGAATCACATACTGAATGGAAAACGCAGCTCTCATTGTTCCACTACATAAAAAAGGTGAATTGTGCGTGCAAATAAAGTGTGCGTATTATCGAGACATCGCATTGCTGAAAACTGCAGATAAAATAGTTGTTCATGTCATGCTGTGTTTACTCGACTCATCCTGTTCGCCGAATTTATCATCGGTGACCATACTATCATAGATCTTCATTGCAAGTACCTCTGTTCCTAATTGGAAAACTTTTACAGAGTTTTCATGAGCTCAACCATCGATCGGCTGGGGTAAATGTGTTTAAAATATTTATTTGCCTACAATAGCTGTGTTTTTTTGTAATTCTATATAAAACAGAATAAAAATTTTCAATACGATTTGACAGCTAAATAGTTCTGTAGAATTATAACAGAATTAATTAGTTGTCAAATCGTATTGAAAGTTTTAATTCTGTTCTATATAGAATTACAAAAAAACACAGCTAATAGTAAAATAACTAAATTTGACCTCAGTCAAAATTAATATAATTGCTCATTTCGAGGAAGTTGATGGTTTGCATACAGAATAACTGTGTGCCCTATATATATACTATCTTAGAGTTGTGTCAGAAAGAAGTCCAAACTGAAGAGTAAGACCTGCTTTAATTCTCGCATCAGCTCAGGAGCTTCATGGCAGAATATTTTAAAAGCATTAATATTATTTATGTTCAACAGTATACTAAGGATGTCTGTTGTTAAAGTGTCAATTCCAGAATTTTCAAGTAAAGACAATTTTAGATCATTCCTTAAGTCAGAGCTACCTTTTTCGTGCCTAAAACAAAATATACATCGGTGATGAAGAAATACGTATGCTTTTCCGTATCTGAGATCTCCCAACGTGCGTTCCATTCATTGAGATGAGAGTGTATTTCCTTTTTTATTCGTTTTCTTTATAGTACGGCCTATTTCGATTTTTACTCTTAAATAAGAATATTTATATTTAAAGTAATTCGCTAATTTTTTTCGTTTCCGGCCTTTAAATTAAAAGAAACATACAAGCATTTATGCGTACTAAAAAGTCAGTCACTAATATTTAACATTTTCTCAGCTAATTGCTTGGGCGCGTCACAATTGTGTGTATCAATTCATAATACATGTTTCTGCCTAAATAAATGATGAACATTTTTGTTTGTAAAGCTTATTCATAGTGTTACGTTTTTCCAACCATCCTTCGAATTGGCCTAACTCACAATTCGATAAACGTAATTCCCAATCTCTTTCTGAGTTCGATCACTGATTAGTTAGCACAAACACCAGGTTTTATTAAGTATTAACACCTTAATTGTTTCACAACAACAGGAAAACAATACAGCAAACAAATTTCCTAACTAGAATATTCTTTCAACAGCTTCAGAAACTCCAACGGTTTATTGTAGAAATTTCCAGTACACCACGTTCAAAATAATACATAAAATATTTCTTCTCAATAGCACCTAAAACTTTATTTACAAAAACTTATTTTAAATACCACTTTTATAATTTTCACTTTACTATCGCAGGTTTAAAATAAAACTAATTTTACATTTAATTTCACTTTACTGTCGCAGGTCTAAAATAAAACTAATTAAAACTACAAGAGGTAATTTTCTTATATACCTTCTGCAATACTTCTAGACAATTCGACATCACATTCCAGAAACCATGAGAAAATATTAGAATATTCGATTATTTTTCGTTATGTTGATTTGATTCCTAAAATCGTTGATGTTGACTCTAATTCTAAGAAGAAGACAACAACAACAATATTCATTTCATTAATTTGTTTGTTGTGTTTTGTTGATTTTATTTTGCTGGAAGTGACCGTAATCGTATAGATCTTCCTGTAATCATCTAGATTTTTCTGTACTCGTAACAATAGTTTTATATGTAGATATAATGCGGTTGCCCAAATTTATGAAAGGTGGAATTATTGTCTGTAGTTGTAGAGAAATTATTTGTTGAGATGATATATGGAGATGATTTGTCTTGCATTTTGTTTTATTAAGATGATAAGGGGAAATTTTAATTTGTGTACGATGAAAGAGTTAATAAAAGAAGAAACATGAGATGGAGAATTTTACTATAGTTATCATTTGTGCTGTTCTTTTAAAATACAAAATGATTAAAGAAGCAACCTGTCTTTTGCATTGTTGGTGTACGGAAAAAATAAACTTTTCCTAAATTCGAAAGACATTTTTCACTTATCACGAATTAAACTATTTTTTGCTATAAATCAATAATTTTATAAGTTGTGGTTCGAGCAACACAAAATGCTGATAAGTAATACAGATGCATAAAACAATGACCGATGATTTCATTAACGAATTTCTTTAAATACGAATACTCTTATTTTAGAGTAAAAATTGAACTAAGCTGTCGTTACATCTTTCAACTCTACTGTTTCTGTTTACAGCCCGGTTGTATAATTCAACATTCTCCTTTAAAAGAAGGGATTGTATCCGCAATGACCTGAGTTGAGGTTGTAGAGATCGATCTATAACCTCGAATTATGTGGAGTAGCATTTTTTTAGCGCTTAATTGTGCATTATGCTTAACGTTTGTCTGCCCATACCAACAAGTTAAGCAGTACGACAAAACAGACTACACTACAATCATATAAATAAGATGTAGTGTAGTTCTATCAAGACACCATTATACGTGTTATAACCTTGTGAAACTGTGGCAGAGGGACTTACGTTTCTCGCATATCCGTGTCATATGATTTGAGACACCCAGTCTCTCGTCCAAGTTAACACCAAGGTACCTAGTTTTGTTTGCGCTTTAGCTGTAGCATAACAGTTATTTGTTCTGACAAGCTTAACTTGTTCATTGTGCATCAAAAGGTCATTTGGTTTAATACTTTTTGACCCTTTCTTATAATTGTTTTCTAGAATTTCCAGTTATTACAATTAATTTTTCATCAGCGTATACAACTTCTGAGACTCCATCTATCATGCTAGTATCAAAGACCATATTCTAAAAAATCGGACGAAAAACAGACCCTTGCAAGTCTCCCTTTGTAATAGTTTTTACTAGCAGATTAACTGGATTTCCAGTCCCGATTAATCGGATTTCCAATCCAGATTAACCGGACAACTGATTTCTTTTAGGTAACTCATGACACTTGTCCACCATAGATTATCGAAAGTACCCGATATATCTATGTAAATAGCAAGAGACTACCTTTCATCGGTTGACTGGACAGTTTCTATTAGTTTACAGACTGCGTCTTCGGTAGAGTGACATGATGTAAAGCCATATTGCTTATCCGGCAACCCACCATTCAAATCAATCCAATTTAAAAGCTTTTTGATTATTATTTTCTGGAAAATTTTACCTAGAACTAAAATAAGCATGATTGGTCGATAAGATAAGGAACCATTATAACCCGACGAATCCTCCACTCTTTAGGAGCGATACCAAATCTAAAGCAGTTGTTAAAGAGTGTTTAGCGAGTAGGAGCTGAAACCTTTCAGGACTACTCTACAATTACAACTTCTATTAAATCCAGACCAGGAGCTTTACCACGTTTTATACTCATCACAGCCTCATCGACTGTGAACTTGGAGATATTCTGAGAATCTTATGGTAGCTGTGCTATCCTTCTAATCTTACCATGCTCAAGTGAGTCCTCTGTATCGTCTGGTAGGAGGGTGTCAAGCAACACCTTGCTTGAGGTACTCCATGATTGCATATTGTTTCCGTTTGAAGAGACGATTCCATGCAATCGTTGTGCAACTTTTCCTGTCTGATATAAATAAAGCCCCATGGATCTTTGTTGCCTACTTCCGTAACAAGTTTACTGACGCTCTGTCTTTGAATTTTATGAAACTTTTGCACGTATATGTTTCTGAGGTTCCTGTAAGCAGTCTGCTTTTGCAGCCTCAGATCTTCACCAGGCTTCTCTTTGTTTTAATCCAGTTGCGCGGTATAGCGTCTCCACAAGCATTTAGTGTGACCTCAGTAAGAGAAGCAACTACCGTTTCACAGTCTGCTGTACAACAAATCTCTTCAGCTTGCCTCTTGACTTGTTTAATATTTAGTTCTAGATTTAGTTTAAGGACTTCCCAGTTGGTAGCATCGACTTTGAACCTATTGGTATTGGCATTGCTAGCACGAGAGGTGCAGGTAGAATTGCTCTAAAAATCATATATCTCAAACGAGGTAGCACGATAATGACTGGAGGTATATCCCCATGGACTTATCAATGTTTATACGTTTTATCATATGATGCGACACTAAGGTGACGTCTACTGACGACCCGCCGATGTTTGCATATGTGTTTGAATGCCTAGATTCGTTCGCGACAAAGAGACTCCATCGTGAGATGAAATCTTCAAGTGTGAGGTCTCTGCTGTCAGTGTTACGGTCGAGCCACATTTCCTTGAGAGCGTTATAATTTTTATACTGGTGTTGTGCAGAGGCATGCGTTTGTTGGGCTATGCAATTACCTCCATTTTCAGTGCTGGAGGCAGAGTGCCTGTTAATTTCCAAAACAGTTACAACAAAATTCACTCAGTAGACTTCATGTGCACACAGGATGTCCACATTATGAGTAGAGGTGCATTCACGCTTGCACTGCCAGCACTGATTGTTGCAAGTTTGATTGTACAATTTTCAGATTCAGACTCGATCTCGACACTGTATTGGTGTGTCTATTCATAGAGACTTCTATGTTTCATGCGCTCCAATTCATGATTATAGCTGTGGAAAGTGCTACCTCCTACCTTGTGACCATGTGATGTGCCATTTGTTTTACAAGGTGCTCACTCCGCAGAGGATGCTTTATTGGGGCAATCAGATTCCTTATGCCCCGTTTTTGAACAGTGACTAGATGTCTGCTCAGTTAGTGTGCATTGTTTGGAAATATGTCCAAAGCACTTACACTTGTAACAGGGAAAAGGTCGGTCGTAGTTCTAAATTATACATGTTGTCCATTCCACTTAAATTTTTTTTTTGTTTAGAATTTATATTTTACATTCAGCGTTTATCTCCAACACCCAGTAAATGTCTACGCCAGTTCTCGCACCAATCTTAAACCGCCGAATCTGTGACTATGTTTAGTTTGTGTTCAACCACATATCAATGTTTTACCTTAAAGATGTTTCTGGAAAAATGTTAGGAGTACAACAGCAGTATTCACCAGCTCTACGTTAATTTTAATTGTAAGCAGTTGTGCAAGTTGAATAGAATTTCTGGTTTTCACAAGTTACAGTTTCGGTAAAGTACTTCTAATGGATCGTTTTAAGCAATTTTTCGTTTTAAGCAAGCAGGACGCACGCTATCCAATTGGTTAATTTAAATGTTAAGAAGACACTAAATATGCTTGATAGTAGTTACAATAACAATGACTTCTATGACTTCAATAACATTGAGTTTTTTAATTTTGATATAGAAAAGATACAATAATTCAGGGGCTTACTTTTTTATATAAAAAGGTATGTTGCATGTAATTTGAGGTTATATTTTATCATCACGTTTAGCGTACTTACAGCTTTATTTGAATAATAAATTTTTTGATAAATAAATAAAAAGTGTTGTAATTGGATTTCCAATGGGATTTTTGGTGCTGATGAAAGCAGTTAATTCTTAAGAATGTTATATAAGATGAAAAACGTTATCTACGCAGGTGAAAAAGTCGAAATTTGAACTTGACCATTTTTGATTTTCCTGAAACTTGGCATATAAGTAGTATGGACAAAATAAAAAATACAACTTATTTTAAAATTTTTTTAAAGTGCATAGTTTGAGCACTTTACCCCAACATGCATGAAAAATGAAAATTCTGCAAAACCGATGTAACTTTGAAATTAAATTGCTCAAGAACGGCTATACCGATTTCATCAAACTTTTTTTTGTTTGATAGATGTTTTTCGAAAATAGTTCTATCCTTACTCTAAAAAATATCAATTTTACAAAGAAACTAAAATTCTTGTTCTTGAGATATTTAATCTTAAAGATTTTTAGTACGGCTGTAATTCGAATTTTTCTTCATTTTTTCAAACAACTTCCATTAACAAAAAATTTTAAAATCAATTAGATTTTATCTTTTTTTTTTTTTTTAAATATAGTTCTAACCTTCCTTTAAAATATATCAAATTTACAAAGAGGCATTAATTCGTGTTCTTCAGATATTTAATTTTAAAGATTTTTAGTCCGATTAAAATTCTAATTGTTTATTATTTTCTCGAACTTCAGTGGTTAAAATTTTTTGATGATAAAAATTGTTCTTCTTTAAATCTTCTTTAAATCTTTAAATTAAAAGAACAAGAAGTTTAGCTTCTTTGTAAATTTGATATATTTTAGAGTAAGGATAGAACTATTTTCAGAAAAAAAATTAATTAAATCTCAATTGATCTTTGACCCTAGCGCCATCTTTAAAAAAGTTTTTTTAATATTTTTATTTAAAAATTAATTATAAAAACAATAAATTATTTTTTTTTCAAACGACCAATACATCATCTATCAAACAAAAAAAAGTTTGATGAAATCGGTATAGCCGTTCTTAAGCAATTTAATTTCAAAGTTACATGGGATTGGCAGAATCTTAAACTATGCACTTCAAAAAAATTTTAAAATAAGTTGTATTTTTTATTTTGTCCATACTACTTATATGCCAAGTTTCAGGAAAATCAAAAATGGACAAGTTTTCACAACTCGACCATTTTTGAGACACTTTCTAGAACACGTTTTTCATCATAAATATAAAACAATAACAACACAAGCAATGATGTATCACATCACACCATCCATTTGCTGTAAATTATCTATAGAGTGAGTAGATTGTGAATCTTTGTACCCCCTCAGTTCTTCCACGAGTTTGGCCCTCAGAAATGTAAAGAACATTTGTACATAATTATTTATAAAACTTAGCCAAATAACCTTTAAATTTTCTCCATTCTACTCTCGTTGATTCTAGTGGACTTGATTTTTTTGGCTATTTCATAGAAATACTAGAAGCAATATTTTCCGCCAGTTTAAGATATTTCATTTTCGCAAAACAGTCTCGGTAAAACTTCTAAAATCTTGATATTGTAGCAATTTTTAGAACTTTTAAGAACTTTAAACAGTTACAACCGAAACTACTTCAATCCTAATGACAGCTATAACTTCTATAACCTTTTTCGGAAGCTTTATCTAGAGTTGTGTAGATAAGTTTTGGTAAAGCTTCAGTGGTAGGGAGATCTTTTCTGTGGAAGTGCTATCGAAACTTTATAGAACTAAAATATAACTAGTTTTCAAGTACCCTTATTTGATCTCTAACTTATTTGATCGCTAATTTTTCATATATCCGATCTGATCAGCTAGAGTTCTGATTATTTTTCAGTCATATATTTAAAAAGAAAAATTAAAAATTATATGCTAGCATTTCTCATTACCACTTTTTGAAATCATTGCTTCTACGTCAACAAAATGTCTACGCAAAAACTTTATTTATAAGCGTAGCGAAGCACGCCGGGCCCTCCTAGTAATAATAAAAAAACAAAGAAAAATAATACGTCTATCCACTCCTAAATCAATGCATAAACTCAGTCATACCATTATCATTCATTCACAACATCCATTTCACCATTAACACCATAATAATTAAATCAAAGAAAATCAAAGAAAAATAATAATAATAAAAAAACAAAGAAAAATAACACGCCTATCCACTCCTAAATCAATGCATAAACTAAATTGAAATTTGAAAAAAATACTAACTAAATCAATGCATAAACTCACTCATACCATTATCATTCATTCACAACATTCATTTCACCATTAACACCATAATAATTAAATCAAAGAAAATCAAAGCTAACTAAATGAATGCATAAACTCACTCATACCATTATCATTCATTCACAACATTCATTTCACCATTAACACCATAATAATTAAATAAAAGAAAATCAAAGAAAAATAATAATAATAAAAAAAACAAAGAAAAATAACACGTCTATCCACTCCTAAATCAATGCATAAACTAAATTGAAATTTGAAAAGAAAATATAAAATACTAAATAATAATAATAAAAAAACAAAGAAAAGATTTGGGCAATTCCATTTGATATTGTATAGCGGGGCCGTTAAATTCAAAAATACATCTTAATTCGTCTATAACTTTTTTATTTATGATCCGAAAAATCCCAAAAATCTTTAAAACCTAAGTTACACTAATATCAGTTAGCATTGAAAATTTGAAATGAATCAAAATTCGAATAAAAAAGCCTTAGGCTCCAGAAAGTTTTTTTTTAGCGTATTAATATATAAGATAATTAAATTAATTAAATTAATTAGATTCATTAGATTAATTAAATTAATTAAATTCATTAAATTAATTAAATTCATTAAATTAATTAAATTATTTAAATTAATTAAATTGAAGTCACAATCCAAAAACATTTAAAATAGGGTCCACCAACATCTCAGAACGCATGTTGTTGTGAGACTTTTGGATCTTAAAAGGTATATATGTGTTGTGTCACATATTGTAATGCCTTATGCACAACACCTTTTATTAAAAAAATTATTCGTACGGTGAAAAATAGGTAGTAAGAATTATGATTTATTCGTTATGACTTACTTTTCATTTACTAACAGCCAATACCCATGAATATCAAAATCATTCACACAAAACTGTAATTAGTTTGAAAACGTCCATTCATTCCAAATCAACTAATAAAAAATCACTAAAACATATAAGTATAATTATATATTCCTAAATTTCAACCCAACATAATTTGTATCGATTATAAAATAAAATCCATTACTACTAAGTACTAACTACTTCGGGAATCGTAAAACTATTTTGCATATCTTAACGCCTACACACTCTACATTTATAGAAATAACCAAGTCCAAGAGAAAATAAACTTTTCTATATAAATAAAAAAATTACTTTTTATCCTTGTCCTTCTAACATCCTTGTACTAATCGTGTTCGCATAAAATAAAACCGGAAGTAGTTTTTTACAACTTGTTTTTTATACTTTGAATTTATATAATGAAAATTTCTTCAAACCTAACTATTTCAAACATGCATTATTTCTCCATTTACATTTTCTAACTTCACCATTTTGAAATTTCTTACATTCCCAGGTAATTAATGTTTTTGACATTTAAATGAGCAAATATTTTGTGAATGTGAAATGAAGTTTTTGTCGGAAAATTTCATGGTGAAAGAAAATTATATTATCCAAGGTTAAGGATAATGGGAAATAAAAATAAATATAAACAAGAAGAATTAATTATTTTTAATTTTAACGATTTTTTTATGAATTGGTAATGGAAAATATCCTTTAAATGTACTTTAACCTTTGAATGTGGTCAATTGATGAGGATTGATTGTATGGAATAGGTAAATGACATTTTCAGAATAAAAATCAAATATTGGAGGCTAGGTTAACAAAATTAATTTTGGTATATTTTGATGCAATTAATTGAACAATATGTAAAGAAAATAATTGATCGGTCTGATGCTTCAGATTTGCTTTTGGTGGTATGGCAGATATGATGCTAACTGATAATTCTAATATCTACGCAATCAATTCGCAATCATTTTTCTTTATCTTTTTAAATTTATCGATACATGAGTGTGACTATAAAATCAGGATGAATATCACAACTAATAATAAATAATGAATTGTTATCTTAGCTATGTAAAAGATGAAGAATATGGGTTGTTTTAGAGATAAAATACGGAGGGGCTGAAATCTCAAGCTCTGAGATATCAAGACTTCGGTCCGGGTTAAGGATTTTGATATAGTTTTCGGCAAAACACTTTTATGAGGATATGGTTTTTAGTTTTGGGCAGCGATGTATATCAAACATAACTTTTTGTTAAAGTACATGTATTTTTTATCTCTGTTTAGATATGTATTACAAAACTAACACGAAACATCAATACGTTGGAAAATTATAACAGATCATGTTATTTCATCTGCAAAAAAAATTTATACCAAGAAGATTCCGAAAAATTTATATCCTTAATTGGAATGAAGAATGCGAAAGACTTTGGAATTCATACCAAGAATCTGAATCAAGTGAAGTTGGTGATTTACTTATTGTTGAATTAAATAAAGCACGAACAGATAAATGGATTAACCTTGTTGAAAATATGAATTTCTTGCACTATAGCCGTGGTGCCTGGGATTTATTAAAAAAAATTGGTGACTCTAATCAAACCAACAATCACACAGTTGTATCGGTTAATCCAAATTCAGTTGCTTCCAGAATGGTTCAAAACTCAAAGTTTCCAATTTCAAAAAATAGAAAAAGAGAAGTTATAAATCAGTACAGGAAAACAAAATTTAGAATTGCAGACTCTCCATTTGGTAATCCAGTATCTATCGAAAAAGTAGATAAAGCAATATTAGTTATGAAACCTCATAAAGCAGCAGGGTTTGATAACATTTTTTCAGAATTTTTCACCCATTTTTCAAAGAATGCAAAAAAATGGCTTTCAAATATTTTTTCCGATTGCTATAACAAAGGAAAAATTCCTAAGATCTGGAACATGGCAAAAGTAAAAGCAATTCCGAAGCCAGGAAAGCCAACACATCTTCCAGAAAGCTTCCGCCCAATATCTCTTCTCTCTGTAGTCTAAAAATTATTTGAGAGAATCATTTATAACAGAATATCGAATACTATCGATTCAAGTATTCCGCAACACCAAGCTGGTTTTCGTCCTGGAAGAAATTGTTGTGATCAAGTATTGTCTATGGTCACACATATTGAAGCAGGGTTTCAAGACAAAAAGCAATCAGCTATTGTGTTTATTGACCTGAGCTCTGCATACGACACAGTTTCGAAAAAGAGGTTATTGCTGAAATTGACCAAAGTCATTAAATGTCTCAAAACTCTGAATATAATATCAGCATTATTATCTAATCGAAAAATTGAGGTTCATCTAGGAAACAAAAAAAGTAAAATCCGAAGTATTCGAAATGGACTCCCACAAGGATCTGTTCTTGCTCCTATATTGTTTAATCTTTATACTAGCGATATGCCTGATACAATTTCATGGAAATTTGTTTATGCAGATGATCTGGCAATTTCAATACAATTTGCATATAACTCACTATCAACTAGAGAAGCTGAACAAATTTTACAAAACGTCTTGGAAACATTAGTTAGCTATTATGAAAAATTGCGCCTTAAAGTTAATCATTCGAAAACCGAAGTGTCATGGTTCCATCTATCAAATCATAATGCGAACGATATACTCAATGTCTGCATTGGGGAAAAAGTAATCTTTTTCAACCCAACACCAATTTACTTAGGAGTGACATCTGATAGATCGCTTACTTTTAAATTCCACTGCTTAAAACTGGGTCAAAAACTTAAGTCAAGAATCAATATTATTCAGAAGTTGTCTGGATCTTCCTGGGGTGCTAATGCTGAAACTCTGAGAATTTCTGCTCTAGCAATTGTATATTCAACCGCGGAATATTGTGCTCCTGTGTGGATTGACAGTATTCACACTCGACATATTGATACTAAACTAAATTCCTGCATTCGAATTATATCAGGTACTATCAAATCAACACCTCTTCCATGGCTTCCAATTTGATCAAATATTGCCCCTTCAAGATAAAGAAGAGAAATGTTACTGGTCCGAGAAGTAACTAAGATTCTAAGTAACGATAATTTGCCGATTCATGTTGATTTGAATAACAGAAACCAAAATAGACTTGTATCAAGATTCTCTCTATGGTCTAAAATTACATCTATTGGTAATATTATTGAGTACTCAACGAAAGATAGATGGATAGATCGTCTAACTAACTTAGATTTTGTGAATAAAGAAATAATTGCCGATCCAACTGTTAAAGTTCCTGGTTTCAGTGAATCTCGTCGTCGTTGGGTTAAAATTAATCGCATACGAAATAACCATGGTGTAACTAACGCTGAACTTAATAAATACGATCCCAACATCTCTCCAAGATGTGATTGTGGACATCCTATGCAATCCATCACACACATCTATAGTTAATGCATCCTTAGAAGGTTCAATGGTGATCTAATCGAATTACATCAGTTAACACAAAATGCTATTTCTTGGATTGATAGTTTGGATATAAATATTAAATTGTCTCTCTTGTTTTCAAATGTAATTGCTCTTCTTTTAATTTGTAAATAAATATATACGATTAATAACAGATCATATATTAACATAATTTAGTGAAAAGATTATACAATCAGCAAACTACTCAAAAGCCTCTCCATTTAGCATTTCGAGAAAATATTTCAAAATCACAAATTCATATTTCTTTCAAAATTCCAAAAATATTGTGAAATAAAAAATTCAAACTTTTTTCAAACAAAATTCTAAAAATATTTCAAAAATTATTACAAAATCACAGATTAAAACTTTTTTCAAAAATTCTAAAAATATTGCAAAAATTATAACAAAATCAAAAATTGTAACTTTTTATAAAATTATAAAAATTATAATAAAATCAAAAATTTTAAATTTTTCAAAACTCCAAAAATATTGCAAAAATTCTTACAAAATCAAAAATTGAAACTTTTTTCAAAATTCTAAAAATATGTATGTATAAAATTCAAAAATACTATTTTTTTCAAAATTCTAAAAATATTCCAAAAATTATAACAATATCAAATATTCAAACTTTTTTCAAAATTCTAAATATATATATATATAAAATAAAATAAATTTTTTTTTCAAAATTCTGAAAATATTACAAAAATTGGAATAATAAAAAATTGAAACTTTTTTCAAAATTCCAAAAATTATAATAAAATCAAAAATTTAAAATTTTTCAATATTCCAAAAATATTCCAAAAATTCTTACAAAATCAAAAATTTTCCAAAATTCTAAAAATATTGCAAAAATACAAACATTTTTCAAAATTCCAAAAATATTTCAAAAACTATAACAAATTCAAAAATTTCCATGCCCAATTTCATGTTCAATTACATTTACGTCATAAAAACAGCTACATTTTCAGTCAAAAAATTTGCTAAAAAAATAAATGAAATCAGTTTTGGACACGCTTGACATTATTTTTTTGACAAACTTATAATGCCATAATTCTCAATCATAATTATAAATTTTCATGTCATACAAATTATTAATTTTATTTTTTTCCAAAAAAATTGGGTAAAAAATAAATTAAAATCTTTTCTTTGACCCACTTGACAACATTTTTTTTGACAAACTTATAATGCCATAATTCTCTATAATAATAATAAAATTTCATTTCAAACAAATAACACTAGTTTACAAGAAAAATCTTTCGAAATAAAACTCAACTTTTCTTATAGATTTGGACCTCCTGAACACGAATATCATATTCATTTTTTTTGGTTAGCTCTTGTTTTTGAGATATTCACGAAAAACCAAATTTTTTGGTGATCAAAAATGTTGTTTCGGTTTTTGGGTCTCATATTTTACAAAACAAACAAATTAAATATATTAATAAAACAAGTGCATAGTAAACATGCCAACAAACATTTTGGGTTATATTTTGTAAAAATCCGTTAAGGATTCTGAAGACGAAAAATTCACGTTTTTTTTAAATTTTTCCATTTTCAACACCATAAATTTTGAACAAATAAAGACACTAATTTTTTTTTTATTTCTTGGAGCCTATAGTAGTTTCAATTTTCTTTCTTTTAAGGTAAAAGATACGAATATTGGTGCAGTTTGCACCAAGTTATTCAAGTTTTTCCAAAAAAAGTCAAAACTCAAAATTTGGAAAGAATAGTTTTTTACTTAATTTATTGTGCCATAAATAATAATTTTAAATGTTCAGTTGTTCTCAAACATCAGTAAAGAATTATTTTAAAATAGTAAAGTATAATTTCCATTTTTGTTTTCGAAGTTGGGAATTGGATCGATATGAGACGTATATAGAAAAATATAAACAAAAGATAATGAATTGTGAGGAGAGGCAAAACATCATAACATCAGAACTAATTAAGTTAGTTCAGGCACCATAAAGTTAACCCTCTATTTATGTCTATTAATACCTGTAACGTTTGTTTCTTTTCTGTTTTTGGTTTTTTGATAATGTAAATTTTTTTCTATCACCGCCCACCTTGTGTTACTCCTTACGTTTATGATCATTTTAAGTTTAATTTAAGAAAGCAATTACCTACTTCTCCTTTTTAATAGTTTATCGGTTTTGCCAACTTTTGTTTAATTAGTTTAATTTCTTTTTAAGTAGATATTTGGCGTATGATTAGTTGCAAATATAATCTCTCTGAGGATAAATTTAATTCCAAACATTCAAGTGAAAATATTAATTAAAAAAGAAAAAATATTACAAATATAAATTTTAAATAGTGTATTGTTTTTAAAAATCAATAAATCAATAGTGATAGGCAGCTATAAGCAAAGCAACATAAATTGTTAGTAAAGTGTAAGGTCAAGTTTATTTAAATGGCGTCGTCAAGAAGTTTCAAGTGTAAAAATTAGCCCAAATTCATTTTGTTTTATTTGTGGAAGTAACATAATACATACTGCTAAAAGAATCACCCCATTTATAAGAACTGCCTATCTTCATTACTAACTCATATTTTCCAACTCCTAAAATAAATCCGAGGTGGGAGGAGCTAGATCATGTCAAAAAACTTCACAAAAAAATCTCAATCTCGAGAAAAACCATATAAAAATAAAATACATCTTTTGTCCAAAAAAAACATTTCATAATCAACTAACTGATATTTGTCAACTCCTAAAATAAGTTCGAGGGGTGAGGAGCTAGATCATGTCAAAAAACTTCACAAAAAAAAATCTCAATTTCGAGAAAAATCATATGAAAATAAAACACGACTTTTGTAAAAAAAAGGCATTTAATTATCAACTAACTGATATTTTCCAACTCCTAAAATAAGTCCGAGGTAGAAGGAGCTAGATCATGTCAAAAAATTTCACAAAAAAAATCTCAATTTTGAGAAAATTCATATACAAATAAAACACAACTTTTCTTAAAAAAAGACATTTCATAATCAACTAACTGATATTTTCCAACTCCTAAAATAATCCCGAAGTAGGAGGAGCTAGATCTAATACGAAAACAACTTATATATAAATCAATTATGTTGCAGAGTTTAAATTATTCTTATAGTTAAATTTTTTTCTCCAAATTTTGAGTTTTGACTTTCTTTGGGAAAACTTGAATAACTTGGTGCAAACTGCACCAATATTCGTATCTTTTACCTTAAAAGAAAGAAAATTGAAACTACTATAGGCTCCAAGAAATTAAAAAAAGTTATTGTCTTTATTTGTTCAAAATTTATGGTGTTGAAAATGGAAAAATTTAAAAAAAACGTGAATTTTTCGTATTTTTTCAACTTTTTTCGACTGTAACTTCCAGAAGCCTTAACGGATTTTTACAAAATATAACTCAAAATGTTTGTTAGCATATTTACTATGCACTTGTTTTATTAATATATATAATTTGTTTGTTTTGTAAAATATGAGACCCAAAAACCGAAACAACATTTTTGATCACCGAAAAAATTGGTTTTTCGTGAATATCTCAAAAACAAGAGCTAACCAAAAAAATTGAATATGATATTCGTGTTCAGAAGGTCCAAATCCATAAGAAAAGTTGGGTTTTATTCAGGGAGACCAAAAAAGTTTAAAATTTGTAAACTAGTGTAATTAATTTAATTTTTTTCCAAAAAATTTGGGCAAAAAAATAAATAAAAATCTGTCTTTTGACACACTTGACAATATTTTTTTGACAAACTTATAATGCAATAATCTAGTTTTTGGTCTTACATACCAATCCCGACCATCAAGATTTCTCCAAATTCAATGTTCCTACTCGTAATCACTTAAAATGAAAGTTTTATAAGCAAAAATTATACAAATTTCCTTGTTTTGACACACTTGACGATTTTTTTGACACACTTCCGGTACAGTTATCGAACACATCGTCCTTTCGGCTTTTCCCATTGAGTTAACCTATTTTTAGAAATTTTGGAATCCGTTCAGCGGTTTTCTAGATTTCGTTGGTTGTGACGGCCGGAGGGTCGGCCAATATTTTAAAACAAAATTTACAAAGCATACTATAAAATTTAATTTTGAAAGTTTATTCGGCTTCTGCGTTGTGTTCAATTATTTGCAACATTTCTCCCCGGGGTCGAGTCTTCTTGAGAGTCGACTTTTAATATTGCAATTCTCTTCACAAGACATCTTAGTTTGGGTATATAAAACCGTTTCCTTATCTCATTCACAACTGTTTCATGATGCTGATGAAGAAGGTTCTCGTGGAAACTCTTTACCAATAGATTTGTGATGTAATGTTCTTGAGGGAGAATTACTGGTCTTCGTGTGTCAAAAATAACATTTGCTGCGTCTATTCGACCGTCAATTCGAATTACTTTACTATCATCTAAATATGGTGAAAGACGATATAACCTGCTTCTTCTTATTCCTGTTTGGGTTCCATCATTGAGCTTCAATATTTCGTTTGAAAATGCAGACCATTGTGCGATTTTGAAAAGTTTAGTTTCTGCCATAATTAACTCTGATTTATGTAAGTATGGGTCGATCAAACGTTCTCTTGTTTTTCTCAAGTTGTTAACAATATGCCAAACGTAAGCCATAACTCGAAGAAGTTGCATCCATGAACCATAACGTTCAAACTCAATTGGACTCTCAGCTAGAGTATGTGTCAGTTTGACTTCTATTTGAGTTGCTGGAAGTTCTTTTAAGTTCTTGATCGGCCATTCATTCTTCGAGCTGTATAAAAAACTAGGTCCTCGGAACCATCGACTATTAGGGTCCAAAGAAGGAATATTTGAGGATTTGGTTCCTTCATCAGCTACATTCTCTTTAGTCCCAATCCAGTGCCAGTCTTGAACATCTGAATTTTCCTGAATTTCAGAAACTCGAAATGCAACATATTGCTTGAAACGTCTGTTACTTGGTCTAATCCATGATAAAACTGTTGTACTATCAGTCCAATAGTGTCTCTCTTCAATGTTTACAGTCAAACATTTTTCTATGAAACGTAGATATCTTGTTCCAATGAGTGCAGCTTCAAGTTCCAGGCGTGGGATAGAAGTCATCTTAACAGGTGCAACTTTAACTTTTGAACCAAGTTGTGCCACGTCCACTATACCTTCTTTTTCAACTCGAAGGAATATTATAGTGCAGTAAGCTTCAGCTCCAGCATCGCAGAAGGCATGTAATTGTATCGAAGCGTTCTCATAGTCATTTAATTGAGAAAGATGACATCTTGGAATTTTAAGTTTCTCAAGTTCATTCAATCGTTGAATCCATTTCTCCCAAGACGAACGTAGCTCGATTGGTACTTGTTCGTCCCAATTAGTTCCAGACCTCCAAAGATTTTGCATCAGTATTCGTAAATGAACGATGAAGTGCCCAATTCTTCCCAGCGGATCAAATATCGACATAAGTGTTCGCAAAACTTCTCGTTTAGAAGGCACTTTGTTGCCAAACATGATTTCCTTTGCAATATTACAATTTTGCATTGAATAGTAATAACTGTCGGAATTCAGATCATGCCACAAACCAAGAGCTTTGGTGGTGTTCCCGTCAAGGTCTAAATTTTTATTGCTGACTTCTTCTTGTACCAAATTCATGAGGACTTCTTTAGAGTTTGATTGAAATTGACAAAGTTCAAAGTTTCCCTTGCTGTGAATATACTTTATGTTTCTTGTTGTTAAAATTGCTTCTTCAATGCTATCAAAGCTATCAAGGTAATCATCTACATAAGTGTTTTCGATTATTGCTTTAACTTCTCTTGGAAACTGCTTTGCGTATTCACCAGCGTTGAGGTTTTTAACAAACTGGGCTGAGCTGGGCGAGCTCTTTGACCCAAAAATTAGGACTTGGAAAACATAAGTTGATACTGGATCGCTTGGTTGATTCCTCCAAAGAAAACGTTGAGAATTTTGGTCTTCTTTTATAACTTGAATACGATGGAACATGTGCTTCAAATCTCCGGAAACGCAAACTTTTCGCTCTTGGTAACAAAGTAACACTTGATGCAGAGGTGGAACCAGATCAGGACCTATTAAAAGCATCGAGTTCAATGATACTCCATCAACGTTGGCTTCTCCATCATTTACCATCCTTAGTTTGGAAGGTTTCTTGGGATTGCGGACTGCAAACATTGGCAGATACCAAGTACGTTCATCTTCTTTTGAAGCTTCTTCGCTTGATAATTTTCTGATGTATCCAAGGTTCTCTTCTTCATGCATTACTTCAACTGCTTTCTTAGCAAGTTCCGGATAACGTGATAACATCCTTTCATTGCATAGTAGTCGTTTCATTGCCATGTTTTTACTGGGCGGAAACTTAATATTCTGGCTTTTCCACAGCAGACCAGTTTCAAACTTGTCTCCAACTCTTTTAGTTGTTGACTTTAACATCTCAAGTGCTTGAAGTTCCTCTGAGCTACTACACTTTTCTGAACTTTTGGTGATTCCCATGTCATCAATTTTGAATGACTCTTGAATCAGTTTATGCAATTCATCGTTACTACATACACACAAATGTAGATTTAGACTTTGACTATCTGAACCATGAGATACTTCAGAGTCGTATGTGCCACAAACGGTCCATCCTAGTTTGCACAATGCAACTACAGGACTTCTTTTGCTTTCTTGATGCATTTTTTTAACTCCACTAAGGTGTAAGTTGTCCATTCCGATGAGTATCATTGGTTTGGCATTAGCATAGCTCTCAACCTTGTACTTTGCCAAGAATGGAAAAGATTTCTTAAGTGCTTCAAAGTTCAAGGATTGTCTTGGCAATTCGAGGTCGTCAACAGTTCGAACATTATTGATCTTGAAGTTGGATGCAGTGCTTCCCCGAATTGAAATAGAAACTTGCTTCGAGTTTGGAATGTTTTTGTACGTGTCGCTGGACCACTTTAAGCATAAAGGAAGTTTGCCAGTTAGATTTAATTCTCTGTGCAACTTTGAATCCATTAAGGTTACTGAAGAACCTTCATCCATGAATGCATAAGTCGAAATCTCTTGGCTACCATTTCGGAGTGTGACTGGCATGATACGAAACAATGTATTATGTGACATTGAATAATGGCTCATCTGAACGCCACATTGAGACGTTGAAGGTTTTTCATTATCTGGCTTCTTTTCGGTTGAACTGGAATTGGAGGTCTCAAAGTTGTGTAATAACTTATGATGTCGCTTATCACAGCCTTGAACACCACATTTTGACTTTTCCGTACATCTACCATTGTGTTTCACAAGACATCGGAAACATAAACGCTTTTCCTTGGCAACCGCCCACCTTTTATTGCGGTTCATTGAAGCAAAAGTACTGCACTTCTCAAGTGACCTGCAATCTCCTTGACATCCAAAGCAAGAATCAATTTTGGGTTTTGAATCTTCTGAGTGAACGTTTACCCTCGAGGTTTGTTGCTTTGGCTTGTCGAAACTAGTTGAAGCCACTCTGGATGCAACCATGGCGAGATTATCAATCCAGTTATCAAAGTGTTCAAGAGTTGGGTACACTATTTGTTGTGCAACAATTTCCCACTGCATCTGAAGCTCGACTTGGAGTCGTTCTTTAAGTTTATCCAACATCATTGGATCTCGTAAGTGATCCACCATTCCAGCTGTCTTCATAGTGACTATCATGTTGTGGACTTGAGTACCAAATTTAAGTATAGAACTTGGATTTTTCATCGAAGCTTGTGGTAACTTTGTAATCTCAACCACTAACTCTCTGATGAGATCATTTGCTTGACCATACAAGGTCCAAAGACGACGAAGGACATATGGAACGTTTGCAGGTAGAGTAAGCATACCTTCAACGTTTGTTCTTGCTTCACCAGTTAATGAATTTTGTAGTCGAATTAAGTTCTCCAAGTCATCGAAGTTACACGTCAATGTGCTTGTTGCGTAACTTGATAAAAAAATTGGCCATTGTCGAAATGCTCCAGAAAATTTTGGCAGATCTTTAGAAATCACTTTGCGAGCTTGAATGTGTTCTTTGGACAGGCAAATTCTCTCTCTGTTTTGCAACAACACTGGATATGGAAAATTGTCTCTCATTGATTGTTGTCCTTGAAACGTTGGACCAATCCCAAAGGGCATTGCGTATGGATTAAAAGAAAAACCTTGAGACATACTTGTTGGCACGCTTGGCAAAACAGTTGGCCTAGTAGTAGTTGATTGAGACATTATGTTTTGATCGCTTGTTACTGATGAAGGAACATAATTGTTGAAACGAATTTGTGATGAATTGGTGGGTAATGGAGCATTTGATTGAGTAGAATGATAAGCAAAATTTGAAATTGAAGAATCAATCGGAGTACGTGTTGAGGTATGTATCGTTGGAACCAGCTGAAACTCTGGAGATGAAGCAAGTTCAGGATGCTGAGCCTCTCCTATGTATGTTTGCGACTGTTCCGGTGGGACAACTCTCATTGTTTGAACCTCTTGAAGAAGTCTATTTCGACGTTGAAGTAATTCTCTCATTTGCTTAAGTGATTCAATCTCGGCTTCTAATGTTTCCTTAGTTTTAACTAAAGTTGATCTATTACTAGCTGGTTCTTGAGCTTCTGATATCGTTGTTTGTGTTTCAGAGCTTGTTGTCGAATTGATACATTCATCACACGTGTATGGATGAACATCTACTTCAAATTCTGGTATTCTTGCACATTCTTGATGGAAGCTTTCATTACACTTCTGGCAAGAGACCATAATTGCCGAATCAGGTTGTTCACAGATAGCACAACTTGTTAACATTGCAGTAGCGCCTCTTAAAGTCCGTTGATTTGGATCTTGCATGATCATCCTCACATTTAATGTTTGAGAAATTGTTGGAAAATGTCTGTAGTATGCGCTTTGACGAAAACTCAATTTATGTTTCTTGTCTTTTAATGCAGTACTCAAACCTATAATTCATTTTACAATCAGATTTACAATCAATTAATTAGTTTGAAATAGTTTTCTTACATTAGTTTTTTTCTTTCACAAATTTTGAAATGTGAGACTTTTCTCGATTATTAAACCAGCTTTCTTTATCTTTTGTTACAATTACTGAATCTCAAATTTTAATGACTTTAAGTTTCAGGAAAACGTAATATCTGCTTGGATATCAAATTTCAAAAGAAAGAATAAACTGTTCAATATTTTAAAACAAAATTTACAAAGCATACTATAAAATTTAATTTTGAAAGTTTATTCGGCTTCTGCGTTGTGTTCAATTATTTGCAACATAGTTAATACAATAATGATAATTCCAATAGTGATCAAAGCATATATAAGTTTTACACCAGCCACATCTGATCATAGCACGTTTACCACAACTGGTGATTTTCATAAATTTCATTAATTTCAATAAGATTTTGAAAATTTCATAAATTTCATTAATTTCAAGAAGATTTTGAAAATTTCATAAATTTCTCACTTTCAATATTTAAACCCTATGAATTTTTGAGAAATTTCCCCCTCCTTTACTCTGCCGTTATTGAAAAACCCCTATTTACCCACAATTAAAAACCCCAAACTTACCTTCTGTTGATTCCCTAACCATTAGTATTGTTAATTAACAATTAATTAATAAAAAAACCAATCATAAACTGTGTTTAATTAAAAATAAATGAGGATGAAAAATCACATTGACAATGGCGATAACAATGAACTGAAGGAAGTGGAAATAGTGAGTATGTGTTTTGAGTATGGTGCGGTGAGTATGGTGCGGGTGCTTATGTTCATCTCTAACTTTTTTGTTGTTGCTGTTACGTTCGAAATTTTTTTCTACTGTGCTTATTTTTTCATCTAATCATTTTTATATATGACTTGTTACATAAAATTATTATCAAGTAAACGTCTACGCAAGTTAGTAATAGAATTGACAAATTAGTATTCTAGTAAATAAAACTTTAACAAAACAAATTTAAATATCGTTAATTAAAACCGAAACATAACGATTATAACGCTCAGTATCACTTAGAGTTCAATCTCCTCACTATTTTATTTTAGTCTACCAATAAATTTAAGTCTATCTATAGCTACTATGGCTTTATAAAATCTTTTCGTACCGACTAAGCGCATATGCCACCTGATTGCATACACCTCTAACATTATCGACTGTAAAATCAAACTCGGACAATTTTACGAACCATCTACCTATTCGTGAATTTATGTCCCTTTTCTTGGTAAGTAGCTAAATGCTATTACAATCAGTTTTGACCACAAACGTTATTCCTAATAAATAAAATCTATATTTATCCAAAGCTGCTACTATCGCTAACACCTCAAGCTCCACGGCTGGGTATATAGTTTCCTCTTTAGTCGTCTTCCGACTATAATAACAAATTGGTTTATACTTTCCATCTGGTTGTTCTTGATATAAAATAGCTCCAAGCCCAATAGCACTAGCGTCTGTATGGACTTCGGTCTTTGCCTCGGAGTTATATAGTCCTAAAATCGGTTTATGACTTAAACAGTATTTTATATCTTGAAAAGCTTTCTCCTGCTCTTCTTTCCACGTGAAATCTATATTTTTCTGCAATAGATCAGTTAAAGGTCTAGCTAAAGTAGCATATCCCTTAATGAATCTTCGAAAATAACTTGATAGTCCAATAAAACTTCTGAAGTCCCAAATATTCTTCGGCACTGGAAATTGTTCTACTGCCATCAATTTTCGTGAAGCTGGCTCAATACCATTTACAGAAATATTAAAGCCCAAATAGTCTATATTTTTGGAAAAGAAACGGCACTTGGCCAAATTTAGCGTAAGACCAGCATTTCTTATGATGTCTAATATAATTTTTAAGTTTTCTAATCCTTCTTGGATAGTTCTACTTGGAATTACAATATTATCAATGTAAGCCATTGCTATGGTGTACCTAAAATTACCTAATGTTGTATTGATCAACCTCTGAAACACTGATGGGCTATTACACAACCCAAACGGCATCCTCTTAAGCTGATAATGCCAATCAGGTGTCACAAAGGCGGTCTTTACACGTGATTCTTTCTCAACGGGCACCTGATAATATCCACTAGACAGTCAAGACTAGTAAAGTAAAATAGATGTTTCCTCGAAGTCGAGCCAATTGATCGTCAATTAAGGGTAAAGGGAAATGATCCTTTATCGTTTTTTATTAAGCGCTCTGTAATCAACACACATTCGGATGTGCCCAGTTTTCTTTTTAACCAATATTATGGAACTCGCATAAGGCGATACAGAGTATTCCACGATATCCGCGTCCTTAAGATCATTTACCCAACCCTTAACGAACTCTCTTTCACTCTGGGAAGGTCTATAGGGTCTATAATATACTGGAGAGCTATTTAATTCGCATCTTCATTTTGTCAGTTTTTCCTATCTCTGAAATATTAGTAGCTACTAAATCGCTATAATCATTTAATTAAAATTTTAATTTAATTAAATCATTACCCGTCAATTCTGTTGCTATTTGTTCCATTAAATCATCTTTTTCCTTCAAATCACCTTTCACGATATTACAAAATAAATCATCGGTTATCTTAATTTTATCAATTATATCATCTATAATATATTTAATATCTTCTGCATCACATCCTTGTATTAAGTTGTCATCGTCGTTATTTTTGGCTGGCATACATATTTCCCTTCTGGTAATCTTATCGTGTTGACTAATAATCAAACCTCTGCCAGACAAATTTAACACCGAACAATTGCATTGCCTTCTTTGTCTGTTTTTACTACACAATATGGTATAACTTCACCTAACTGACGGATTTCACCCTCAACAAATGGCTCACTTTCAATTTTAGTTGTATTAACATGTATGTGACCGACAAAATTTGTCGGAATTATAGTTGTTTCATTAGCTATCATGTTTGTCTTGGTTTTTATTGCAACGTCCAATTCAGGTTCGTTATACATCACTTGCTGACCACTAGCATCGCTCACAATTTTGATATTTGGCTGTTCTGTGAATTGATGCCCTACAAGTAAAGCAATATTTTGACATTCATTTGGTACTACCAATATTTCTACTTTTGCTTCAACACCTGAAATATTTAAAATTGTGGTAAAAATTCCAATAGGTTTTACCTTTCCCATTCCGTATCCATTAACAACATTCATTTCTTTTTCATAGCAAGTTATTCCAACTGCAATTGCATCACTTTTCCTGATTAATGTTGCATTGCTACTAAGATCTATGTAGCACTTCAAACTTGTATTGTTAATAAGGGCTTCCTTCATGTACTTTGAATGACTATTTTAATGTGACTCACAATTTGTTTCGACTCGTATTGTTTCATAGATGACACTTCCACCTTTGGTTTGGACATTGCTTCTTATCTTTTCTTACACTGTTTAGCAAAATGACCTTCTTGGTGACAAAAAAAACATGTAACATTATTTAGCTTTGCTGTTTTACACTGAAATGTTCCGTGTCCCACTTGATTACATTTTCAACACGTCTGTTCACTAAATTTGAAGTGATTTGTAGATGCACCCATTTTTTTATCACTATCAGATTTTTGCGTTTTGTCAATATACTCACTACCTCGTTTCAACTCTGATCACAGCTCTCTTGTGTTTTTGTATCTTGAAAGAGGACCTAGATAGTCTCTATATCTATCATTTCGCAAACCGTGTATAATCCACACAATCGTCTCGTTCTCCTCCATTGCCGCTTCATTGCACTTAGCTAGTTTTACTCGTCCCACGTACGTGCACGTGTTTTTAACGAATCTCTCCATTTTCGTGCCACTACCGATAATTTTGCAAGAGCGTAGTAAATTATGGTGGTCTCATTCCAGTCGTATAAAACCCAATAATCTTCTATATTTTCTATCCACCGATTAACACATGAATTGACCACTGGGTCAAATGACGGAGGATGTTCAATAATACTGTTTACGTTGAAATGCGTAGTATTTACTGGTTTTAATAAATATTCGCCAAATCGCCACTAACCTCAACTTTAGGTTCTGGCTTGTTGTCGTCTGGTTTCATTTTCGTGCACCAACACCAAAATCGAAATAAAACTAATTTAACATAAACGGCACCAACCACTACGTCGCCTTAATAATGAAATAACGTATGCCATATATACGTTGTTATTATATAATGGGTGCGCTGCATTCCCCATAAGGATGTCTATAGAGTGGCATTTTAACATTTTCCAATTATTTTATAACTGGGGGTGAAAATTAATATATTGATAATTAACGTACATGCAAATTTGAATTTGGTTAAATATTGAAACAGCGTAAATGCATGTACGATATTTCAATTCCTACAGAATAATAACTTGGGTAAAATCATTGTCGTATATGTTACATACATTACGATCGCCACACGAAATGGTAAATCTAAAATATTGTATAAGCATCATTCATGACTACATGATAGACCGGTTCATATAAATAAAAAATTGTAAGAATATCATGCTTTAGTTCAATTATAATTTATTTTAGGCTTAATCGTACTTCCATGCAAAATGAAATAACGTATATGAAATATGAAATAACGTTTAAGGTACCTGAATGGCTTTTCACCTCTTTTTAGGTAGAAAATCCAGCAGGTACCAATGTGAAATTTTAATATGTTCTGGGGAAATTAGTCAAGATTAATTGGTAGAAATTTTTTTTCCAATATCTTTATTCATTCAATAGCGCTGCCGAGTTTACGAAAATCAGAAAATCGAAAAATCTTTAAACTCAATTATCTCTAAACTCTACTTTTGCGAATACGTTGTTTCATTATTAAAGCGACGACTATTAAATCAGGAAGAGTTAATACTAAAGTGCTCCAACAACTTGAATAACTGCAATTATTTTGATTTGTTCTATTCAAAAATATCACCACGTTGTATTTTTCTTCAATTTGTTTACACCAATAAACACTAATTTTTTTCGATGATTCTCTTTATTCCACTTCTGAAATTATTGAGAATTCATATTCGACAAAGGATTAGTACAATTAGTTAATAATAAAAACTGATAATTTTCAAATGATATATTTTATTTAATTCAATTTATACACAATGCTTTTCATTTAGAGAAAATGCAACCATATATGTGCCCATAATTATGAAAGTGGTCTAAGTCAAAATTTGAAAAAAAATGAGTTTATCCGTTATATCGCTTCAAATTACTTCAATGTAAATTAGTCCAATGTAATTAATTAATAGTAATCTAAGATAAAATTTAAAGAAGAAAAAACAAAAAAGTCGAACAAAATGTCAAAAATAATTGCCAAAACCTTGTGTTGCAAAGTTTTTATATTGTTGAACCGTAAGCCCATAAAAATTAGCTGTTCCTCCCAAATGTCAAAATTGCTCTTTTTTAAGTGAAAGTTAATGGTGACAAAACAATGAGTTCGGAAAATAATTAATAAATAACACTAGAATTTCGAAGTTTGCTTTTGCGTTAAGTCATTTATACGACGTTCAGTTAATTTTGAAAATGGTCTAAGTCAATTCAAACTGTAAAAAGCATAGTTCGGAATGAGATTCATACAAAATTTCACATGCATGTTAAACTTTCATTACTGAAGACTAACAAAAGCCCTAAAATAAAATTTTTCATAATAGAGAAATGTTTTTTAATTTAATCATTTGCAAACCTTTAAATATCTCAAAACAAGAAATATATGACTTAGACCACTTTCATAATTATGGGCACATATGTTAACTATCTATCGTGTAATACTTCCGTCATAACGAAAACCTAGACGCACATATTAATTACTATATCCATTAGTACATCCACTCAAACGCAGATGGCGCAAACAAGCTACAATGGATTTGGAATCACAACACATATTTCTTTCAAAATTCCAAAAATTTTGTAAAAATTAAATAAAATCAAAAATTCAAATTTTTTTCAAACAAAATTCTAAAAATATTTCAAAAATTATTACAAAATCAAAAATTAAAACTTTTTTCAAAAATTCTAAAAATATTGCATAAATTATAACAAAATCAAAAATTGTAACTTTTTCCAAAATTATAAAAATTATAATAAAATCAAAAATTTAAAATTTTTCAAAATTCTAAAAATATTCCAAAAATTCTTACAAAATCAAAAATTGAAACTTGTTTCAAAATTCTAAAAATATATATAAAATTCAATTTTTTTTTTTCAAAATTCTAAAAATATTCCAAAAATTAGAATAAAATCAAAAGTTTAAACTTTTTCTAAATTCTAATAATATTCCAAAATTCTTAAAATTCAAACTTTTTCCAAAATTCTAAAAATATTGCAAAAATTGTAACAATATCAAAAATTGAAACGTTTCTCAAAATTCTAAAATTCTTACAAGATCAAAAATCGAAACTTTTTCAAAATTCCGAAAATATTTTGAAAACTATAACAAATACAAAAATTTCCATGTTCAATTTTATTTACGTAAACAAACAGCTAAATTTTTTTTTCCAAAAAATTATCTAAAAAAATAAATGAAATCATTTTTTTGACACACTTGACAATATTTTCTTGACAAACTTGTGCAATAAAATTCTTAATAATAATTTCATGTTCATTATACATTTCATTTCATACAAATAACTAATTTTATTATTTTCTAAAAAAATAAATGAAAATCATTCTTTTGACACACTTGACATTATTTTTTTGACTAACTTATAATTCTCAATAATAATAATGAAATTTCATGTCGTACAAATAATTAATTCTATTTTTCCAAAAAATTGGGTAAAAAAATAAATAAAAATCTTTCATTTGACACACTTGACAATAGTACATTATGATGCTAGGACGTAAAGCTAAAGATTTTGGACGAATGTGGAGTTTGCAAATCGAGGCGCTAGCCGAGATTTGCACCCACATTAAGTCCAAAATAGCTTACGTCCGTGCATCATATACTATTTTTTATTCGCCGCAAGCAAAATATTTTAAGAAAAATTGTTTATTCTAAATTAAAATTATAAATTTTCATAAATTTTAAAATAAATATATGTGGAACAAGTAACCTTTGACAAAATATTTATTATTTTTTCCAAATTATTGTGTAGCTATGACAACAAATGATAACAACTATTTTAATTGGATAATGAAATTTTGAATTTGAGGGTTGCTTTGATAAAAATTTTTATTTTTCATAGAATTTAAACAAATACAAATGTTTTTTACTTTTTTGGACGTAGCTATGACAACAAAATAAATAGTTGAAAAGTGATACTTTAAAGCCGCAAATCACTGTAATAAAGTAAAACTTTAATATGTAGGCGAATAAAAAAGTTTATACAAACTTATAATGCAATAATATAGTTTTGATCTCACATACCAATGTCGACCATCATGGTTTTTCCACATTTATCATTACTACTCATTATCACTTAAAATGAACGTTTTTTAAATCAGAAATATGCATATTTCCTTGTTGACAGACAGTTGACGATTTTTTTATTGCTCTTACTGTTGAGTATACCTATTCTTAAAAACCAAAATTTTTTAAATCCCTTCAACGGTTTTTTAGATTTCGTTGGTTGTGACGGCCGGCCGGCCAGCAGACAGACATACATTTTTTTTTGTTGCTTTTTTGGAATCGTTATGACCTAAAACGTCGAGAAATGCCAAAAAAAGTGGGGTAAGAATTTCACTTTTGGCTCATGAATGTAATACTTAGGTCTTTCAGACCGAAGTAATGTTCCGAACTATTACAATTGAAATTGTAGCTGAAATCTATTACAATAAAATTCCTGTGGCTCACAAAAAGAGCGATTATTACAAAAAAACTTTAACAAGAAATCTTCACGATAAAAATAATTTTTCTTAATCTTAACTGTTTCATATAACCCTAACACTTGCATATACATATTCTATTTTATGATTATAAAAATATTAGATTGTTTCAATTAATAGAATCTTAAGTTCATTTTATTGTTTTATTAATTAAAATTCATACTATTATGTTTATATTATTTCTTCTTAGTTTACCACTTTAACCATTGTAATTTGTAACCACTTTAATTTCATTGTTTGTTTCGCATAATTAATTAAAGCTACAGTATAGTTTTTTTGAGTTCCAGTTCGTTTCTAGACTTTTATTAGCATCACATAGCTCATCTTGTTTCCTGCTTTTCTAGCCATGACACTAGTAAATGTAATATAAAAAATTTTTACTTGTGAAAATTTAACTCAATGGGCTTGAGTTAATTTTTGTTCTTGTTTTTTTTTCTCAACAAAATGAGATGCAGTTAAATCCAATTAAATTAAATCCAAGTTAAATATAGTGCCAAAATTTTCACTAGACATAATATAACTCAATCTACTTTAGTTAATAGTTTTGATGCTATAATAATTGGGCTTAGCTCAATTTTCTTGTTTTTTCTTCAATTAAATTATCTAAAGTAAATTGAGTAAGATTTAACCAAGTAAAAATTGTAGAAATATAATAGTTTTAGGAGAAAACAAGACAAAAAAGAACGAAAGAAAATAGATTAGTGAATATGTGTGTCCCTCTCTAGGACAACCATTCTAACCTAACTTTTACAGATATTTTTATAAGTTTTATCGAGAAAACCAAAATTAATTAACAAAAGTAAATTTTAGAAAGTGAAAATATTTTTAATAGTTTTATTGACAAAGCGTAGGAAAAAATAAAGGTTTATTGAGTTAACTGTATTTCCAAAATTTTCACGTGACAAAATCTAACTCAGTTTTACTATGATTAATTTTCTTTCTTTTTGCGTATTGTTTTAGAAACAATCAAACTAAGAAGCAAATAAAAAATTGGAATATAAGCGATGTACCTAAAAATGCCTTCGTCACAAATCGTGGAGTTGTCTCACTCCTTAGAAAGTCCTCAAGCCGGGCTAAGAACTAACATTTTTGAGAATTTTTGGTTATTTTAAAATATTAAAATATAATTTTAAATAAGATGTTAAAATTTTTACTTGTGAAATTTTAACTCAAAACATAATTTTTAAAATATTTGTGAAAATTTAACTTAAGTCAATTGAGTTAATTTTTGTTCTTGTTTTTTCTTCAATAAATGCAAGTTAAATACGAGTTAAATGTAGTCAAAATTTTCACTTGGCAAAAAATCTAACTCAATCACTTTGGTTAAGTTATTTGCTGAAATTTTCAATAAATTTTTTTTTTTTTCAGATTTTCAAAACCTAAATCAATTGGATTAATTTTGGCTTTTTTTACTTGATTTTTTTTCAATAAAATGATATAAAGCATTGTTTCTGAACTTATTTCATGCTGTGGACCAATAAATTTAAGATCCTGTTGCGGACCTTGCAAAATATTTCATGTTAGTTAGGTGAAAGAGCAGGTTATAATTTGCTCACACTTACATACATAATGTAATTTAACCAAAAAAGGAAAAGAACAAATTTTGATGGGTAATAAAAGAGTGAAACGCTTCTTATATAATTTAATCCGTTCTTTCAGAGCGAATACGATAAAAAATATAACATTCCCAAATACAGGAGTTAAAATTAAAAAATTTGCTCTTACTCCTGCTTCGAAATAATAGTAATTTATTGTGTAACTGATTAATGATATATTTATTATTTTTTTAACAAAAGTGTGGAGCGAGTATTACATATTTGCGAGGGAATAAAATTTATTAAACATGGAGCCAATACAACGTTTTATTCTTCCGACAGAGTAACATTCAATTCAATTTAATCGTAGTAGCCTTTGCCTTTTTCATTATTCGAGAGTCCCCGCGAATTAGTTCGAAATTGTTATTGTTGTTATTGTTTTTTATATAATCAGAGTGAAATCGTTTTTGTTTATTTTTTTAAAAATACAATTAAATTATTTATAAAATACATTCAAAAAATGTATTTCAGAGTTCAATACAATCAAATAAATTGTTAAATACTTCCGACAACTATAGATATCGGTTTATTTTTGTGTTTTTAGAACCATAATTGTGTGCATTAAAAGTCTTTATAGAATAAAATAAACAGTTGTTAATTTTTTTCTGTTGCGTGAATTGAATTGCGTTCCGCAGCACACAATAAAACAATTTATTGGATTGTATTGAACTCTGGAATAAATTTTTATAATTGTATTTTTTAAATAATTTGATTGTATTTTATAAAAAAGTCAAATCATAAATTCAAACTAATGCGCATGTTGCTCTTTCGAATATTGAAAAGGCTACTACGATTAAATCGAATTGAATTGCCATTGTGAAGAATTTAGCTTTTTATGATTGAATTTTTTGGTTCCTCACTTCTCATTAGTATTAAGTTTGACGTTTTTCATTGTAGGGTCATTATATTTTCAAAATACCAAACATTTAAATAAGCATTGAAATTGAATCAAATTTATATAATTGTTTGGAATTAATGGCATAAAAAAAATTCAATGTTTTTGTTTTACTCGTTTACTTTTTTTACCAATGAATTTTAAAATAATTTAATTTAAATTAATACATGTTACTCTGTAAAGGATAAAACGTTGGATTGAGTTCGTATTTAATGAATTTGATTCTCTCGCAAATTTGAAAATTTGTATACTTTTGCTCGAAAAATAAAATATGGCATTAAACACTAACCCAATAAAATACTAATATTGTGTTTCACAGCAATCGCATAACAGAATAAAATTGACTGCTGTTTATTTTATTCTATTAAGACTAATAACACACGTTGTTGTCGGAAGGTTATTTTTTTTTCAAATACCCACACATTTAAATTTTGCTTCAAGTTTAATTCTTTCCTTCGTATTAAAAATAAAAATAGATTATTTTCTGAATGGTTTGTCCAATTATGCAACTAGGGTTATTAAAATAAATAAAAAGGATGACGAAAAAATACTAATTTTCTGTTTCTGCATATGGAATGAAAGAAAATAATAAATCGACTGCAAAGGAGTGAAATAAAAAAAATAAAAATTCTACTCTTACGAGTAAGAACGATATTAAAAATAAGTAGTAAATTTTTATAGTAAATTTAATAATTATTATAATTTCAAACTTAATTCTTAAATATTTAGATAAAAACAACAATATGTAGATTAAATTTTAGCGTTAAACGCAACCTTAATGATGAATAAAGTTATAAAATTTAATTAGATATAGCATAACGTCTAGTGCATATTTTTTCATTAGTACATAATTAATTCATTAAATGCTTGAATAATATAAAATTTAAATTTAAATGAAATAAGAGAGCACAAGTGACAATCAGTAACATGAAGTAAATAGTTGATAATTAATTATTTATAAAAAACAAAATAATTATTAATCCAGTAAAGCCGAATATAAAAAATCAAGAACAGTGGAGTAAATGAGAGAAGGAATGATAAAGAAAGGAAGTGGTAGAAGGGATGAGAAGGGAAGGGAAGGAAAATGCAGTGAGGAAAAATACGGCTCAAAACAAAATGTGAGAATACGGTGAAAGAGAATACAGAGAAGGAGTATAGTAGGACAAGCAAGAGACAAAGAGGTCTAAAGGAGAAGGGAGTATAAGTTTGAAAGTGGAGAGAATAGAAAATATAAGAATAATGGAGAGTTAAGGAGAATTAAAGAAGTGGTATCCCTTGTAAGGGATAAGCAAGAGGCTATACATTATTGAAAAAGGTTTGAATATTTGTTTTAAAGACGGGCGTAAGATGTTGAATTTCTTTAAAGCAGTGGGCAGATTATTGAAGAGTTTAGAGGTACAAATAGAGTATGATGGAGCCCAGGAGTTGCAAGAAACAGAGAGTAGGATAATTTTTTTTTCCAAAAGAGGGACAAAAAGAGAAGCAATGGAACATAAACGGCGAGCAATGAAATTTAAAGATTTTAAAGAAAAGTAAAAGCAGGCGAGAAGAAATATGATTAGAAAAGCAGGTGCCAAGACTACTTTTAAGGGTAATATGTCCAATAAACTGGCTTTTAATAAGCTTCTCAAAGACCTTAGAAAGAGCAGGCAAGCTGGGACGGTAGTCATCACTCCCTTTCTTAGGAATAAAACGAACAGTAGCAAATTTCCACGAAGGTGGGACGGAACAGGTTATTATAATATGGTTCATAAGATGGTGGATATGTGGGAGAATAAAAGAGAAGAGAATTTTATGGAATTTGATAGGAATGCCATCAAAACCCACAGCGTTAGAAAAAATGGAGTAGAAGGCCAATTCGAGTTCGGACTGTGAGGCAGAGCGAAAGGAGGAGTTATGATGTTCAGGAGAGGAGAAGTCATAGCAAGGGAGATGTGAAAAGGAGTTAGCAGAAACAAAGGCTTCGATAAGGGAGTTAAGTTCAGGAAGGTTAAGGGAAGGAGATTCGGAAGATGGATTGATGGCTTCGGTAACCGAAAATTTTAGGTTTTAAAAGAAGCCAAATTATAGAAAAAAATTTGGCGCCAAAATCTAATTTAGCTTTCGGCACAAATGATTTAAAGCGATTACGATGAAGGCAAACGGTTGAGGGGTTGCCTTTGTAGGATTTAAAGGACAAATCACGAAGGTTATGCGTATGAAGTATTTCAGGAATTAAGGAGATTAAGTTAGGAAGAGAAGAAAAGATAGAGCGTAAGGCAGCAAGGGTATTAAGAAAGTTAAGAAGTAGATTTTTTTATAATTGAAGCTTTATTTCCGAATCGGTGGAGGTATAGAAGGATGAACAGTCGGGCTGAAGAATATCAGATGAAAGAAGAACAACAAAAATTAACCTTTATATATTTCTAGATGCCGGAAGGATAAATTTTTGTTTCAAATAGTCACAAATTTATTTTTTTTCTCCTGATTTGGTGCTTTTTATCGCACTAGAAAATAAAACAGATTATTGTTCTGAATTGTTTGTCCAATTATGGAAGTATTGATATTAAAATAAATAAAAAGGACGACGACAAAGTACTAATTTTCTGTTTCTGCTTATGGAATGAAAGAAAATATTAAATCAACACCAAAGGAGTGAATTAAAAAAAATAAAAATTCTACTCTTACGAGTAACAACTTTATTAAAAATATATAGTACATTTTGCTGTTTTTTCGTGAGTAAAATTGTATTTGAGTAAAAAAAGTACCCGAATAAAATAAAATTGTAACTGGTAATAAATATAAAGAAATTTGCGGACCACTAAACTTTTTCTGCAGACCACTAATGGTCCGCGGGCCCCTGGTTGAGAAACACTGATCTAAATCAAATTGAGTTAGATTTAGCCAAGTTAGATTTTTAGATACAACAAGCTAAGGAATCAAATAAAAATTTGGGATATAAGCAATGTGCTCAAAAAAATTTTCGTCACACAAATCGTGGTGTGCTCTTATTCCATGGAAAGCTCTCAAGCCGGGCTATCAACTAACATCTTTGAGAATAGTTGACAACAGGTGCTGTTATCATTAGGTACATTGAACAGATAGGGAGGTATGGGGGTTTTGGCATTTAACTTTTTAGAACGCTTTCTTGATATTTCGGATGCAAGCGATTTGTATGGCTAGAAGGTTGCACGCCTTGCTCTATAAAATACTATAACGAATGGTATGCTAAACCATTTATATAAATCGATGAAAAATAAGTTTACAACAATTATTATAAATTTGTATATTGGTTATTTAATAGTAGTTAAATCAATGAGTGAATAATGAAGTAGTTTATTCTCAAGCAAAAGTTTAAAATTTAAGCGAGGCACGAGCGAGAATTTTAATTTGCGAGAGAATAAAATTCATTATTCACGAATCGATTACAATACTTTATTCTCTGACAAAGATTTTATTATAAAAAAGAATTGTGTATTATAAAAAATAAAAACATTTTCTTCAATTAAAACAATAAATCTTTATTGTTTTAATTGATAAATCAAATTTCTTAATAAAAAAACCCTGATGATAAAAAACGCCCTTCTCATACAATCAACCAAGTTCAACTAAACGAAATAAGAGAATTACTCAAAATTTGATTTTTGAACAAAACTTATCAAAGCAATTGTGATTATAATTTGAAAATAATTTTAATGAAATCAAAACAATTTGACCAATTGGAATCATACCAATTGAATAAAATGTTCATTAGGCAATAGGTTAAGTTCATTAGGCTATAGGTTAGAAAACAATACAATAATACATACTATTATTATCGAAAAAACATACAAATAAAGCTGATATAATTAAATGGAGAGAATAATAGTAGTTTAATCAATGAGTGAATAATGAAGTACTTTATTCTCAAGCAAAAGTTTAAAATTTGAGCGAGGCACGAGCGAGAATTTTAATTTGCGAGAGAATAAAATTCATTATTCACGAATCGATTACAATACTTTATTCTCTGACAAAGATTTTATTATAAAAAGGAAATTGTGTATTATAAAAAATAAAAACATTTTCTTCAATTAAACAATAAATCTTTATTGTTTTAATTGATAAATCAAATTTCTTAATAAAAAAACCCTGATGATAAAAAAACGCCCTTCTCATACAATCAACCAAGTTCAACTAAACGAAATAAGAGAATTTATTAAAATTTGATTTTTGAACAAAACTTATCAAAGCAATTGTGATTATAATTTGAAAATAATTTTAATGAAATCAAAACAATTTGACCAATTGGAATCATACCAATTGAATAAAATTTTCATTAGGCAATAGGTTAAGTTCATTAGGTTATAGGTTAGAAAACAATACAATAATACATACTATTATTATCGAAAAAACATACAAATAAAGCTGATATAATTAAATGGAAGAGAATAAAATAGTTTATTTCTAATTTAATGTAAGAAAAATGATTGAATGACTTCTAAATTAATTGATAATTTTGAAGGTCAGAATTAGATCCGATGTGGTGTGAGTTAAATGATTGGAAAAGTTTTGAACATTATGTGTCAGGCACCAATTTGATGAAATGAAAGATGGATTACTGCAGTTTTATACCCCTCACATGGCAATATCACATCCGCATATAGTTAATTGACGCCGGTGGTTTTTCGATGTTTGAATTATTGGGATATCTGATAAATGACAAGAGTAACGAAGAGACTAAGCTAGTGGTGTAGCTATTGGCGTTAGAGCAAGAAACGGTATCCACTCTATTTGAATTTTCAACTCTATCACTGTTTCAAGAGAATCCAGCACCAGGAAGTTCTGAATGTGTCCCTTGTTGTTTTTCTCTAATGTTTCTTTAACACGATTTTTTAGGAATTTTGAAAGAATGTGATTTAAACGGATTTGTTGCCCCCACCACAGTTTTGAATCTTAGACACAAGTACCCGGTAACCAGAAAAACAGGCAGTTGCCACCTTACGAATATTTTTCGGATATTTGAGTCTTAGCAGTTAGCATGCTGATGCATAAAGTCACAACAAACACTTCAGACGCTTCAACTGAGCCCGAGTTTTCGCATCCAACCACGACATTTTGTGAACCTAGGCATCTAATCCAAATCTACAACTTAAAATCTGGATCGGCACCAAACCCCCACGTATATTATCGCATTCGATGATCAGCACAGCTTCCCAATTTGACATGCTTACGATGCCAAACTCTTTCTCCACAGATCAGGACAGTAACGTGACTCTCATTTACGATTATGAGGAGTTTGTTAGTGTTAAACACACTCACTGTTTTCGAGAGATACGAAAAGAGGTTGACAGTGTACTTTTCCTCGAAGTGTAGTTTTTTTTTTTTATTCAATGTTAGGCATGTTTAGTGTAAACCAATGTAGATCAACGTCTCTGAATATCCGAAGATACCAATGCTAACTAGGGAACTAGGGGCTCGAAAGTATTATTCAAATTTCTTTGAGGAATTTATTAACGTTAATCTTAAAGTTTTGAGGATTAAAATTATCAGGAAAGACCCACGCCGGTAAGACATTCCAGAGATGAGAAACTCTGTTAAAAAAATCGCGTAGTGTAGTAGTGTTCGAATTACATCATGATCATATGCTAGTCGCTTAAGGTGACTCCCGTGAGGCACATATACTAATACTTAACTTCAAGCAGTTAAACCAAGTAAAAGTGACTTACTAACAGAAGTAAATATCCATCTTTCAGTCATTCGAGTTCTAATTATCATTGACTCATAATTATCAAACAACAATATTTTTATAAAATGAAGTTTTGTAATTGTTAACACAATATGGTAACAGTCAGGCAGGATTAACATTTTTAGCTTAAGATAACAATTTTTAAAACTTGAAATTATTTAATCTAAAATCTTTGTTTAATTTCAGATCAAAGCTTTTACTTTTTATTGATTCAATTGAGATAAAAAGAAAAGTGAATCCAATATATTAAGGTATGCTATTCTTTTCTATATAATAAATAAATATTTTTTTTAATATGAAATACTCGAAAATTTTTGGTTGATAAATCGTTGAGGCCAGAAAGTATTTAAATGATTTTGTTTTATTATAACTTAGGTTACAATGGTTGCTGAAGCAACAATCAATTGCTTTGACAAATTATTATACTTTGGAATTTAAGTTATTGACTTTCCAACTCTAATTTTGTTTTTGAGTAATTTAGCTCAGAAATCTCTTCGTGGACATATCATTTCCAGTTGTCAATGCTATTTTATTTCTCACTGTAGTCAAAGTATTTCACTACACTGAAAAAAAGCAATAAATTTACTTGTTATAATAATACACCGTAATTATTGAACTACTTTCGTTGGCTCAATAAACAATTTTGTTGGCTTGTTGAACAATTTATTAATATCAATAAATTGTTCATTGAGCCAACGAAAGTAGTACATACAATAATTATTATTAGAACAAACATTTTAATTGTTTTTTGTCGGCGTCAGTTTACTTTCATCTATAAATTACTTAGCGAAATTCACTCTATTGGACTCAAACGATGACTTTGAGTAACATATACAATTTTTGGTGGCCCTTAAAAACAAAAATTTTTATTTTTTGTACGGCATACTCCCATTTCGTGTCAATACCCGTAAAAATATTTTTTGCAAAATCTGAAATCAATCGGTCAATTCTAAGACGTGCCCCCCCCCCCCCCCCCCCCCCGGCCACTTAAAGTTGAGAAATTTTGTTCTGGGCCTTAAAAAATTTTTTTAATTTTTTGTGCGACACCCTCCAATTTCGTGTCAATGCCCATAAAAAATTATGTGTAAAATTTGAAATTAATCGTTCAACTCCAAGGCGTGCCCCCGGCCACTTAAAGTTGAGAAGTTTTGTTCTGGACCTTAAGGAAAAAAATTTAAATCTTTTGTCCGTACGACACCCTCCCATTTCGTGTCAATACCCTTAAAAATGTTATTTGCATAATTTGAAATCAATCGGTCAACTTTAAAGCGTGCTCCCGGCCCCTTAAAGTTGAGAGGTTTTGTTCTGGCGCTTAAAGAAAAATTTTATTTTTTGTGCGAAACCCTCCCATTTGGTGTCAATACCCATAAAAATATTAACTGCAAAATTAGAAATCAATTGTTCAATTCTAAGGCGTGCCCCCGACCACTTAAAGTTGAGATTTTTTGTTTTGGCCCTTACAAATAAAATTTCAATTTTTTGTACGAAACCCTCCCATTTCGTGTACCCGTAAAAATATTATTTGCAAAATTTGAAATCAATCGTTCAACTCTAAGGCGTGCCCCCGGTAACTTTAAGTTAAGAGGTTTTGTTCTGGCGCTTAAAAAAATTTTAATTTTTTGTACGAAACCCTCCCATTTTGTGTCAATACCCATAAAAATATTATCTGCAAAATTTGAAATCAATCGGTCAATTCTAAGGCGTGCCCCCGGCAACTTAAAGTTGAGAGGTTTTGTTCTGGCCCTTAAAAAAAATTTTAAAATTTTTGTACGACACCCTCCCATTTGGTGTCAATACCCATAAAAATATTATCTGCAAAATTTGAAATTAATCGGTCAAGTCTAAGGCGTGCTTAAACTTGAGAGGTTTTGTTCTGGCCCTTACAAAAAAAAGTTAAATTTTTTGTACGACACCCTACCACTTCGTGTCAGTACCCGTAAAAATATTATTTGCAAAATTTGAAATCAATCGTTCCAGAACAAAACCTCTCAAGTTTAAGTGGCCGGGGGCACGCCTTAGAGATGAACGATTGATTTCAAATTTTGCAAATAATATTTTTATGGGTATTGACATGGAATGGGACCGTGGTCCAGCACAAAACCTCTCAAGTTTAAGTGGCCGGAGCACACCTTACAGTTGAACGATGAATTTCAAATTTTGCAAATTTTATTTTTATGGGTAGTGACACGAAATGGGAAGGCGTTGTACAAAAAATTAACGTTTTTTGTTTAACGACCAGGACAAAACCTCTCAACTCTAAGTGGCCCGGGTACGCCTTAGAATTGAACGATTGATTTTAAATTTTGCAAATAATATTTTTATGAGTATTGACACGAAATGGGAGGGTGTCGTACAAAAAAGTAAAATTTTTTTTTTCATGGCCACAACAAAACCTCTCAACTTTAAGTGGCCTGGGGACGCCTTAGAGTTGAACGATTGATTTCAAATTTTACACATAATTTTTTATGGGCATTGACACGAAAAGGGAGGGTGCCGCAAACTGTACAAAGAAAAAAAAATTTTAGTGTAACCTAAGGGCCACCCTAATATACATACTTGAAATAACGTACGGTTTGTTTTTTTTTCAATTGCTTTTATCAATTTTTGTTTTATCTTGCAATATAAAAAAGAAAATTTTAGTCGACAATATCGTCGGTATTCAATAAAACATTGGCCGACAATATTGAATGGATCCCAATTGTGGTTTGAATTTCGAAAATGTCAACTAAATTGTGAACGGCAACATCTGAACCTTGTTTTACGAGTATATCTGTCTTAATAAGGTTAAAATATTTTTTAAGGTGGCAGGTATTGTTTCGGTTCACACATCGCATTTTATTCGGATTTCGTGAGAGGAAAAATTATCGGTTCTGAATTGCTAGAATTAACTGTATGAAGCAAATGTCCTTTGATTGATGTTATGTATTATTGTTGTTGATTTACATAAGGAAAAATAATTTTATTTTTTTGTCGTTCATGTATCAATATTGTTTTGTTTACATTTAGGCCTCTGTTTTCCTTATTATTTTTCAAGATTTGCTTTTCTTCTGACGTATTATGACACAAAAGGAATTATCATGTTGATTATTTTATTTGTTTATTGTTTTTTTACAGATTGAATTTTTCAATTTCTTTTTTTTGGAATTGAGTATGAGCTGACAGATTTGTTATTATCACGAAAAAAAAATTAGTGAAATTATTAGAAAATTGATTTTCGGAAATAATAAATTAGGTTTTTGTGCGACGGATTGCTGTCATGAACAACATAAAAATTTTAAGTTGTTCGGAGAAATTTTAAAATTTGGATTATATTTTTCGGTTTAGTTAAATGCTTGTGGGTTGAAAATGCCTTAGTAATTAAATAATGGTGAAAAATTTATTTAATGTTTGTTTTTCCGTGAAAAAGAGTTATATTTTCGTTTGTTAAAGTAAATAAATTATTAAGATTTATTTTCTAGTCGCAATAACATCGTTAAACGACATCCAGGCAGTCGACTTATACTTTCAAAACATCTATCGGGGTCCTTTAAATTAATAATTTATAAGCGATCTTTGCTTATCTATAAACGATTGGAGTATCCTGTGCTATGCAATATATTTTAATTTCATTCAATGCAAATAATTGATTCAATCAAGACAAAAATTTACACACAATAAAACAAACAAATAAATGAAATAATTTCTAAATTTGGTTATTCCCTTGGATTTCTAGGGCAGGTTAATTTATCAGATCGAATAAAATGCCAGTAAGTCCGTCCAAAAATGTCCGTTAGTATACATGCACTCCAGGCAGTCGCAATACGTAATAGTTTTTTACATTAGGTTTTATTTAAGAGCTTTTGGATTTATCCTTAAAATGTTTTGATTGAGGTATAATTGGTGGAACGTAATACATGGATTTTTTTAAATAAAATGTGTCGTGTGGTAGGAATTACAATATGTGTAACATAGGGGTTATACTATCTTTCATAGAGGTTATACACATAGAGGTTATACTATCTTTCTTACGTTATTTTTAATTTCATAAAAATTATGTTCAACAAAAAAAAAACATTGATCAAAGCAAACTACCGTTTAAAACGATAGTTAAATAAAAAGCAAACTAAGTGTACACAACAACTTCCCAAATTTTCATGATGTATTAATGTATAAAGGATGTATTAATGTATTAATGTATAAAGGACAAACCGACATGCTTTCAATTTTATATATATTCAATATTTATTTAGCATGATGACTCGAATGCAAATTGCTAAAGACAGTAGCAATATAACTTTAAAAAACGGCGTTATAGATCAATTTTTTAAAATTCGTAAATAGAAATTTTTATTATTTTTATGAATTCATGAATAAAAAAAAATTATTTTAATCTTATTTAATAAAAATTAAAAAAAAAATATGTACCACACCAGAAATTGAACTCACTACCTACAGAACATCAGTCGAGCACGATATTCACAACGCAATTTGAAACGTTAAGAAATTGTAGATAGATTTAATTTAAAATAGATAGATAGAAATGATTTAAAAAATATATTTTTGTTCTTCAAAAATGCATATTAAAATTGATGACGCGAATATACAAATTTTACGCCATACAAATTTTCATAACGCGGCTAAAGAAGTTTTCACTTCAAAAACAGTAAAAAACGAATGTCTTAGAAAAATTCGGAGGAACAAAATTATAATCGGGTTGCCAATAATTTAGTTGGTGGCGTATTCCTTGATCATGTGACGCACTGTATTCCTCAATGATCAGAGGAATGATATAGAGTTATATGGAACTTCGTTTCTTCGAGCAAGCAACAGCGTGCCGTCATCAAGGCATATTCCATAATTAACATTGAGAGTGCTGTCGTTGACTGAATACAATTCTTCCACCAGCACTCCTAAGATATTACATTGTGTAGTGATATTTTGCTTCTATTGTTAGTGATATATCGCTGTCACACTGTCACGATAACTATTTCTTATAAATCATGAAATTATAATCGTAAAGGAATGTCTAATGTCAACTAGTTGCTTGTTTTTCTAGCATGACCCTGCATAATCTCCTTAAAACTGAAAAATATTTTTCGTTGGTTTATTATTCACGTTTCAAGTCAAAAACTCAACCCTTTTACTCATTCACCTCACACAAAACAACTCCAATCCTAAAATAAAAAAAAACATTAAAGAAATTGATTTTTAAATATTGGAGTAATCATACTTATTTCCGCTTCTGTTGCCCAATTTTCCGTCATTTTGATTCATATCCGTTTCCTACGTTACCAAAAGAATCACTAGGTTCTAAATAAATGAAGAATAATAAAAAAAATTGAAATCAAATTTCTTTAAATTGTCAATGAAAAACTTTATTAGATGGAGAAATAGAATTTTCTTGTTTGGTGAGAGAATTTTTTATTTTTAGGTTTTTTTTCGCAGGAAAAATCAAAATTGGTTTTCATTTTTTTCTATTTAATCAATGTTAGGTCGCAGTTAGTTAAGTTTGTTTTCCTGCTTACGAATAAGTCAATAATAGTAGGAAATAATGTAAAAAAACAGAGAGGCTTAAACATCCAACTCTTTCTCTTTCTTTCTCTTTTTGATTGAAGTTTCTACTTAATTTTTTATTCCAAAAATCATAATTTCTTTGATTTAATTTTTGACTAGCATGATCTCAAATGCTGTTATTATCTCAAATGAAGTGTTTTATCTACAGCATCACAGATTTTTCACTCGCTGGGAAGGTTCCACCCGTTTACCACCAAGGGTAAACTATTCTTATAGAATTTTTGATTGAGTTAAGTGTTATGAACTGAGCCATTACCTACCTATTCCAAACGTTACTTATGGAGAGTCTCGTAATCCTTGCTTTTTGGAGAGTCTTCATAAAACAAGGATAACGTCAATTCATCTATTTTTAATTTCTGGATTTTATTATAAAAAGAAGGGTTGTGGAGTTAAGTTTTTAGAAATGTTCGTGTCTCGGAGAGGTGGAGATTCAATTAACGACTGATACGTTTTTTGTTACATTGAATAAATTTGCAGAAAAGCACCAATATTCACCAATAGTCTTTAACTGTTACGTTAAATCCGCAAAATTTATTTTTAAATAAATGAACAAAAATTTGTTGCTTGAAGCTTTGTTTTATTGTAGATAAGCCAATTATAACTAAAGTAATAGTTTGTAACCTATGTTGCTCACATGATATCTAGCATGAAGTAGTTGACGTCAACAAAATTCCATCTTTTTAACATTTGAGTTTTAAGCAAACGTTTGAATTCCCAAAAAAAAAAGGAAAAGTGGGAAAACCAATTTGAAAAAATAATTTAAGTAATGCTTAAAGATAATCCGATTTTATCTATCCAAGTGTTTATTTTCAACAAGAATAGTTTGTTTTACAAAAGTTGGGACGTTTAATTATCACGACATCATCTACGAGTAATAGTCCAGATTTGGACTTCCATTTGTATCGGTGCTGTGAGGTTGTCAGGTAATCTCGTGACCAACATTGGGAAAACCCTTACACACTGTTGTTTGTTTTGCCATAGGGAACATTTTTTCGGGTGTAGTGAAATTCGAAATTCTATGTTAAGACCGTGCTACCTAGGTAACGCTAACAGAATAAGGTACCCAAACCTTGAGAGGGGCAGAGTAAATACTGATTATGCTCCATGATTCTACACTATGGCGAGTCGTTGGTTCCATAAAACTAATGCATCTCAAGCCTCTGTTCTCCATGTTAGGGGCGGCTTGGAGCGGGTGATAGTTTTGGATCAAGCTGCTCCCTAAATAACCGTGTACAACGGTTTTTCTGAGAACCTGAACATCAGAACGGCCCCATCCCATATCTGTAAAAGAATTTTGTGTTATGAATTCTGTACGATTGCCTCGGACTCATTACACGACCTCGGCAACTGTGCCCGGACTACGATTTAAAAATGGGAACCTGGAACGTGCTAAGCCTTAGAAGACCAGGAGATCTAATACAACTCACACACCCAGTCGATAGCTACACACTTGATATAGTATTATTACAAAAACTAAGATGGTCAAGGAGTGGTATCCATGAAACAGCAAAAGGATACGCTCTCAACTATTGCATTCATCAAAACCGAGGAGAATTTGAAGTTAGCATTCTTATTCATTATCGTTATTGACTTCTCGGAATCTGACAAAAAATTTCCACCTAAGATCCACAGCCATCAAAAATGGAAATAATGAGCTTACAACAAATGACCGTGATGTGCTGGGCAGTATGGCGATCCCACTTTCAAAACCTACTGAAAAGGATGAATGAAGTTTACCCTATTCGAGCCATTACCCCATCAAGTGAGGAGATTTTTGTCTCTTGCCCAACAATAGAAGAAATGGGAACTGCCGTAAAAAAACTGAAATATGGTAAATCACCAGGTATCGATGGGATTGCTGCAGAACTATTTAAAAATGGAGGAGCAGCTCTTGTCTCAGGTTTATACGATCTGATTCTGACAATCTGTGACCAAAAAGAACTACCTGCTGAATGGAAAATAGCTCTCATTGTCCCGCTACGCAAGAAATGTGACCGCCTAAAATGTGCGAATTACTGTAGCATCGCGCTGCATATAAAATACTAGGTAATGTCGTACTTGCTCGACTCATCCGGTTATCCGAATCTATCAATGCTGACTATCATTGTGGTTTTCATCCCAACCGTTCAACCACAGATTAATGTTTTATGTTAAGAATGATTCTGGAAAAATGTTGAGAGTACAACATCAGCATTCACCAGCTCTACGTTGATTTCAAGCAAGCATATAATAGTTTCATCCGCGACAATTTGGTTTGTGCTCATATTCCTTGGTATCTCAGAGAAAAATATTTCTCTGTATGTAAACTCACAACATCAAAATAAAATTGTAGAATAGTAATCCAAAGACAGTTTGTGAACCCTTTAATATAACATCAGGTGTTCGACAAGGTGATGCATTCGTTTCCATACAATTTAATTTAACACTTGAGTACGCGACAGTATAAAGCCGAATCGAGACACAAAACTGCATATTTAATAAATCCAATCAAATTCTTGGCCTTATGATATTGCGCTTCTTGGACGTAGAACAAGCGATATTAAGGATATTCTCTCTCAGCTTGAAATAAATGCTAATCGACTCGAATTATGCACCAACAACGGCCAAACGTATTTTTAATCCAGGAACATATCTTCCGGAAATTTGAATACTGGCGACTATGAATTAGAACGCGTGGAAAATTTCAAATACGTCGGGTCTGTAATAGCTAATAACATCGTCAAATGATATGCAGGCAGATATCAAAGCCCGTGTCACTGCCGCATACAGAGTTGTTCACGCATACTCAAAACTTCTGCGATCAAAAAATCTTTCGCGGTCTTGTAAACTCACATTTTACAAAGCATTAATTCGATCTGTGCTTACATTTGGAAGTGAAAGCTGGACACTGACTGACTCCGATTGTAGAATTTTATCAACATTCCAAAGGTCATACGAATAATTTATGGTCCATGTAAACTTGCTAAAATCAGTATAGAATCCGAGTGAATCATGCAATCAGACAGCTTCTCGAAGGATGCGATGTAATCGGATTCATTTAATCCAACTGGATTAGAAGGTTTGGTCATATAGAAAGGGCCACAGATAGAATTCTAAAAAAGTGTCCCAACAACAACTAGATAGTGTTCGTCGAAGAGGAAGTTCTAGACAACGCTGGTGTGATGACATCATCCAAAACCTTCGTGATATAAGATGTTGAAACTGGAGTCAACTGGTCATGGAACAAAATGAAGGGAAGATCCCTCCATGGGATGTAAACGCAAGAGAGAGAAAGATAATTTGTTCATCTTGATATCCAATGATTCTGGAATTTCTTTTAAAGGTTCACCTTTGATTAAATGACCAGTTGTAAATACTTGCAAGTTTGTCGGATCATCGCTTAGTCTGTACAACGGTTTTGAATTAAGCAAAGATTCAATTTGCGTGATAAGCGTACTAAGTTCTTTGAAGGTGAACTTGTCGATATTGAATCGGTTTAAATTGCACTTGAACAATACGATAGAAGCTTCCCATAGTCCACCAAAGTTTGTTGCGCATGGTGGTATGAAATATTATATTTTTCTGCAATAAAATATCAACCAGGAAGGAATAAGGATGAGGAGAAATGATTGAAAGGAGAGGAGGAGTGATTGGGCGTCTAAACTGTTAACAGCTTCTAAATGAACATCATCGACCCGTATATACAAAAACTGTGAATACAAAACCTGAATTTTTTTGTAAACCACCCCGAGCAGAAATTTGTCAGGGTCAAATAGAGTTCTGATCATATATGCCCTAGTACGGATCAGGTATTGGAAAGGCAGCCTGATTGGGCCTTGATCATGAGTTTAACCCTTTTTTGCTATCAGGTCGTGATTGGGATAACCGGATCAGGTCCTGATTGAGATAACCGGATCAGGCCCTGATTGGGATAGCCGGACTATGACCTGATATAAACTTTTATATTAAATATAATAAAAATAAAATAAAAAAGTTACAATAAAAAATATTTAAAACATATACCCCCTTAATCCCTATTATTATAGTCTTTCTGCTGAGAAGCGATAAATAAACCATAGATAAAACGATTTTAACTATATATTTTCAAAATGGATAATTCTCTAGTGAATTTTTAAAGCCATAAATAAAGCAGACCCTGTTAGGGAAATCATATAAAATTTTTGATAAAATCCTGATACAATTAAATAGAGCAAACGCTATTATGGTATTTTGTATAAGGTCTTGATCAGATTGCTCAACTACGGATCAAATACAAAAAAAAATCAGGGCCGGATATATTCAAATAAAGTTAATGAGTATTTTAAATCAGGTCCGGAACAGGACTACATCAGATTGCCCTAATAGAGCTTACCCTTTCTAAACTGATCAAGCGCTGACCACACCCAGACTGTATTCGGTTTTTCCCTAACTAATTTCTTCTCGGGATACAAAAACTGAGAAAAAATTACGTCCATCCCCATCCATTCTAATGTATCTTTTGATTGTGTATCCAGTTCCGATAATCCAATCCAATATCTTTGTCTCCAGATGTTTAAGCACAACGAATTACTCGCACGCATGTTGTAGTGGAGGGTTAGAATACCAACAGGAAGCAATCAGATGATGGCGTGCCTTAAGTTTTTATATTCCAACTAGTGACAGTTATGTGGGTACGAGAATTAACGTTCTCCTAACCCAGCACAAATTAATCAGTATGCACACTCTTGAGACAGAACAAATGGACCATGAAAAATTGAACAGAAGAGAATTTGAAGAACCTAAAATCGAAGAAGCTAAGATCATCACATCCTCACCAATTCTTTGCCTTATATAAAATAATATAAACATAAGAAAATGATATAAACGTCACTCATTTCAAAGTTAGTCCAGATTCAACTTCTCACCAATGTTGTGCAAGAATATTTATAACACACAACAGGATTAATATTTTATTTACTTCGGTCTGAAAGACCTAAAAATAAGTATTACATTCAAAAGCTAAAAGTGAAAATATGGAGGGGCTGAAATCTCACAGCTCTGAGATATCAAGACTTCGGTCTGGGTTAAGGATTTTAATATAGTTTTCGGCAAAAAACTTTTATGAGGACATGGTTTTTAGTTTTGGGCAGCGATGTATATCAAACATAGCTATTTGTCAAAGTACAAGTATGTTTTTATCCCTGTTTAGAAATTTATAACAAAACTAACGCGAAACATCAATACGTTGCCGGAAAATTATAACAGATCATATATTAACATAATTTAGTGAAAAGATGACACACTCAGCAAACTGCTCAAAAACCTCTCCATTTAGCGTTTCGAGAAAATATTACAAAATCACAAATTCATATTTCTTTCAAAATTCCAAAAATATTGTAAAAATTAAATAAAATCAAACTTTTTCCAAAATTCCAAAAATATTCCAAAAATTAGAATAAAATCAAATATTTAAACTTTTTCTAAATTCCAATAATATTCCAAAAATTCTTAAAAATTCAAACTTTTCCAAAATTCTAAAAATATTGCAAAAATTATTACAAAATCAAATATTGAAAATTTTTTCAAAATTCCAAAAATTATAATAACATCAAAAATTAGAAATTTTTCAAAATTCTAAAAATATTCCAAAAATTCTTACAAAATCAAAAATTAAAACTTTTGCTGAATTCTAAAAATATTGCAAAAAATATTACAAAATCAAAAATTTCCATGTCCAATTTCATTCTAAATAACATTTACGTCATAAAAACAGCTACATTTTTTTTCCCAAAAAATTGGCTAAAAAAATAAATGAAATCATTTTTTGACACACTTGACATTATTTTTTGACAAACTTATAATGCCATAATTCTCTATAACAATAATAAAATATCATGTCACAAACCATTAATTTTATTTTTTTGTAAAAAAATTGGTTAAAAATAAATAAAAACCTTTCTTTTGACACACTTGACAACATTTTTTGACAAACTTATAATGCCACAATTCTCAATAATAATAATAAAATTTCATTTCAAAGAAACAATTTTATTTTTTTCCAAAAAATTAGGTAAAAAACTAATTAAAAATCTTTTGACACACTTGACAACATTTTTTTGACAAACTTATAATGCCATAATTCTCAATAATAATAATAAAACTTATTTCAAACAAACAATTAAATTTATTTTCTTTTTCAAAAAATTAGGCAAAAAAATAAATAAAAATCTTTCTTTTGAAACACTTGACAACATTTTTTTGACAAACTTTTAATGCAAAATCTAGTTTTTGATCTCACATACCAATCCCGACCATCAAGATTTCTCCAAATTTAATGTTCCTACTCGTAATCACTTAAAATGAACGTTTTTTAAGCCAATAATTTGAAAATTTGCTATTTTTGACACACATATGATTTTTTGACACACTTCCGGTACAGTTATCGAACACAGCGTCCTTTCGGACCTGTCCCTTGAGTGTACCTATTTTTAGAAAAAACATTTTTGAAATCCCTTCAGCGGTTTTCCCTGCAGCGAAGGTAATGACGGACGGACGGCCGGCCGTACGGCCGACAGACAGACATACATTTTTTTTTGCTTTTTTAGAATCAGTAGGTCCTAAAACGTCGAGAAATGCCAAAAAAAGTGAGGGTAAGAATTTCACTTTTGGCTCATGAATGTAACACGTAGGTCTTTCAGATCGAAGTAATAGTTAAAGCTTAATATTTTAATGTTGACGATATTTATGTTATGTATAAGGATCATCACATGACACATCTAGATGACTATAAGAGAGAATTACTTCGGTTTGAAAGACCTAAGTATTACATTCATGAGCTCAAAGTGAAATTCTTACCCTCACTTTTTTTGGCATTTCTCGACGTTTTAGGACCTACTGATTCTAAAAAAGCAAAAAAAAAATGTATGTCTGTCTGCCGGCCGGCCGTCCGGCCGCCGTCATTACCTACGCTGCAGGGAAAACCGCTGCTGGGATTTCAAATTTTTTTTTCTTCTAAAAATAGGTATACTCAAGGGACAGGTCCGAAAGGACTCTGTGTTCGATAACTGTACCGGAAGTGTGTCAAAAAAATCATTAAGTGTGTCAAAACAGCAAAATTTCATATTTTTGGCGTAAAAAACGTTCATTTTAACTGACTACGAGTAGGAACATTGAATTTGGAGAAATGTTGATGGTAGGCATTGGTATGTGAGATCAAGAACTAGATTATTGCATTATAAGTTTGTCAAATGTTGTCAAGTGTGTCAAAAGAAAGATTTTTATTTATTTTTTACCCAATTTTTTGGACAAAAATAAAATTTGTCTGTTTGAAATGAAATTACTTCGGTTTTATAATTATTATTGAGAATTATGGCATTATAAGTTTGTCAAAAAAATGTTGTCAAGTGTGTCAAAAGAAAGTTTTTATTTATTTTTTTACCCAATTTTTTGGAAAAAAATTAAAAATTGTTTGTTTGAAATGAAATTTTATTATTATTATTGAGAATTAAGGCATTATAAGTTTGTCAATAAAATGTTGTCATGTGTGTCAAAAAATGATTTAATTTATTTTTTAGCCAATTTTTTGGAAAAAAAATGTAGCTGTTTTTATGACGTAAATGTAATTGAAAATGAAATTGGACACGGAAATTTTTGAATTTGTTATAGTTTTTGAAATATTTTTGGAATTTTGAAAAAGTTTGTATATTTGATTTTGTAATAATTTTTGCAATATTTTTAGAATTCCAATAAAAGTTTTAATTTTTGATTTTGTAAGAATTTTTTAATATTTTTAGAATTTTGAAAAATTTTTAATTATTGATTTTATTATAATTTTTGGAATTTTGAAAAAATTTTCAATTTTTGATTTTGTATTAATTTTTGTAATATTTTTAGAATGTTGGAAAAAGTTTGAATTTTTAAGAATTTTTGGATTATTATTTTAATTTTGAAAAAAAGTTTAAATATTTGATTTCATTCTAATTTTTAGAATATTTTTGGAATTTTGAAGAAGGTTTCAATATTTGATTTTGTAATAATTTTTGCGGTACACATTTCGTTAACCTTAGACGGATATTCTTCTGAGTCTAAACTAATTAACGCTGGTGTACCCCAAGGCTCAGTATTGTCCCCAACCCTATTTTTGATTTATATCAACGAATTGTTGAAAATCACCAGCAACCCAATAAATAGTTTTGCAGATGATAGTACTCTGCACAAGTCGTTCGAGCCCCTTCCTTCAAAAGGTAAAATGCACGAACGAATTAATCCTGCCCGGAGAGACGCTGCCATAAACGTGAACAAAGACCTGAATAAAGTCGCCGACTGGGGTGACCAAAACCTTGTCAATTTCAACTCCACCAAAACACAGCTGTTGATTGTTTCCAGATTAAAGACCGAGTTCCCCAAAGATATTTTATTTAGTATGTGTGATGAACCAATAGGTTAATGTAAAAACATTCGTTTATTGGGTGCCACAGTTTCAAATGACCTACTCTGGAACAATCATGTAATGGCGATGGCAAAAAGCGCGTCTAAAAAACTCGGCCTCCTAAATAGATGCAAAAAATTTTTCACTCCATACCAATTGCTCCATGTTTATAAGTCCTATATTCGTCACTGTATGGAGTACTGCTGTCAAGTTTGGGGTGCTGCCTCTGTTTCCATCTTGGCCCTCTTGGACTCTGTTCAAAAGCGAGCTATACGAATTGTAGGTGGTCGAACTTTGAATCAAAACTTGATTCCCTACAACATCGTCGCACTGTTGCTGACCTCGTTGTTTTTTACAAATATCGTCATCAGCAGTGCTCAGATGAAATCAGCGGCATCATGCCTCAAACTTATTCTTACCCCCGTTCCACTCGGCAATCGACTGCCGCAACCAGTGAAACGGTAAAGATCCCGCGCTGTCATACTGGCAGATCGCAGAGAGACTTCTTTGTCCGAACTGCGTACAAATGGAATAGTTTGCCGGAACACTTAGTCTCAGGTGGCTTCAACCCACAGATGTTTAAAAAAAGCGTTAATCTACACCTCAGAACGCCAGTTGTTGTGGGACCCAGATCTAGACCTAGGTCTTAAAAGGTATTTATGTGTTGTTGTGACACATATTCTAAACCCTATTACACAACACATTTTATAAAAAAAAAAAAAAAATATTTATAGAATTTTGAAAAAAATAGAATTTTTGAATTTCATATATATATATATTTAGAATTTTAAAAAAAAGTTTCATGTTTTGATTTTGTAAGAATTTTTGGAATATTTTTAGAATTTTGAAAAAATTTAAATATCTGATTTTATTATAATTTTTGGAATTTTGACACAGTAATTTTTGAATTTGTTATAGTTTTTGGAATATTTTTGGAATTTTGAAAAAGTTTGTATCTTTGATTTTATTTAAATTACTAATTTTTGCAATATTTTTAGAATTTCGAGAAAAGTTTTAATATTTGATTTTGTAATAATTTTTGCAATATTTTTAGAATTTTGGAAAAGTTTAAATTTTTAAGAATTTTTGAAATATTATCAGAATTTAGAAAAATTTTAAATATTTGATTTCATTCTAATTTTTTGGAATATTTTTGGAATATTTAAAAAGTTTGATTTTATTTAATTTAACAATATTTTTGGATTTTGATTATAATTTTCCGGCAACGTATTGATGTTTCTTGTTCGTTTTGTAATAAATTTTTAAACAGAGATAAAAAACAAACTTGTACTTTAACAAATAGTTATGTTTGATATACATCGCTGCCCAAAACTAAAAACCATGTCCTCGTGAAAGTTTTTTGCTGAAAACTATATCAAAATCCTTTACCCAGACCGAAGTCTTGATATCGCAGAGCTGTAAGATTTCAGCCCCGCCATATTTTATAAATTATATCCTGAACGAGGTGATATGGTTCGAGTTGTTGAGGTTGAAACAAAGCAAGGAATAATAAAACAATCGAACGACAGGATCTACAAATTATCATCGGGTAAAATGTTTTCGGGTCAGACCGGTAGTCTATGTAACAGTTCACATTTAACGAAAGTTAAGTAAAATTATTTACTTGTTCTTTAGGTATATTAAGTTTCCAGTAGCGCTATGAAAAACCTCCATGTTTCTTCAGTACTGGTGTCAGCACCTGTTGTCAGAAAACACATGTTATCAATTACTTCGGTCTGAAAGACCTAAGTATTACATTCATGAGCTCAAAGTGAATTTCTTACCCCCAGTTTTTTGGCATATCTCGACGTTTTACGACCTACTGATTCTTAAACAGCAAAAAAAATGTATGTCTGTCTGTCTTCCGACCGGCCGGCTGACCGTCCGTCATTACCTACGCTGCAGGGAAAACCGCTGGAGGGATTTAAAAAAAATTTTTTTCTCTAAAAATAGATATACAAAAGGGACAGGTCTGAAAGGACGCTGTGTTCGATAACTGTACCGGAAGTGTGTCAAAAAAATCATTATGTGTGTCAAAAATAACAAATTTTCATATTTTTGGCTTAAAAAACGTTCATTTTAACTGATTACGAGTAGAAACATTAAATTTGGAGAAATCTTGATGGTAGGGATTGGTATGTGAGATCAAAAACTAGATTATTGCATTATTATTTTGTCAAAAAAATGTTGTCAAGTGTGTCAAAAGAAAGATTTTTATTTATTTTTATACCCAATTTTTTGGAGAAAAATAAAATTGTTTGTTTGAAATGAAATTTTATTATTATTATTGAGAATTATGGCATTATAAGTTTGTCAAAAAAATGTTGTCAAGTGTGTCAAAAGAAAGTTTTTATATATTTTTTTAAAATTGCTTGTTTGAAATGAAATTTTATTATTATTATAGAGAATTATGGCATTATGTTGTCAAAAAAATAATGTCAAGTGTGTCAAAAAACGATTTCATTTATTTTTTTTGCCAATTTTTTGGAAAAAAAATGTCGCTGTTTTATGACGTAAATGTAATTTAATATGAAATTGGACATGGAAATTTTGGAATTTGTTATAGTTTTTGAAATATTTTTGGAATTTTGAAAAGTTTGTATATTTGATTTTGTAATAATTTTTGCAATATTTTTAGAATTTTGGAAAAGTTTAAATTTTTAAGAATTTTTGGAATATTATCGGAATTTAGAAAATCTTTAAATATTTGATTTTATTCTAATTTTTTGGAATATTTTTGGAATTATGAAAAAAGTTTGATTTTATTTAGTTTAACACTATTTTTGGAATTTTGATTCTAATTTTCCGGCAACGTGTTAGTTTTGTAATAAATTTTTAAACAGAGATAAAAAATACTTGTACTTTAACAAAGAGTTATGTTTGATATACATCGCTGCCAAAAACTAAAAACCATGTCCTCATAAAAGTTTTTTGACGAAAACTATATCAAAATCCTTAACCCAGACCGAAGTCTTGATATCTCAGAGCTGTGAGATTTCAGCCCCTCCATATTTTCTTCATTAAAAAAGTTATATTAAAAAAAACTATATTACGACTTAACAAAATGCATAAGAATATCCATCATAACCTTAAACCACGAGTATCAAAATGTGCTTTTGACTTTTAATTTTTTTCCCCAAAAGAAAGAAGCCGCCCAAAAGTTATTTTTAAAAGAAAATTTTATAAATATAACATTACTGTATTTTTAGGATGTGAGATTTTTTTTTTTGTTTGTAAATATTTATTACATCAGAGTTGAAAGAAGTAAATTGTCCCGTGGAAAAACTATATATATATTTTTAAGACTTATGTGAGTGGATTTTCCTTAATTTGGTTTTCATCTCAAGGTGATGTAAGTTACTTAGATGATTTTGGTTTTTATTTTTTTTTAGATTAATACAAAGATAACGACGGCTAACGACATCTTTAACAGACAAAACAATTTGAATTGTGGTTATAAATTTTGTTTGTTTTAATTTTATTATCAACAAAACCCATCCATACAAATCATCGGTAATTTTTTTGAATTAATTATGTATTCATATAATTGGAAAGCAGTTTGATAAAATCTCGTATACATCGCTATGGATTATACCGATTTGTTTTTAACCAGCTAATCCTGTTTTTTCGTAATTCAAGGGATTTGCATTAATATTTACATCTGCATTATTGCAATTCCTTTGTTTGGAAATGACAATTTTACGATAATTTTATTTTAATTGATTGTTGTGCTTAACTGTAACAATTGTGTTTTAATTAGCTATGTTGTTCAGTTGGATGGATTTGGAAATAATGGATAGAAGATATTGTCTTGAGAGTTAATCAAATAGCTATAATATTCTTATTCTTTAAATCTAACAGCCTTCCTAGACATAGCCAGATTTGTATATATCCAGAACTGATTATTATATGAGTGAAAAGATTATACTTGACATACAAAGATGTTTTTTAATATTTTGACGGCTTTAGTTGTTGGTTTTTGAGATAATGAAGTTTTCGAATACATAAGGAAAAAATTTATTTCTTGTTACTTTGCTGTTATTTGCGTAATGTAACAAGAACAAAGGTGGGTGTAGAGTAACCAACATAAAAGAATTTCTATCAAATTGAATATTGACCGAGTATAAATTGTTTATATTGATTACTCTACCAATTCTATTTGTTAATTAAAAACGGTGTAAAAATATTTGCCAAAGATACCAAAATCGGTTCCGGAAAATGTGTTAAAAAATTCAAACAGCTTTGTTTATAATTCTTGAAATTACTTAAAATCCAAACTACATAAAAGTGTGTAAAAATCGAATGGCTGACATCAATTCAGTTGTTTTTTTGAAACCAAGAACAATAGGTGTTAGTCTTATTTTCACATTCAATTGTAAATGTTTCCATTTTAAATAATTTATCAGTTATAAATAATTCCACTGCCATCGTCGCCACGGTTGCCACAAATTTTTGAAGTGAAAACTTCTTTGGCCGCGTTTTGCAATTTTGTATGAAGTAAAATTTATATATTCGCGTTACCATGTTTAATATGAATTTTTGAAGAACAAAAAAATATTTTTTTTTAAATAAGAAATGCATCTATCGTTTCATAACGTTTCAATTTGCGATGTGGAAATCGCGCTCGATTGATGTTCTGTAGGTCATGAGTTCAATTCCTGGTGTGGTACATATTTTTTTTAATTTTTACTAAATACCATTAAAATTATTTCTTTTTTATTCATGAATTCATAAAAATAATAAAAATTTCTATTTACGAATTTTACAAAATTGATCTATAATGCGCTATTTTAAAGTTATATTTCTACTTTCTTATGCAATTTGCATTCGAGTCATCATGCTAAATAAATATTGAATATATATAAAATTGAAAGTATGTCTGTTTGTCCTTTATGCATTAATACATTAATCATCATGAAAATTAAGGAAGTTGTTGTGTACACTTACTTTACTTTTTATTTAACTATCGTTTAAATGGAAGTTTGCTTTGGTTAATTTTTTTTTGTTGAACATAATTTTTATGAAATTAAAAATTACGTAAAAAAATACTATCTTTTTTGAAACAACTACACCTGAAACAATTACATTTGTATATCAAAATTATATGTATTGGAATTTTATCATCTTCACCAAATATGTTGTCGGTTTGGAATTGTATGTAATTCATGTTTCTAAAATTAAGTGAAGACTTAATACTTGCAACTTGATACTTGATAACGTCGATTATATCGATTATTAAACATGGATGGCAATCATGATAAATAAACTAATTAAAAATGGTGGCACTTAGCCGATAGTGATTAGTGCGCAAAAATGCGCATTAATACCAATGAATTTACTTAGCTTTCCGCAGGAAGATTTGTCAAATTTAAAATTGTTGATCTATGGGTATAACAACTACGCTTATTTTGGTCCGTGCTATTAGCATATGGGTTATCTTGAGATATCGTATACCACTGGCAATAGCAGTGCAACCTCATTAGCCAAAGTGATATCTTTGGGGGCTGGCGGATGAAGTATTTTCAAACAACGATTTTCAACCATGTTATGTTATGTTTTGTTATGTTATGTTATGTTATGTTATGTTATGTTATGTTATGTTATGTTATGTTATGTTATGTTATGTTATGTTATGTTATGTTATGTTATGTTAAGTTATGTTATGTTATGTGATGCTATGTTATGTTATGCTATGTTGTTATGTTATGTTATGTTATGTTATGTTATGTTATGTTATGTTATGTTATGTTATGTTATGTTATGTTATTTTATGTTATGTTATGTTATGCTATGTTATGTTATGCTATGTTATGTTATGTTATGTAATGTTATGTTATATTATATTATGCTATGTGTTGTTTTGTTATGTTATCTTATCTTATGTCATGTTATGTTATGTTATGTTATGTTATGTTATGTTATGTTATGTTATGTTATGGTATGTTATGTTATGTTATGTTATGTTATGTTATGTTATGTTATGTTATGTTATGTTATGTTATGTTATGTTATGTTATGTTATGTTATGTTATGTTATGTTATGTTATTTTATGTTATGTTATGTTATGTTATGTTATGTTATGTTATGTTATGTTATGTTACGTTATGTTATGTTATATTATGTTATGTTATGTTATGTTATGTTATGTTATGTTATAATATGTTATGTTATGTTATATTATGTTATGTTATGTTTTGTTGTTATGTTATGTTATGTTATGTTATGTTATGTTATGTTATGTTAGGTTATGTTATGTTATGTTATGTTATGTTATGTTATGTTATGTTATGTTATGTTATGTTATGTTATGCTATGTTATGTTGTTGTGTTATGTTATGTTATGTTATGTTATGTTATGTTATGTTATGTTATGTTATGTTATGTTATGTTATGTTATGTTATGTTATGTTATGTTATGTTATGTTATGTTATGTTATGTTATGTTATGTTATATTATATTATGCTATGTGTTGTTTTGTTATGTTGTCATATCTTATGTCATGTTATGCTATGTTATGTTATATTATGTTATGTTATGTTATGTTATGTTATGTTATGTTATGTTATGTTATGTTATGTTATGTTATGTTATGTTATGTTATGTTATGTTATGTTATGTTATGTTATGTTATGTTATGTTATGTTATGTTATGTTATGTTATGTTATGTTATGTTATGTTATGTTATGTTATGTTATGTTATGTTATGTTATGTTATGTTATGTTATGTTATGTTATGTTATGTTATGTTATGTTATGTTATGTTATGTTATGTTATGTTATGTTATGTTATGTTATGTTATGTTATGTTAAGTTATGTTATGTTATGTGATGCTATGTTATGTTATGCTATGTTGTTATGTTATGTTATGTTATGTTATGTTATGTTATGTTATGTTATGTTATGTTATGTTATTTTATGTTATGTTATGTTATGCTATGTTATGTTATGCTATGTTATGTTATGTTATGTTATGTAATGTTATGTTATATTATATTATGCTATGTGTTGTTTTGTTATGTTATCTTATCTTATGTCATGTTATGTTATGTTATGTTATGTTATGTTATGTTATGTTATGTTATGTTATGTTATGTTATGTTATGTTATGTTATGTTATGTTATGTTATGTTATGTTATGTTATGTTATGTTATGTTATGTTATGGTATGTTATGTTTTGTTATGTTATGTTATGTTATGTTATGTTATGTTATGTTATGTTATGTTATATTATGTTATGTTATGTTATGTTATGTTATGTTATGTTATGTTATGTCATGTTATGTTATGTTATGATATGTTATGTTATGTTATGTTATGTTATGTTATGTTGTGTTGTGTGTTGTTGTGTTGTGTTATTTTATGTTATATCATGTTATGTTATGTTATGTTATCTTATTTTATGTTATATTATGTTATGTTATGTTATGTTATGTTATGTTATGTTATGTTATGTTATGAAATTTTATGTTATGTTATGTTATGTTATGTTATGTTATGTTATGTTATGTTATGTTATGGTTTGTTCTTTTATGTTATTTTATGTTATGTTATTCGTTCCCTGGAAGAAAATATATCAATAACTGTGAGTTGGTTCTTTGTTCTTTTCATGTTTATGCAGTTCAAGTCACATGTATAGTTAATAAAGTGAACAACTTTTCTCAAACCTGAGATCAGTAATAAACGTATGATTTCAAACACTGTTTCGACCAACAATCAATTCCTTTTTATTATTTTCCAAAAAAAAATCTTTATTGAACAGATAAATAACAAATCGTTTAAAATACATTTTTTATTTATAAATTTTCTAATTATCTAAAAATAATAATTAATTTATCGAAAGAAATGAAAAAGAAAATTAAAAATAAATAAATAAATTTTACATTTATAGTTTAAACTAAAACAAAATCAAAAATAACCTTTTCACCCAACAACAACTACAAAAATGAAAATCAAAAAATTTGAAAAGAAAATGACAGTTGAAATTTTCTTTTGTTTTGTAAATAGAAATTGTATTGATGTTTGATGAATTATGGTCATAAGTCATAATTGTATTGTTGGTTTTTATTGAAGTTAAATTAATTTAATTTTCGGCTTTAAATCAACATCTTAGAAATTAATTAATTTTAATTTTTTTTGTTGTTATATATAAACCAAAAAAATACGAAATTATAATTTAAAATAAAGAAAATTATTTTTGGTTCTAAAAAAAATATGTTTATGTTTTGTTATTTTTGGAAAATTATTTTAGTGTTACAAAGTTTTTTCAAAATAAGTTTAAAAAAAAAATTGATTTTTTTTATTTTTATTAATTTTCGCTGTTTTCATTCTTGATACTTGCCACAGTGTATTTGAATGTTTTGTTGTGATCTATCTCTGCCGTATGACATAAAATAAATATGAATGTCAAATATAATTTTAAAAAATTGAAATAAAAAAAGTTAAAGAGTGTGATAAGTGATAAAAAGAGATAAAGTTAAGTTAAGAAAAATAAAAAAATTTATCAACTATGATAGTTCGGATATTTTTATGTTATATCAAAATTGTGTAGTGCTTTGAAGTTATTTGTTTTATTGAAAAAATAGTGTTTTTTATCGTCTTTAAATAGTTGTAATAATAATCAACGGATATTTTGGTATGTTTCCAAAATATAAATAAATTTTGTGTTCTTGGTAAAACAATTTTTTTTTTCGTTATTTTTAATTTAAGTTAAAATTAAAATTGAAAAGAAAAGAAAATTTTCGTTTTGTTTTTCTTTTAAATTTATTTTTTTTTGTTTATATTAATAATGTGCCTAGAAGGTAATAGATGGCAGTGTTGGTGATCGTAAACAAGATCGTTGGTTAAATTCAAAATTTGTTTTATAAAAATTTATGCAGATGGAGCTTTTTTGCTTTGTTTTTATCACAATCAAGCTTTCAATTTAATTTAATTTGATTTTACTATCGCTACTATGATTATAATAATTCTTAATATATGGAGGGGCTGAAATCTCAAGCTCTGAGATATCAAGACTTCGGTTTTGGTTAAGGATTTTGATATAGTTTTCGGCATAAAACTTTTATGAGCACATTGTTTTTAGTTTTGGGCACCGATGTATATCAAACATAAAACTCTTTGTAAAAGTACAAGTATCTTATCTCTGTTTAGAAATTTATTACAAAACTAACACGAAACATCAATTCGTTGCCGGGAAATTATAACAGATCATGTATTAATATAATTTAGTGAAAAGATGATACACTCAGCAAACTACTCAAAAACCTTTTCATTTAGCGTTTCGCGAAAATATTACAAAATCAAATTCATATTTCTTTCAAAATTCCAAAAATATGTATTGTAAAAATTAAGTAAAATCAAACTTTTTTCAAAATTCTAAAAATATTGCAAAAATTATTACAAAATCAAAGATTAAAACTTTGTTCAAAAATTCTAATAATATTCCAAAAAATATAACAAAATCAAAAATTGAAACTTTTTCTAAAAATCATTTTTTTGACACGCTTGACAAACTTATAATGCAATAATCTAGTTTTTGGTCTCACATACCAATCTCGACCATCAAGATTTCTTTAAGTTCAATGTTTCTATTCGTAATCACTTTAAATGAACATTTTTTAAGCAAAAAATTTCCTTGTTTTCCTTGTTTTGACACAATTTCCTTGTTTTGACACACTTGACGATTTTTTACACACACTCCCGGTACAGTTATCGAACACGTCGTTATTTTTGCTTTTTTAGAGTCAGTAGGTCCTAAAACATCGAGAAATGCCAAAAAAGTTGGGGTAATAATTTCACTTTTGGCTCATGAATTCAATCCTTTGGTTTTTTTATATTTCATTTGATTTTTTAGCTGAAATTATAAGAATTCTGGAAAGAATATAATAAATGTTTACCTTTTTCTATAAGAAATATATTCTTAAATTCTTTTTGGAAATTCTTTTTTTCTTACCAAAAAGCTAACAATGAAATTAAAAATTAAGAGTTTATACATCACCGTTTTTAAAACGATTGGTGAAAATGACTAGCAAATTTGATACGTAGCAAATTAGGTACTGGTGGAAACTTAGTGTCAGAATAAGAATAAGTTAGAACAAAACTTGGCTTTTATTTGGATATTGATACAAACCTCTTAGTAGGCAAACTCTTTAAGACAGATAAACAAAAACGTAGTAAAATAAATTCTATCCTTTTGTGACTGATTGCTCTTCAAGACTAGTTGTTGATATTTTTTCACTTTAACAACTTATTGCTACCGAGACTAAGGTGATAAATAGAATCGCATCAAAAACTCGTTTTGTAACACTAACCAATGTGGAATACGGTGTTAGGAGAATTAAAAAATTCTGTTTATTCAATAAGAAAAGAGATCGTTCAAAAAATAGTCCAACAGGAAACAATATCTGAATAAATTCCGGACAGACAAAAGTAGTAAAACAAAAACAAATATAGTTTGCTTATGTCTATATAAAAAAAAACCTAAACATAAAGAGGTCAAGGTCATGGAAATTGTCAAGATCAAGATCAAGGAAAAGTTCAAGGTCAGGGTTACAGTCAAAGTCTATTTTTCACCCGACTAGCATCATATAAGAGCTTGGTCGCATATAGCTTGCCCTACCACTGATAGGGACCGTATAAGACAAGCTGAACAGGTCCTGATCAGTAATGTAACGCCTAAAACTATCTAAACCAGATCAGGTACCCCTACTAAAACCGGACTAGGACAGGGTCAGTTAAAATAGAGTATTTATTACCAAATAAATTACAAAACGTACAATTTTTGTGAATACGTTAGTTTCAAAATGTTCAATAAATTCGTTTATAAAATGATTTTAACTTTATACTTACCTATCTGTTGTCATAAAGCAAAGTAGCGATAACTAAGTATATGTGAAAGTTAGCAAACTATATATATACCGTAGAGGAATTACATGACATTAGGTCTGTAACATTCATACAGTTTTTGTATTTTTCAGCAGAAAGTCGGAGGTAAAATATGGGGCTCATACACGATTAAACATGAATGTCAATCTTGACTGATGATAAAAATTCAAACAAGCTTAAAATTTCATAAAGTTTGACTGTCACTCATTATAACTTATAAGTCATATACATACATAATCAGTAATGAATGTCAATCACGTTGATTTTCATTTAAAACTCACCGTGTGTGGGTCCCTTTACATATATTATATTGTTTATATAATTTTATTTGCAGTAGCGCCTTTTTTAAATAAAACTCATTTATTATTTATAATTAATTTGTTTATTTGACATTTCGGTAAAATTCCTTAGCTTTTTCCAAAAAAAAAAAAATTTTTTAGCAACAAAAATAACATTCGTTAAAGAATAGTTAAGATTAAGATTAAAATGGATGGAATAATGGATGGAATAAATGGAATAATAGATTAAGATTAAAATGCAAGGACGTAAAGCTATGATTTTTGGACGTATATATAGATTTGAACCCACATTAAGTCCAAAATAGCTTACGTCCGTGCGCTATACTTTTTTTTATTACCCGCAAGCAAAAAATTTAAAATATACAGTTTAGAAAATAATAGCCTTAATAATTGGGAATTTTGTAGATCAATTAAACTCAAGTAAGTAAAGAAGAAATTGGAATTTTTTCAATTAAAAGGCATGGTTTGGAAGTAGTGATGGGAACAATCGAATGATTTCAACAATCGAATAACTAGTAGTCGACATGTTGTAACAATTGAATAATTATTCGAAGTGTTCTTTTCTCGTCGACAAAGTAGGACACACCACCTTTAGGGTCCCAAAACTAAAAAACTCGTTAGATTTCGGCCACTTCATTTTTCACTATAAGTGTTATTATGGTTTTCCATAATATTCACTGTTTGTGTGCTTTTGTCACTTTTGAATTAAAATGCAATATTTAAGAATATACTTTTTACTGTTTATTTTTAATGTTTTATTTTATTAATAATAATATAAACTTCTTTATAGTAACAATTTGAATTTGATTTTTATTTTATTGAATATCGATTTCGACTTACGTCATCTTCAGTTCTTAAATTATTATTAAAATTTTTGCTAAAACTATTACTTACCCGACTGGAAATTAGTTCAGGGAACCCGGATTATGATCAGATTTTCCGTAATACGGCCATCTGATCAGTTCCTGATCAGCGTACAGTACCGTTTCCCTTGATCCGGCCATCTGATCAGTTCCTGATCAGCGTACAGTATCGTTTCCCTTGATCCAGCTATCTGATCAGTTACTGATCAGCGTGCAGTTCTTTATCCGTTGATCCAGCTATCTGATCAGTTACTGATCAGCGTGCAGTACTTTATCCGTTGATCCAGTCATACGATCAGTTTCTGATCGAAAAAACTCATCTTATCCGATGTCCTGAACTGGATAATAATACAAAATTTAGTTTTTTACCTGATCCATTCTGTATATAATATTGCTCATTAAACAATAAATTCGTTATTAATGGTATAACTGAATTATTATTTTGATTATATTATCGACGTCATAATAGTACATTTACTTAACTTAAAATTTTTTGTGCAAAAAATTTTCTCATTCTTCACGAATTTTTAATAACTTTTTTTAAAGTAATTATAATATACTTAACTGTAATAATTAACTGTAGACTGAATCTATTTAATTGCTTAATTTTTTTTACTTATAAGTACAAATTTATTGTAGAATCGAATATAATTTAAATTTTTATCTTGCATCTCCTCTTTACTCTCGAATTTCCAGATGTTTTTTGTTAGCAGCAATTGGTGAAATATTTATTATGTTGCTCAAAAATTATTCTATTTGAAATATGACAAGTGATCTAAAGCAGGTATGGATGAAGTTAAGTTCGAATCCACACTCAGAAAAAAAAACGATGCGTTTGTTACTTATGCGCTATAGTAACTCCAAAATTGTAAACATAGCGTACGTTTTTCTAAAATTTACTATTGCAAAGTATTGATAATTTAAGTAATATTATCCTGTGCCACGTTAATAAAGCAAAATTGGAATTGTAAAATTTTTGAAAATAAATTTCCTACTGAAACAGTAAAATAAACATATGATTGCTGTAATTTTATCTTATACGAAAGTTAATTTTAAAAGATAAATACCTACAAAGTTACCTAATGGTCGTTACATTTACTTAACAATTTTGTAAAACATAACCGTCGAAAAATGCTAAATTTACATGGCAAATAGTGTTAAATATACTTATACACACGCGTATATATAATCCACTATTTACCCAAAGAGATTAACTTAAGTATGCTGGAAATTGCTTATATGATACGTACTTTTTACTAAGGCATCTTTAAATTTATGTTTTCATAGTTTGAAAATTACGTATGACTTCGAGTATTAAAGTCATATAAAACGTAAATTTTACTTAAAATAATAGTAAAATTTACATATGTATAGCTGTCAATTTATGCAGCACATGTTCTTGCGTTTTAGTGTGGCGTTTTGTTTGTTTACTAATTTTGAGAAATATATGTATTTCTTTTTTTTATTGTATTTTATGCTTTGCTCTATAGCTAAAAATCTAGATTCAAAAAAATCTTCTTAGGGTGAAAACTCACTTTTTTTGACCAAATAAAACAAGTAATGTCAAATAATAAATTGATCCGAGAGCAAAAAATGTCAGAACAATGTTTTGGCAAAAAGAATTTGACATATATATAATTGTTATTTCTGTGTTACCTTAGTTACATTATTATTATTGTCGGAATAAATTTGAAATGTTTAGGTCTATATAATTTTAAAATAACTACAGTATCGATAAATTGCAATGCTGTGAAATTGAATTTTTATGAATAAAAAGGAATCATTTTTATGTTATTTTAAAAAAATAATAAAAATGTAATAAAAATAAATAGTGGTCAGTCTGGGAATCGAACGTCCTAAACTTAAGTATCAACATAATATTCATAAATAAATTGATGTAAATAATTATTTAGATAGACGAATGGTTAATGCTGCTGGACACAGAGGTCTGGGGGATCGAATCCGGGTTAAGTCCAAAATAAATATTAATAATAAATAGCATTTTATCTTTACAGGGCCCTTCTTAACCGCTGAATGATTGCCGTGTATAAAATTCCCCCTGAATTGATAAAAAAACGATTAATAATTGCAAAAAAACTAAATTTTTTTCATTTTTTTGGTGAGACAAGATGGTAGCATAATAGTAGCATAACAGCGCAAAATTTTTTACATGCTTTTAAGTAGCTTTTACTTAGTCAATTTTGTTTAGTTTACTTATGCCTCCGCTGGCTCAATTCGTACGGCATTTTCAGTTAAATTTAGATATACTTTACGTTAAATAAGCTATCTCTTTTTTCTGAGTGTGCAAACTTGTATCTATACCTGCATAAGAGCCTATGTGACAAAGAGTTTTATGATACCATTGGAAAAATCATCAATAATGCCAAAACTTGGACTAAATTAAATAAAAATAAGAAATAATTAACAAACTTACTGTTTAAATATATAAGCATTTGAAGTGTACTTGAAATTATGAATAAAAGTAAGGAAAAATGGTAATATTTTTTTCATTTATTTAATGTCAAATTAATATTTAAGAACAAAATTAATTCTAAACCTTTGAACGGATCTGGTATGGATCTCTTGACCAGACCGGACATGAAACTGTTGAATGGATCCGGCATGGATCTTTAAGATGGATCCGGAATAGATCTTTGAAATGGATCCGGAATGGATCTTTGAAATGGATCCGGCATGGATCACTTAAACGGATCTTGTACGGATCATATATGGCGTGACGATTTTTAATCATGTCCGGATCAGGAGGCCTGATTCATCCCTGATCAGTCTTCAGGCAATCCTGATCCGGATCGGACCCTATACTGATCTAGTTTCTAGTCGGGTACTTACTATTTCAACTGCTATTTTTTATTATTATGTCATATATTTTGTTAGTTTTAGTGTTGATTTTATCATTTAAAATGTTGCTATTGTTTTTATGTTTATATATTTCTATTTCTTCCAATCTATCTAGATGTTGTCCTTTTCTTTTTTATGTAATATGGTTAAATTTGTGTTGATATTGGTGTATTTGTGATTTTCTATTTTTAAATGTTGGGCATATCTGGATTTTGGATCGCTCCTATTACATCCTCCTCGATCGCTTCTACACAAAAATAAATTACATAACATTAGAAGTATACCTACAATTACTAATATCTAAACAATATCAGCTAATAGAATATGAAATAATAATGGAATCGGTAAAGAATGATATAGAAAACACAATAAAAAAGAAAAGTGAAAATATAAAATTGAAATTAAAGAAGCTAAAAGAATCAAAACTAATAGAAATGGGAACTCATCATAACAACATAACAAATCAATATAGACCGCCACAATATAACAATAGAATAGAAAATTACACTGAAATGAAATTTAACAACCAAGAAACTCAACTATTGGAAAAAGGATTGAAATACGGCATACAACCAAACATCACAAGAAAAGAACAAAATGAAAATCTGTTAGAAATAGAAAATTCAATATTGAAAAATAACATTCACCACCAAAATGTAATCAGATCACTTATATTTAATGAAATATCAGTAAAAAATAACAACTTAAACATTTCAAAAACCAACAACAAAAAAGAAATAAAAACAATACGCAGTATACAAAACAAGATCAAACAAAACAATGCCACAATAACCAAAGCAGATGAAGGGAAAACATTAGTCATCTTGAAAACTACAGACTACAAAAATAACATAGATGAATACATCATTAATAACAACATCGAAAAATTAAGTAAAGATCCAACGAATGAATTCAATGCACAAATAAAAACAATCATCAACAAATCTATCAACATATTAAGTGATAAGAACAATAATGATAAAACCAACAGCACTAAATATAAGAGGATTACCAAAAATACACAAACCAGATACACCGATAAGACTATTAATTAATTTCCTTCAGCACCAACATACAGAATAGCGAAGTACATAAACAAACTATTTAGACCGAGAGCCCGCGACGGCCAGACCTTCGTTATTTTATAAAAGCTGAAAGTTTTTCTGCGCATACCCCCTACTCAGGTAGAAACGATTAGCGACCTATGAAGTTTGGATCATGGTGGCTGTGGCAGGGAGCAGGTAACAAAGGGGCCTCCAAAGTTTCGTGAAAGTATAAAAGGTAATTTTTTTATATATTCTTCGGGACAGTATTAGAAGTCACGTCACCCATTGCCAGACACTTACTATCGTGGTAACCCCCGGCCAGACACCCTTAAACTTTGACAAATTGATAATGTTTAAGGGTGTCTGGCAGAGGGTTACCACCATAGTAAGTGTCTGGCAATGGGTGACGTGACTTCTAATACTACCCCGAAGAATATATAAAAAATTTACCTTTTATTCTTTCACGAAACTTTGAAGGCCCCTGTGTTACCTGCTCCATGCCAAAGCCACCATGATCCAAACTTTATAGGTCGCTAATCGTTCCTACCTCAGTAGCGGGTATGCGCAGAGAAACTTTCAGCTTTTATAAAATAACGAAGGTCTGGCCGTCGCGGGCTCTTAGTCTAATTGAAGTATCACATAAAATTTGATAACAGTTATTTAGTCAAAAATAAATCAAAATTAATCAATAGAATAGAACCAATAATAATACCTCACAAAGCAAAATTGCATCGTTTGATATAACCAACATGTATTCTAACATACCAATAAAAGATACAATAAATATTACAAAAAATATGTTAATAAAAATGGTTTAAACCCAACAGATACACAAGAAATAATAAATATAATAACCGAAATAACAAAACAAAACTATTTCACACATAACAATGAGCATTATCAACAAACAGAAGGATTACATATGGGGAGCCCACTATCTGGAACTTTAGCCGAAATATATATAAATGATTTTGAAACAAAATATATACATAATAACTTAAATCCAAACAAAGAAAAAATCATTTATTGGTACCGCTACGTTGATGATATAATTTTATTATTCAAAGAAACGAATAGACAGCTTAATCTATTACACCAATACATAAACAGCATAGAACCTTCCATTAAATTCACGTTAGAAAATGAAGGAAATAACAACAAATTTTTTGGATTTATCAATCAAAAATGTAGATTCAAAACACATATACAAAATATTCCGAAAACCAACCCAAATGGATCAAATATACCAATGAATACAGAAAAATATCAAGACGAATTAAATAAAATAAAATACATAGCCAGTAAAAACGGATATAAAAAAGAAATAATTGACATATTAAATAGAAAACATAAAAACACGAAATATTTGCAAACCCAAACAACATTGAGGAATGAAGAAAACTTAGCAGGCAAAAAATACATAGGCGTAACATATAATAAAACAACATTCAAAATAATGCAAAATTGTTTAAAAAAATATGGATATATTGCATCTTACAAAAACAAAAATAAAATAGAAAATTACCTAAAAACTTGAACCTTAGACACAGGTGTTTATAAAATTGCCTGTGATGACTGCAGTAAATTTTATATAGGTCAAACGGGGCGGTCCTTCACAAAAAGATTTATTGAACACACCAGTGAAATTAATAAAAGTGATCCAAAATCCAGATATGCCCAACATTTAAAAATAGAAAAACACAAATACACCAATATCAACACAAATTTAACCATACTACATAAAAAAAGAAAAGGACAACATCTAAACAGATTGGAAGAAATAGAAATATATAAACATAAAAACAATAAGTACATTTCAAATGATAAAATCAACACTAAAACTAACCAAATATATGACATAATACTAAAAAATAGCAGTTGAAATAGTATATAAGACAACAATTTAAGCAAAAATTGTAATAATAATTTAAGAACTGCGGATGACGAAAGTTGAAATCGATATTCAATAAAAGTAAAATTTTGCCTATAACTATTTATTTGATTGTTCCATCCAACTTCTAATTTAAAACGAATGAATCTCTGGTTGCAAATTCTTTCCGATAAAAAAATAGTTATTCGAATAAAAACGCTTCGAATAAAAAAACTCGTAGTAAAAACACTTCGAATAAAAAAACCAGCAATGAAAACACCGAATAAAAAAACTAGTAATGAAACCACTTTGAATAAAAAAACTAGTAACTAGTTTTATTCGAATGAATTTTTTATTCGGTGTCTGTTATGGACTATCGAATAATTCGAAATGTTTCAACAATAACTCGATTGTTTTCACTCGATTGTTCCCGTCACTATAATTGAAAGTCTCTCAGAAAATAAATAAGTAATAAAGAAGTTTCAACTTCAAAATTGTCATGGCCTCAATGGCTAATCGATAGCGTGTCTGCCTAAGAATTCGAACAAGGTACTGAAAAGAAAGGTTCGAATTCATCCGAAAAATGAGAAGTGGAGTTTTTTTAATGAAATAACTTCCAACCATGCTTTTGAATTGAAAAAATTCCAATGTCTTTTTTACTTACTTGAGTTTAATTGATCTCAAAAAATCCCCTATAAATGAAAATTCCCTTAATCTAGTCTAATGTGAATGCATATAGGACTGCAATTGACCAAGTGTCAGCCATTGATTTCACATTGATTGGAAACAATCAGTAATGACTATACGATCGTGAGTTAGGATATTAATTAGAGTAGAAATATTCCCCATTCTATGAATTCACCCAAAGTATTGTCTAGAAATTTAATTTAATGCAAAAAATATGGAGGGGCTGAAATCTCACAGCTCTGAGATATCAAGACTTCGGTCTGGGTTAAGGATTTTGATATAGTTTTCGACAAAAAAACTTTTATAAGGAGATGGTTTTTAGTTTGGGGCAGCAATGTATATCAAACATAACTCTTTGTTAAAGTACAAGTATTTTTTTATCTCTGTTTAGAAATTTATTACAAAACTAACACGAAACATCAATACGTTGTCGGAAAATTATAACAAATCATATATTAACATAATTTAGTGAAAAGATTATACAATCAGCAGACTACTCAAAAACCTCTCCATTTAGCGTTTCGAGAAAATATTACAAAATCACGAAATCATGTTTCTTCTAAAATTCCAAAAATATTGTAAAAATTAAGCAAAATCAAACTTTTTTCAAAATTCTAAAAATATTCCAAAAATTATTACAAAATCAAAGTTTAAACTTTTTTCAAAAATTCTAATAATATTCCAAAAATTATAACAAAATCAAAAATTGAAACTTTTTTCAAAATTCTATATATAAAATTCACAAATTCAAAAATTCAATTTTTTTTTTCAAAATTCTAAAAATATTGCAAAAATTATTACAAAATCAAAAATACAATCTTTTTTCAAAATTCCAAAAATATTTCAATAACTATAACAAATTCAAAAATTTCCATATCACATTTCCGTCATACAAACGCCAAATTTTTTTTCCAAAAAATTGGCTAAAAAAATAAATGAAATCATTCTTTTGACAACCTCACATGTTTTTTTTGACAAATTTATAATGCCATAATTTTCCATAATAATCATAAAATTTCATGTCATACAAATAATTAATTTTTTTTTTCCAAAAAAAATTGGTTAAAAAAATAAGGAAACCGAAGTAAAATTTTTTTGTTTTGACACACTTGACAATATTTTTTTGACAAACTTATAATGCAATAATCAAGTTTTTGGTCTCACATACCAATTCCGACCATCAAGATTTCTTCAAGTTCAATGTTTCTATTCGTAATCACTTAAAATGAACGTTTTTTAAGCAAAAAATATGCAAATTTCCTTGTTTTGACACACTTGACGATTTTTTTGACACACTTCCGGTAGAGTTATCGAACACATCGTCCTTTCGGCTCTTCCCATTGAGTAAACCTATTTTTAGAAAAAAAAATTTTGAAATCCGTCCAGCGGTTTTCTAGAGTTCGTCGGTTGTGACGGTCGGCCGGCAGACAAAAACATTTTTTTTGCTTTTTTAGAATCAATAGGTCCTAAAACGTCGAGAAATGTCAAAAAAGTATTACATTCATGAGCCACAGTGAAATTCTTACCCCCGTTTTTTGGGATTTTCTCAACGTTTAGAACCTACTGATTCTAAAAAAGCAAAAAAAAATGTATGTCTGTCTGACGGCCGTCACAACCAACGAAATCTAGAAAACAGCTGAAGTGATTTTTCAAATTTTGGTTTCTAAAAATAGGTATACTCAATTTTAAGAGTTGAAAGGACGATGTCTGGTTCGATAACTGTACCGGAAGTGTGTCAAAAAATCGTCAAGTGTGTCAAAACAAGGAAATTTGCACATTTTTTGCTTAAAAAACGTTCATTTTAAGTGATTACGAATAGAAACATTGAGCTTGAAGAAATCTTGATTGTTGGGATTGGTATGTGAGACCAAAAACTTGATTATTGCATTATAAGTTTGTCAAAAAAATGTTGTCAAGTGTGTCAAAAGAAAGATTTTTATTTATTTTTTTACCCAATTTTTTGGAAATAAATAAAATTAATTATTTGTTTGACATGAAAAAAAATGTTGTCAAGTGTGTCAAAAGAAAGATTTTTATTTATTTTTTTACCCAATTTTTTGGAAATAAATAAAATTAATTATTTGTTTGACATGAAATTTTATTATTACTATTGAGAATTATGGTATTATAGGTTTGTCAAAGAAATGTTGTCAAGTGTGTCAAAAGAAAAATTTTTATTTATTTTTTTACCCAATTTTCGGAAAAAAATAAAATTCATTATTTGTATGACATGAAATTTTATTATTATTAAAGAGGATTATGGCATTATAAGTTTATAAAAAAAATAATATCAAGTGTGTCAAAAAATGATTTCATTTATTTGTTTAGCCAATTTTTTGGAAAAAAAAATTTTGCTGTTTTTATGACGTAAATTTAATTGAAACTGAAATTGGATATAGAAATTTTTGAATTTGTTATAGTTTTTGAAATGCTTTTGGAATTTTGAATAATTTTTAATTTTTGCAATAATTTTAGAATTTTGAAAAAAAATGAATTATTTTATATATATTTTAAGAATTTTGAAAACATTTCAATATTTGATTTTGTAAGAATTTTTGGAATACAGTAATCCCTTGCGCGGGTTCTCATTGCGCGATTTTCCACTGCGCGAGATGAGATTTCAATAATAATTTTCGGACTGTGCGTTTAAAATTTCACACTGCGCGACTTAAAATTTGTTATAGAATATGTTGGTGAATTTCGTAAAATTAAAATGAAAAAAAAATGGAATTTACCATAATCGAACAGATTTGAAAAAAACCTGACCGACACGCTTTTATGTTATGGCTTTAAAATTTGTTTACGGGTATGATATCGAAAAAATATAGGTCTTAGAGGTTTTTTTTTTTTTGGAAAAAATTCATAACTTCGGTTCTATTAATGATAGAAGCTAATGTTTTATTTTTATCTAAAGTTAAGAAATAGAGTTTTAATACAAAAGTATAGTCAATAAATACGCCAATCTAAAAACAATTCCTGGAGCACGAGGAACATTCACTCATACATTCCTACAAATGATGCATCAATCGTAGCTAGACGTTATTCTAACTCTTCGGAATTTGGAAATGTACGGAAATGTAAAATTAAATAAATGATAAAAAATGTGTAAAATATTTATTTTGAGTTAAAATTAAAAATTTATTATAAAAACATATATGTAAATCCAAAAAAAATGTTCATTTTTTAACTCCACTTTTTTTTATGATGAACAATTTTAAGTCGTGTTGCAATAAAATTATTAAAAAAAAAAACAACAAATTTTCCCCTCCTGAATTTTTTATAAAATGTTAGTAACATATGTACCTTCCACATATTAAAAAATAAAAAATTTGAAAAAATGGCATTTCTAGAAAATCGAATTTGAGCTTTTTACCGTTATTTTTCAAAAAGAAAGTGTTCAAGGTCATGTAATGTGAGTTTTTATTTTGATTAGTTCAATACCTACATTTTGAGCTATATAATATTAAAATCAGCTCAGTAGTTTTGACTGTAGAGCCATTTCAATACACCATTGTCGAGCAATTTCTTGATTTTTCAACACCTTGTATCTTAAGACACGGTTAAAAAAAAAACTAAAAACACAGAAAATTTTTTTTTATCGATGTCAACAAATTCCAATACCTAAATATACAAAATTAAAACCTCATTTCCAAAATTGCATGTTTTTGGCTGATTTCACGTGTTTTTCACCTATTACCAGAACCGAAGTTATGAATCTTGGAAAATAAGTCTTCAAGCCAAAAATCACGAAATCCTCGAAATTTAGAACCGCTCTATTTTCCAAACAAAAAACTCTGGAGCACGTATATCTTTTTTTCTATTCATATAAAACCCCGAAAAAAATATCAGCCAAATCAAAAATGTGTCGGTCAGAAAGGTGTTCGTTTTGTAAATGATCCATTTGTGTAGCAATTTGCATTACCTATTCAATTTAGTTTTAACTGTGTGGCTGGAACATTCAATAAAGATCAAATTCAATTTCAAGACAGTAAAAGTAGCATATTCTAAACAAATTTATATTACTGATACTATTTTTTAAATTTGAGTTGTTTTTCTAAATGTTATTTATGTTAATTTATCTATTAATATTTTTAGAATTTTGGAAAAAGTTTTAATTTTCGATTTTGTTATAATTTTTGAAAAAAGTTTCAATCTTTGATTTTGTAATAATTTTTGGAATATCTTGTATATTAATACACTAAAGAAAAACTTTGTACAGCCTAAGGCTTTTTTATTCGAATTTTGATTCATTTGAAATTTTCACTGCTAACTGATATTAGTGTAACTTAGATTTTAAAGATTTTTAGGATTTTTCGGATCATAAATAAAAGAGTTATAGACGAATTAAAATGTATTTTTGAATTTAATGGCCTCCCACATACAATATGAAAATGGAATTGCCCAAGTATATATTTTTTTTTCACAAAAACGATAAGCAGGCTACAGACCTTCAATCAATTTGTCAATCAATTCGAAAACGAAAACAAACGAAACAAAATTTAGTGTAAAAATCCCCTAAATTTAATTTCGTTTATTTTCGTTTTCAATTGATTGACAAATTGATTGAAGGTCTGTAGCCTGCTTTAAGAGAATATAAAAAAATTAATATACAAAAATTAAATTTAGTATTTTATATTTTCTTTTCAAATTTCAATTTAGTTTATGAATTGATTTAGGAGTGAATAGACGTAATATTTTTCTTAGTTTTTTTATTATAGGAGTGGATAGACGTAATATTTTTCTATGAATGTTGTGAATGAAGAAATGAATTGCACAGGTGTTTATCATTTTAAAATTCATGTCTTTGTTAAATTTGTCAGATGAAGATAGAATTGACTCGACGTGATAATGGTATGAGTGAGTTTATATTATTTTTCTTTGTTTTTTTATTATTACTAGGAGGACCCGGCGTGCTTCGCTACGCTTATAAATAAAGTTTTTCAAGTTTTCAAGTAAGCTTATTTGATCTCTAACTTATTTGATCGCAAATTCGTCATATATCCGAACTGATCAGCTAGAGTTCTGATTATTTTTCATTCATATATTTAAAAAGAAAAATTAAAAATTATAGCCGTGTTCGATTTGACTGATGTAACTGAAACAACTGAAAAATTGTATGCAATTGTTGTTGTTTTTTTCAGTTGTTTCAGTCAAATCGAACGCACCTTATATGCTAGCATTTCTCATTACCACTTTTTGAAATCATTGCTTCTACGTCAACAAAATGTCTACGCAAAAACTTTATTTATCAGCGTAGCGAAGCACGCCGGGCCCTCCTAGTTTTTATAATTTTTATATCTCAGAGCTTGAAATTTCAGCCCTCCATATTTTATTATTATTATCTAACGTTTAATAATGCAGACATAAAAATAGTTATAATTAATTATTGATCAAGAATGTCGAATATTTTTTTAAATGTCTTGCAACATATTTTCTTTTTCTTATGACAAAATGTCCCAAATATTCAATGACAAAATAATAACAAAAAACAATCTTTGCTGTGTCAAATATTTTTGTTTGAAATAAAATAAAATTATAAAAATCAAAAGAAGAAAAATGATTTCGGGATGTTGTCTTAAGAATATTTATTGTAATAATCAAGAAATGTTAGAATGGGCGACAACAAAGTGTTAAATATTTTTTTATTCGCCTATATATTAAAGTGTTACTTTATTACTGTGATTTGCGGCTTTAAAGTATCACTTTTCAGCTATTTATTTTGTCGTCATAGCTACGTCCAAAAAAGTAAAAAGCATTTGTATTTGTTCAAATTCTATGAAAAATAAATTTTTTTATCAAAGCAACCCGCAAATTCAAAATTTCATTATCCAATTAAAATAGTTGTTATCATTTGTTGTCATAGAATTTGGAAAAAATAATAAATATTTTTTCAAAGGTTACTTGTTCCACATATTTTGATTTTAAAATTTATGAAAATTTGTAATTTTAATTTAGAATAAACAACTTATTTACAATATTTTGCTTGCGGCGAATAAAAAATAGTATATGATGCACGGACGTAAGCTATTTTGGACTTAATGTGGGTGCAAATCTCGGCTAGCGCCTCGATTTGCAAACTCCACATCCGTCCAAAATCTTTAGCTTTACGTCCTAGCATCATAATGTACTATTTTCTTTTGTTGTTTTGTGTGAAGACATATTTATGTTTGTCATTAAAACTTTCCTTACAATAAAATGTTGGGGTTTATTGAAAGCGAGCAAGTGCAATTTTGTATTTCAGTTTTTTGTTCTTTACAGAATAATTTTCTGGAGTCAATTACTGTTAGACTGATATAACTTTTTTTTTGCAATGTTACATGGTTCGTTCAAGTAGAATAATAGGATAATTTTATTTAGTTTTTGATAATTATGTTTGAAAGAAATTATTTGACTGTTCGATAGAGAAACATCACTGATCTGTATGAGTATAAGTATAAGTATGAGTATGAGTATGAGTATAAGTTGAGAAATTTGGAATGATTATACGAAGGAGATGACGTTCAGACGTGGAGGAGTAAAGTATTTTTGGGAGTCCTCATTTTGGACAAAACCTAGGCACTTGTTTGGAAAGAAGCAGGAACTTGATGTTGGTTTCGATGGCCTAAGAATTACGATTGCTGATCTTTTGATAGGCAGTGGTGTCAGAAATTAACGAATCCATGTTTCGGATTATTTTGGATTAGGACCCGTGCGCACACACGGGTACAATATTGTGTTTAATATTCACTTTAATTTGATTAATGTTTAATTATAACTTCAAAGTTTTTACAATTTTTATAAATGATAACAAATAAATGTTACACAATTACATATATTTTTTGTGACTCGAAGTCTTGATGGTTTTTTTCAGAGTGTCGAGTTTTTTTGTTTTTTTTAATTAGATTTGTGATATTCGACATATTCGAGTCAGCAGAAATTAATGTATTTTTTTGTAAATATTTTATAAATTTAAATTGCAATTTAATATTGTTAATTGTTAATTGTGCAGCTTAATATTAATTTAATAAATCTGATTCAATTGCAGTTTGTACTTATGAAATACAGAGTGGTTCGAAACATTTTGATATAATCAATTATGGAGGCTTTTCGTCGAGATTGATAATTTTAGAAAAAAAAATTGTTGATTTTAGGGGACCGAATATTTAGTTTAGAGACGGCATTATGGTTATTAGGAGAACCATTTTCGGGTCAAAACTTGTAAGGGAATAGATTACGAAGTAGACATTTATTAGAGCCTTAACTTGAAAAAGGCCTACGTACATGTTGGAGGGGAGATAATTTCTCTTTTGTCGATAATGTTGTTGAATTCTTGTAAATTTGTCTGGTTTTGTGAAGAGACGAACAAAAAAACTAGATGTTGCAAATGATTTCTGAGGTGACGTAGTTATGAGTTTGCTTGCTGAGACGTTGAGTGAAGTGATTGCGAGGCTGAAAAACATATACATAATATTTTAAAGAATTAGACCAAGATCAGCTTCTTTCCGAATTTTCTTTTGAGCCTATAGTATAGATCCTCGTTGTAAGGTCAAAAAGAAATATGTATAAATGAGGTTTCTGAATAATTCATGATGCTTGTTCACCAAAAACAAATAAATTCGTCCGATTATAAATAATAAATAAATAATAATTATTATTAATAAATTATCATTCGAAACCATTTCGCTAATTTATGATCGATGACTTATAGGTCGTCAGTTTTTGTCTTTTGTTTCAAACTTCAGTCAATTCTAAATCCATACAGACTTTTTAATTCTGCACAGTTAAATATAATTATGTGAACAGCCGATATTCTCTTATTAGTGGTGTTATTATGTCATGATTTTTATGTGAATATATTATTCGAATAATTGTGATATTTTTTTAACCAATCTACCTCTATCAAAAAAAAATTTTCTTCAAAAACAACTTCAGTGGCATCATCTCAAACCATTGATTTTTTTTTTGTTTTTTGAAAATCACAAATCACCACCAACGAATTATTTTTTTGGTTTACTGACATTTTTTTTACATAAAAAAAATTAAAATTTGAAATTGAAACTATAAACCCACAAGAAAATTTTGTTTTGAAAAACGAAAAAAAAAAAATCCAATAAAAATGTTTCTTCTAAGATTTATTAGAAATAAAATAAAATAAAAATCCTTTGGTAAAAAAATATAATAAATAATATAATTATGAGTAAGAAAAACATAGAGCACAAGATTTTTTCGTTTTTATACATACATATATCATATATATTTTTTTTCTTCAAGTTTGTCTTTTGTCTTCTCCTCGGAGTGACGTCTTCAGAATATTATCATATAAATCGTTACTTTTTTTGTACTTGTTTTGTTATTCATACATTTGATTGAAATACTTGATTTGTCTCAAGAGATATGGATCGTTAAAAAAAAAATCTTAACCAAAAATAAGAAAAACAAAAAAGTTGGCAACTAAGATTGTAATTGAAATTTAAAAAAAAAAAAATTTGAAAATCTGCCAGACTTTACGGTGGACATAAAAAATGTAATTAATTTTTTCTTTTTTGTTTTTTTTTTTGTAGGATATACAGTGTCGTATCAGGAATTACGAATGGCTTGTAACTTTTTGAGAGATGTATTAGGTAAGTTTTTGTATTGTTACAATTATTAATTCTGATGTGAAGTATCGATGACTAACTTTTGGACATTTTTCGAAGTTGAGTAATAAAACTCAAATTGTATATTTAGTTTTCGTTTTAGCAGGCCTGATTGGTCAAACCTACGCCACGTCTGATTTATAGTTACCACTACCAGCATTGAGACTCGGCGCTTATTTACTTTTATGTGAAACTATTGCCCATATTACTTCGGTCTGTCGGCCGTCCATCATTACCTACGCTGCAGGGAAACCCGCTGGACGGATTTCAAAAATTTTCCTTTCTAAAAATAGGTATTCTCAAGGGACAGGTCCGAAAGGACGCTGTGTTCGATAACTGTATCGGAAGTGTGTCAAAAAAATCATTAAGTTTGTCAAAAACAGCTAATTTTCATATTTTTGGCTTAAAAAACGTCCATTTTAAGTGTTTACGAGTAGGAAAATTAAATTTGGAGAAATCTTGATGATGGGGATTGGTATGTGAGATCAAAAACTAGATTATTGCATTATAAGTTTGTCAAAAAAATGATGTTGTCAAGTGTGTCAAAAGAAAGGTTTTTATTTATTTTTACCCAATTTTTTTTAGAAAAAAATAAAATTAATAGTTTGTATGACATGAAATTTTATTATTATTATTGAGAATTATGGCATTATATAAGTTTGTCAAAAAAATAATGTCAAGTGTGTCAAAAAATTATTTCATTTATTTTTTGTGCCAATTTTTTGGAAAAAAATGTAACTGTTTTACGACGTAAATGTAATTGAAAATGAAATTGAACATGGAAATTTTTGAATTTGTTATAGTGTATAATTATTTTATATTTTTGGAATTTTAAAAAAAGTTTCAATTTTTGATTTTGTAATAATTTTTGCAATATTTTTAGAATTTTGGAAAAAGTTTTAATTATTGATTTTGAAAGAATTTTTGGAATATTTTTAGAATTTTGAAAAATTTTTAATTTTTGATTTTATTATAATTTTTGGAATTTTGAAAAAATTTTCAATTTTTGATGTTGTAATAATTTTAGCAATATTTTTAGAATTTTGGAAAAAGTTTGAATATTTAAGAATTTTTGGAGGCCGCGCACCTAGATGAGATTTATGTAGCCCCAAGCTAGCTTCTGCCTGTGGGTACGAGTAGACATTGCCTGCTGCTCCAGTTCAAATATACGAAGTGTGTGCGTAACAAAAGATAAAAAAACGGAAAAAGAGAAAAGGCAAGTGAACAAAATGCACCCTGGCGACCTCCCTGTAAGAACAAACCGCGATACGTCCAGCTCCATAATCCTAACACATTCACACACTCGCGCACGTAATCCACTCACTCGCACACACACACATACTCACACACACATGCACACATCCATGCCCATACACGTATTCACACTACGCGATACGGCCAAGCCACCATATTCAATCCAATAGACTCGCTTGTGATCATCTTCATGATTGTGGTTAAGTACGATAGGAGATATACAATCAGTATTCAGAATATTTTGAAGACAGAAAGAAAAATTCAGGAAGAGAATATCAGATGACGAAAGATCCAGTGCTCGACGCCTTGAACATAATGACTAAAAATTGATGTTTAACCAAATTCAGCGCATAACCTCGTTGTGAGAGTGGATCTTGTTTTAGCTTTCCGGTAATCGATTGTAGAGCTTTCTAAGCAACATGTCGTACATCAAAATTTACTACAAGCTGTTCGACTGCTTCCGCTAGTATAGACCTATCCTATTTGTATAACTCATTCCAGGAATCAATCAACGATGTCAATATATCTACATGTTTTGAAATTGTATTTAATACAATCACTTCAGCACCACACATAGGCTTAACAAGCTAAATGCATATCCCTATATGTCGTTGTAATACTTCTGCCAATAAAGTTCCGAGCTTAATAAAAAAAACATCAAAAAAAAACTTCTTCAAAAAATAATATTACAATCATTAGCACATCGTAATGTAGTATACGATTTATCGAATGGACCAAAACATTATCCGTTGACACGCCACCATTGGACTAAACAATTATGTGATGTCAATAGAATGACAACATTGTTCTTCATCTGCAATATCCTCCTTTACCAATATACTCGCTGCTGCTAATTCACGAATTTCTCTTTTCATTCCATCATCAACTGTATGATAAACTAAATCCCTTGATGAATTAAATATTGATACAACATTCATTTTTTTTATAATTATTTGTAAGTTTTTATCAATAAATTTTTTGTTTTTACAATATTTATGGAAAATCTTTTTTTACATATTTCTAATTGGAGTTGCTCATACGTATCCACATCCGCACGCTTATACACCTACATACATATCCATAATCACTCATACCTAAAAATAAAACAAAAGTAAATATGACTCACACCATATGTATTCCAGATCTCACTTCTTCGTCCTCTTTTAAATCACCACTTCATTTGACCTCCTCCATTGTTGAAGTTTGGTAAGGTATTGTTTTCACCAGCGTGGAAGTTGAACAGAGTAAAAGAAATTTGACAGGATCTACTGCCGGGAACCAGCGGATGGTGATAACCCGTGAAACGCGTCTCAAATTTGTAATAAACGTGATGGCGGAATTGTAAAGTATTCCTCTAGTAATCTAACCACTGAGGTATTTTTATTTAGGTTCTTGAATTTGGTACGCCAACTACCATAGATACCTGTGTACGAGGCACTGCACCTAATATGCAGTCGTCTATAATACGGCAATTATCTCCTAAATCAACCATACAACATGTTCCAAAATGAATTCCAACAAAAAAGCAAGTCAGGAAAGTTAGCGCAGTATTTTTTCGTTGATCATTGGTATCTTTCGTTTTTTTAAATTTCTTTTATATGGATGTTACGCTTCCGCACTAAACACAACATTGAATTTAATTTCCCCTTTTTTATTAAACAAGATGTTGATTAAAACAATTATTTATTCTTTTATTTAAAAAAGCATTAATTTAATTTTATCACTAAACAGGTAATCATTTCATTTTTATTTTCTGAACAAGTTGGAATTTTAATGATAATGCTTAACCAGCAATAATTTACAGTTCCTTTTTATTATCATTAATCTAGTAATTAATTTACTTATACAACTAAACGAGCATGAATTGACAATTTTCACTAAACAATTTTCAACTTAAACTGCTACTATGACACATATAATAATTTACTGTTTTTCACTGAACAATCTTCAAGTTAGACTTTTACTATGAGACATATAAGAATTAACAGTTCTTTCATATTTAATCTAGCATTAATTTGCTTTTTATATAAAACATGCATGAATTTACCTTTATTTATTTCTAGACTTTGCATTAAGATGAAATATTTTCCACTAAACAGGACATTAATGTGATTTATTCACTAAATACAACTTTCCGCTAAATCTGCCGTTAGTCAAACATCAGAAGATCAACTTTAATTTATGTTCTATTTATTTATTATTAAAGACAGGACTTTTCCGCAATTACAAAAAAAACTAATAACCCTAGTAACTTTTACTAACTTATATAAAAAAACACTGATCAAATTGGAATTACAAACAGAACACATTAGTAAAAATAAAAAAAATCCCTGCTTCACGCGGATAATTAGAACTTCACAATCCAAATGTCAAAATATCAGTTCTAATCAGAATAAATAAATCGACTGACCGCCAAACACCCTCTATCAACTGGTATTTATATCAGATTAACGGTCGTTTTCAGACAATAATCATACGATAAGTTTGTTTCTTGAGAACTTTTTCGTTAAGTACCCACTAAAGAGTTTGCACAACTAACTCATATCAAACTTGAAAAAAAATTCTGTAAAAAAGAAGATTACGAATTATGTTGGAAAATGGTAAAATTAAATTCGAAAGTTCCAGTTAATATAAAAATATAAATTTAATGCGTGTGAGAAAGTAGTGCGACTCCAAATTACGAAGTTTGAATAACAGCTTCATTACAATTATTATTGGAATTTAGAAAAAGTTTAAATATTTGATTTTATTCTAATTTTTGGAATATTTTTGGAATTTTGAAAAAGTTTGATTTTATTTAATTTAACAATATTTTTGGAATTTTGATTATAATTTTCCGGCAACGTATTGATGTTTCGTGTTAGTTTTGTAATAAATTTTTAAACAGAGGTAAAAAATACTTGTACTTTAACAAAGAGTTATGTTTGATATACATTGCTGCCCAAAACTAAAAACCATGTCCTCATAAAAGTTTTTTGCCGAAAACTATATCAAAATCCTTAACCCAGACCGAAGTCTTGATATCTCAGAGCTGTGAGATTTCAGCCCCTCCATATTTTCTTATATAATTCATGCTGGGTAGGTAGCATCAGTGCAACTTTTTTTCTAACATTGAGCTACCTTCTTGTTTCACTGATTAGATCGTGATCATGACACAATCGACTTTCCCCAAGGCGTCAGAAAACATATGTATAACTTAACTGATTTCCAATCCATATAGCCCCGAAACATGATTAGATTGCTATTTAAATCGCATACGATGCCCAAGATTTTAATACTTTTATCATTGTTCTGTTCTATTGTTTTCGTTTCCTGATCATCCTTATTGGTATCTTAAATTTCGATGAGCGTTTGCGAAGACTTAATCCAGGCATATTTTGAGATTGCGTGTCAAAACGCCGATGATGTGAACCCGACCGTTTCCGATCGTTAGTGTAATAAAAAAATAAATAAGCCAATTTTTATTTGTTTTATTTTTTTGCTAGTTTTGACACTGAATAGCTCGAAATTTTTTAATACATTTAGAGACAAGGAAAGTTGAAAGTTGAAATCTGCTCAAACATGTTAACCGATTTAATGAATTTTTTGGTTTTAAAAGGTTTTAAATAAGACTTTATAAAAACACCAGAATTCCCGGTGAACTTCGTACCACCTACAATTTATTTGTGGATAGAATTTGATCAGCGATTATCGATCCTAATTGACATTCTACCTCCAATTCACTGAGATTAATAATAACGGCTGCATCGTATGGTTTAAATTTTATTTGGCTATTAAACGAAACTATTATTTACAGTTATTCAAAAGAAATTATTATTACTATTTTTTATTATTAGTTTTAATTTTATCTTAATGCGATATGATGAACAATATTTTTTATTGATCCCTGACGGGCATATACGAACGAATTTGAAGGTTCTCCAACCCTCAAACACACAACATATAATTGGCCATGCGAAAAGCACGTGGTTTCTAGATGCAGCCCACAAACTGACATTGTTTGACCTTGTGACTTATTAATATAGTCAGAATGCTAATCGAATTAGAAATTGGAAACGTTCAAATGGAATGGGCGAGTCTGGGAGATGATATGAAGGGTAACTCAAACTCCGGACTTGAAAGTCGATCCACTGTTTCACACGCCTTGAATTTGCATTGGCAGAGGCTTTCATAGTTGTTTTCGTTTTTTTTCTTTACACATGGTTTCTTATACTCAATCCATGGTCGTCATCTGTAATGGTTTCCGTTGAAAAATTGTCATAACCCAGTTGTGTGCTATTTCTCAATATAATTTTTTTTGATATTCAATTTATAATCGTTAATCGTTAATGTCATTGAGCCGTATCCGCGCGATTTTTATATATAATGATTACCATCATGATTATTCAATGAGTATTCAATATTTTGTATTACGTAGCTTCCTATTTTAATACCCGGTGATTGTAAGAAGTTGTTTGCTGAGTACAATAAAATGAAAGAACGATGGGGTATAATAACACGAAATTTCCCTAATTTGTATTCGCTCTAATTCTCAAGGGATGGGAGGAATCAATCAATGGATTACGTCACGTTTGTCGTCGTGCCCTGAACCTTTTGAGTTGCGTTTGTTACATTTTCTAACGTATAATTTCCTATATTCAATTTGTGAATGTTGGTTGATATAAAGTTAGCATAGAACAGTTGTACAATAACTTGTACTATTCCCATGTAAATGCCCTACAATCGTTTCATAGTCAATGTTTCTGTTTATAATTGTCTTCCAATTTTAGTACAAAATAATAGTAAAGACAGATAACTAACGAGAGGGGAAAACAATAATTCACCACCGGTCGTTACCTTTTGGTTATAAATACGCCTATCCACGTATAGAGATCCTCTTATTTCGATTATTCGATTCTGATTTGACAGAACACAGCTGTTTTTCGTATTTGTAAGATATACATCAGATTTTTTGTCTTGTCGTGTCATTGTGTTTTGCCCGCTGTAAATTTTAATACAAAAAGAAAATAATGTATGGAGTCTAAACCATTCAGGAAGATGGAAAAAAGATCGAATTATTGATATACAAAAGGTAATGATACTCATTTTTTTGGTAATTCTGTGAAACATTATATTCTTATCTGTGATACATAAAAAAGGAAATGACTGTGAAGATTCAGTAATCGCTTGCGAGATACGTTTTAAATTATAAAACAAAACATAATTGTATTTGCCTAAAATTATTTATTTAAAAAATTCTGTGACAGCATATGATGCAAAGGAAAAGAACTGTGATATATTGTCAAACAAAGAAAAACCAAAACCTGATTATGGTTGAATAAGTTAAATGTGAAATTTGTTTTTGCACTCGTATGCGATATTCTGTGTAACTTAAAAAAAAATAAGAAAGTCTAACTGTATTGAACAAAAACAAAATATATATTTATTGAAAATTCTTTGTTAGGATACGATACCAATAACTGTGATAAACTATCAGTCTATTAAAAACATAAGATTATTAGAATCAATTAATTGTTCCAAATCGGTGCAAAATGCTGTGTAAAAACTATATTTAAATTATAATTGTAATTGAATAAAATAATTATTGAATTTATGTCATAACATTTTTGTTGCTAAGTGCTGTGATAAACGGTTATACCATACAAACTGATCCCATATATATGAAGTGATCATATTAAGTCGATGATAGCGATTGTTTCAAGTTGAAATGACCCGGTGAATATGACTGGCTGGTAAACGCTTTCAAGATCTGAATTTATCCTAAATAATTTATCGCTTGCTGCAACTACATCCGGGGTGCTGAACACTTTTGATACACCGCCGTGTCAACTTTTTTTTTGTATTATGTATTGTCAACCTCCGAATGCAAGTTAGTTGATGCCGTTCAGCAAAGTCACGACCACAGTTATCTTCAACGAGTTTTGCTTTATTATTATTATTATCTACACTCTTCATATTCATCAACGGGCTTGGAGCGTAACAATTGGTCCAACATTGCAGTAGTCCGGAACACGGTACTTATATTCAATAATGAACGGGACGAGGAGGAATGATTAATTGAATTTTTATTTGGATTGGGGTCTGGACTAACGATGGGGTGAGTCGTATTCTTTTTATTATTATAGGTATTTATGTATGTATGATTGTGTATGTGTGTATATATGTGTGGGCGTATCTAGATGGGGTAAGTCTTATTTTAATTGCATTTAATTTTTTTTTAGGAATGATAATGGATATATATGTGGGTGTTTGAGCGTGTGTATATGGACGTGTGAATGCGGGTACGTAAGAGCGAGTGTATCTGATGCCTGCACGCATGCCTGATAGACTACAAATATAACAAGTAAATAATAATTCTCCAGAAATATTGGAAGACAAAAATTTATGCTACAAACAAAAAAACAAAAAAGAAATAATTATAGACAAAAACAGTTGGTTTATCACGATTTAATCAATCAAAGGATGTGGGTTATCATAGGTTGGATGATGGAATGAAAAATAAAGTACGTCAGTTAGTTGTAACCAATATATTTTTTTTTCTCAGTTATTGCGTCTCTACGGGTATTATTGTGTCCATGCGATGGTTCTTGTTATATTACAATGTGAGGATGGTGTCAATATCATTTCGGAAGTAATGATTTTAGAAGCTTACCACAGCTGTTAATGACATGCATGGTTAAACCTCAATTTAGTCATTGTATTCAAGCCGTAGAGCATTATGTTTTTTTCATCGCCTGATATTCCTTTCCTGCAATTATTCTTTTTGTTTGCCATCAAAAGTGTTTACATCTTAGCTGTAAATTTCATATGGTATACATCCACCCGAATGAAAATCATATCAAGCTACAATGGTTGGTTGAATATGGTATCCGGGCGGTATCGCGTAGTGTGAATGCGCATACGGGTATAGATGTATACAGGTGTGTGTGAGTATGTATATGTGTGTGTGTGTGTGTGAGTGAATGGATGACGTGCGAAAGCTTGTGAATGTGTTATGGTTTTGGGATAGGACGTGGTGATCGTGGTTCTCATCATATACGGGGGTCGCCAGAGTCTCCGTCTTTCACTTGCTTTTTCTCATTTTCGTACTTATCATGTTTCTCGCTTACTACATTGTTTATTTGTGCAGAAGTAGCAGGATTTCTTACTCGATCTCACAGATTGCAGCTGGTCTCTCTGGCGTTTACATCCCATGAAGGGATTTTGCCGTCTGTGCAATAAACTTCCAATCATCTCGTTCCATGACCAGTTGATCCCAGTTTCGACATCCTATATCACGAAGGTCTTGGATGATGTCATCACGCCAGCGTTGTCTAGGTCTTCCTCTTCGACGAACACCAGCTGGTTGTTGTTGCGACGCTTTTTTTATCATTCTATCTAATGCAGCCCTTTCTACATGACCAAACCATCTGATCCGGTTAGATTTAATGAATCCGATTACATCGCAGCCTCCAAGAAGCTGTCGGATTTCGTGATTCATTCGGATTCTATACTGATTTTCAGCAACTTTACATGGACCATAAATTGTTCGTATGACCTTCCTCTCGAATGTTGATAAAATTCTACAATCGGAGGAAGTCAGTGTCCAGCTTTCACTTCCAAATGTAAGCACAGGTCGGATTAATGCTTTGTAAAGTGTGAGTTTACACGACCGCGAAAGATGTTTTGATCGCAGAAGTTTTGAGTATGCGTAGAAAACTCTGTATGCGGCAGAGACACGGGCTTTGATATCTGCCTGCATGTCATTTGACGATGTTATTACAGACCCAAGGTATTTGAAGTTTTCCACGCCTTCCACTTCGTAGTCGCCAGTATCCAGATTTCCGGGAGGTATGTTCTTAGATGTTGTTAACACTTTAGTTTTGCCGGTGTTGATGCATAATCCAAGTCGTTTAGCATTTCTTTCAAGCTGAGAGAGACTATCTTTAATATCGCTCGTTCTACGTCCGAGAAGCACAATATCATCTGCGTAGCCAAGAACTTGACTAGATTTATTATATATGCAGTTTTGCGTCTCAATTCGTCTTTTTCTTATCGCGTACTCCAGCGCCAAATTAAACAGTACAGGCGCGAGTACATCACCTTGTCGAACACCTGATGTTATATCGAAAGGATCAGAATTTAATCAATTTAATCCCGATGTTGTGAGCTTGCACAGAGAAACAAGTTTCTCTGAGATACCAAGGCATATGAGTGCGGACCAGAGGTTATCGCGGATGATACTATCATATGCTTGCCTGAAATCAACGTAGAGCTGGTGAATGCTGATGTTGTAGTCCCAACATTTTTCCAAAATCATCCTTAAGGTAAAACATTGATCTGTGGTTGAGCGGTTGGGACGAAAACCACACTGATAGTCACCGATGATAGATTCGGCGAACGGGATGAGTCGAGCAAGTACGACATTAGCTAGTATTTTATATGCTGTGTTCAACAGTGCAATGCCACGATAATTCGCACACTTTAGACGGTCACCTTTCTTATGTAGCGGAACAATGAGAGCTGTTTTCCATTCAGCAGGTAGTTCTTCTTGGTCCCAAATTGCAAGAATCAGATCGTATATACGTGAGACCAGAGCTGCTCCTCCATTTTTCAAAAGTTCTGCGGGAATTCCATCGAAACCTGGTGATTTGCCATTTTTCAGTTTTTTAATTGCAGCTTCCACTTCCTCTATTGCTGGGTAAGGGATAAAAATCTCCTCAGTTGATGGAGCAATTGCTCGAATAGGATGAACTTCATTCGTCCTATTCAATAGGTCTTGAAAGTGGGATCGCCACACTGCCAGCACATCACGTTCACTTGTTGTAAGTTCATTATTTTCATTTTTGATGGCTGTAGATCTTGGGTGGAAATCTTTTGTCAGATTCCGTGCATTGGCAAAGCACTCTTTTGAATTTCCGTTGGCCGCATGTTGGTTGATGTCTTCAATGCAGCTCTTCATGTGTTCGCGTTTCTTTTTACGTAGAAGTTTTGCTGAGGCTTTCCCGGCGCATAGATAATCAGCTTGGGAGCTTCGGGTGTTCCTTGTTAACCATTTTTCTCGCAGTTTTTGTTTATGTTCAACGGATTGGCGGCACTCGTCGTTGAACCATTCGTTGTGTGATTTCGGTGGCCGCTTTCCGATTGTAGTTTGTGCTGCGGCTATAATGGTTGATTGAAGCGTTTGCCATTCTTCTTGTATGTTTAATGGCATCTCAGAAGAGATGTCATGCTCTTCTATGTTTTGTGTTATTATTTCCTGATATCTGTTCAGCGTTTCCGGATGTTTAAATGCATCGACGTTCCAGCGCACGGTCTTTTTTGCTTGTCTATTAAATGTAGATGATAATTTGCACTTGTACTTAAAGATGACAAGCATATGATCAGTGTCAATATCAGCACCTCTGTATGATCGAACGTCAGTTACACTTGTGGAGTGTCTCTTAGAAATCATGACGTGATCGATTTGATTTTCCGTTCTTCCGTCATTTGATTTCCACGTTGCCTTGTGAATTCTCTTATGAGGGAAGAAAGTGCTGGAAATTACTAGATCATACATCATAGCCAGCTCGGCTGCGCGAAAACCGTTATTGTTGCTGTTATGATGCAAGCTGTTAGGGCCGATATGTGTTTTAAGTTCTGCAATCCTACCGATTTGAGCATTAAAGTCACCTACCAAGATTTTTATATCGTGCCGCGGGATTTTATTGATGACTTCTTCGAGTTCTAGGAAGAACAGGTCTTTAATATCATCTGCTTTATCTTCAGTAGGTGCATGAACATTGACGATCGTTACATTGAATTTTTGCGTGCGGATTCTCAGTGTGCATAACCGCATATTAATTGGGCAGAAGTCGATAACATCCTGATTCACGCGACGGTGTATAAGAAAGCCAACTCCAAATTCTCCTCCGTTTTGATGACCGCAATAATAAAGAGTGTATCCTTTCGCTGTTTCATGGATTCCACTACCTGGCCATCTTAGTTCTTGTAATGCCACTATATCTAGTGTGTAGCTCTCGACTTGTTGTGTGAGTTTTAGGAGATCTCCTGGTCTTCTAAGGCTTAGCACGTTCCAGGTTCCCATTTTTAAATCGTAGTCCGGGTACAGTTTCCGAGGTCGTTCCAATGATTCCGAGATATTCCGAGGCCTGTGTACAGAATTCATGACAATAATTTTTTTACGGAAATGGGGTGTTAGCCCTTCGCCCAACCCAAACTTTCGTGAATGGGTTCGTTCTACATCTTAAGGTCACCAAAAACAACCTTTTTACACGTTTATATAGCGAGCCGCTAGATCCAAGTCAGACGCCCGCTGCAAGCCGCCCCTAACATGGAGAACAGACGCTTTCTACACATATATATAGCGAGCCGCTTGATCCAAGACAGACGCCTGCTCCAAGCCGCCCCTAACATGGAGAACAGACGCTTGAGTTGCATTGGTTTTATGGCGCCAATGACTCGCAGAATCATTGAGTATAAGCAGTATTTACTCTGTCCCTCTCAGCCACACCAACCTAATTCTGTTAGCGTTACCCAGGTAGCACGGCGTGGACGTAGAATTTCGGATTTCGCTACCCAACTATGGCCACCATGCCACTTCATTGTTATTCAACGAAGCAGCGCTTCATTACAGAGAGCCGTGGTAAAAGAACAATTTTACCTTATTGCAATTTCAAAATTTCACCTTGAAACATGCCGTTTAAAATTGTAGCTTTAAGAACATTGCCTATGATTTTTTTTATTACCAATTACGTACCATTGCATAGATTTGGTGCATTCAAATTTCTAAGCAAAGTAATTGGTGAACAATTCTTCAGTCGCAAATTATGTGGTGACATACCAGTTAAATACAATGGATTGAAGAAGTCAACAGGACAGTTGACAACTGTCTCAGGATCGACGAAAGTGTCAACCAATTTTAATGATATTTCATTGCGAGGCTGTTGTATTTTAATTTTTAATAACTGTTGTATTTTAAAACTAATTACGTCGATATCTATATTTTTTGCGGCCGAAATAGCTCGCTCACGTAGCCACACATGATTAGTGTAATGAGCTTGTAAATTTGGAAATAAACTTTCAATCAAACCATCTTTTTAATCCAACCATCGTAACTTTTCTTAACCGGGTTACAATTATTTAGTTCGATCACTAAATCAGGAAATTTAAAAACACAATGGATTTTCTTAACGTTATAATTTTATTCGTTCGAGATTTTACAATAAAAATACTTCTGCTATTACTATTTCCCTTAATTCTTCTTGTACTAACAATATTTCACTACTTATAATTCTTTTTCTTTCTACTTATAACACTGTTAATTTTTAACTCGCCTAATATCACTGCTAAATTTTATACGTTTTCTATCACTGACAAATTTATACTAATCTTATCCTCTAACAACACCTCTTATATATACTACATGAAATAGTCTTGATATCTCGACAATATTCTAGACAGAACACACCCTTTTTTTCTTTCCTCTATCAACATAAACATAATAAGACGATCTTTAAATATTGACACCTTGGTGTGAAATCTACTCTTTTTAATTTGTTGATTCATACCTATTCTCTAATAGATTTACTTTACGTTTACTTTGGTTACCTTGATTTGGTTTTATTGATTTTTATATTTCTTTTGTAGAACTATTTTCTCTAACGAGTATTTCTCGAAAGATGTTCTATTGTGTTGTGTTCTATCTTCTTCCATAATCGTCACAATTTGTTGCAAAAATTGTCTGGGAATCGGATGCATTGTGTATTTTCATGCAATTTTATTTTTCCGTTGCCAATTCTATGCAATTGTTTATTGAATGCTAATGCCAATGGTTGATTTTGAAGATAATCACGCATATTTATGGTAAGGAATAATTTACTGATGCCTCGCCATTGGTGTAATTCTTTCAAGCATGCGTTAATTTCAGCCGCATATGTAGCATGTGAAATGACCTGTATTGTCTGTCTGAAATCACCGGCCACCAGCAGTAAAGCACCACCAAAAAGTCTAGTATTATTAGTGAGGTTTATGCTTATGCCATAGTGCATTTATTTCAGGTAATTTTGCATTTTTCAAAACTTCAGTGATGCCTGAATGCTTCTCTATATAACACATTGCGTCTAGATTTGTACGAATCTTCAATGGTAACTTAAGTGCTGAATGCCCAGTTCGCAAACCATCAATCGATTGCTGCAATGCCTGCGGAAGCAATTACCAACACAATATATTTTTTTTTTAAATAAAAAGTGTTGTGTTATTTGGTTTACAATATGTTTTACAACAGCACATAAATACCTTTTAAGACCTAGGTACCACAACAGCTTGCGCTCTAAAGTGTTGATGAACGCTTTTTTTAAACTTCTGCGGATTGAAATCACCTGAGACTATGGATTCCGGCAAACTATTCCATTTGTATGCAGTTCGGACAAAAAAGTTTTTCTTCGATCTGCCAGTATGACAGCGTGGGATATCGACCGTTTGACCGCTTGCGCTAGCCGATTGCCGAGTGAAACGTGGGTAAGAATAAGTTTGAGGCATGATGCTGCTGATTTCATCTGAGCGCTGTTGATGGCGATATTTGTAAAAAAACAACGAGGTCAGCAACAGTGCGACGATGTTGTAGGGAATCAAGTTTTGATATCAAATCTCGATAACCCACACACAATTCATATAGTCCGATTTTGAACAGAGTCCAAAGGGGGCAAAATGGAAACAGAATCAGCACCCCAAACTTGACAACAGTACTCCCTACAGGGACGAATATTGGACTTATAAACATGGAGCAATTGGTATGAAGTTGTTCACCATTGGTTTATCACACAAACTGAATAAAATATCTTTGGGGAACTCGGTCTTCGATCTGGAAACAATCAACAGCTGTGTTTTGGTAGAGTTGAAATTGATCAGGTTTTAGTCACCTCAATCGGCGACTGATTTTAGGTCTTTATTCACGTTTATGGCAGCGTCTCTCCGGGCGGGATTAATTCGGTTGTGCATTTTACCTTTCGAAGAAAAGGGCTCGAACGACTTGTGCAGAGTACTATCATCCGCAAAACTATTTATTGGGTTGCTGGTGATTTTCAACAATTCGTTTATATAAACCAAAATTAAGGTGGGTACTGAGCCTTGAGGTACACCGGCGTTAATTAGTTTAGACTCAGACGAAAATCCTTCTAAGGAGACCGAAATGTATCGGTTGGATAGAAAATTTTGAATCAGCTTCACAACATTGGGATGAAAACCATACGCAACGAGCTTCTTAATTAAGTTGGCATGCCAGACTCGATCGAATGCCTTGGAGATGTCTAAAGCGATAACGTATGTTTCACCACCTTTATCAAGTATGAATTTCTAGCGCATATTTGTTCCAAATATGCGCTACATAGTTTAATAGATCGGTAGTTGATCTTTTGTTTCGAAAACCGTATTAGCGTATTATTGTCGGCTATTAAATGATTTACTTCCAGAAATTTTGAAATGTGTGTATAGACATAGACGTAAGTTTTGAAGCTTTCGCTCTGTCAATTTCTTACTTTGCGTTTGAGATAATCTGGTTAGATATTTTGTTGGCATTTATATATTGTGATCGGTTAGCGGGAGTTTTGTTATGAATCCATATGTTAAATGATCTACGGTTGTTTCTAAGTGCCGCTTTGGCAGCTTTTGAATACAAGTATTTTTGTTTGGGTTTTACATATGGAGAAAGAGACGAATTTATTGATAGCAAATTGTATGGTTTCTGTAAAGTTTTGAGCAGAAACATTTACATTGTCAGTGTAAAAACAACGACGGTCGAAAGGGAAACTATGGAAGAAATTTTGAAGACCACTCTTATCCATTTTTGAGTGGTGAAATATTTTTCGGGACTTGGGAGCTGTAGTTTTAAGTAAATCAGTTTTAATAACTGATGAAATTAAATAATGATCAGAATTTCCAATACTACCTTCCGCGGAATCGACTCGTAATATCTTGCATTGTGGTAAGATGGAGATCTAAAAGAACACTATTATCACCGCCATTACGGGGAGTAAAGGTTGGGCTTTTAACAATTTGGGATAGACCCTGAGACGCGGCAAAAATTTCTGCCAGCTTTCCACTATTGTCAACATAATCGGTCGATTTGGAGAATTCCAACCATGATTTGTTGTGGACGTTCAAGTCACCGGTAACCATAACCTCACAATTAGGGGACTTCACTCTAATCTCGTCCATAATTTTTGTCAGTAAATTAAAAAAGTTTGGGTTACGTAGTATTATATCTGTACAGATCTGTATCTATGTTAGAGATCTGTTATCTTGTTATCTTGTTATCTATGTTATTATATCTGCAAATATGTATGGCAAGAAACTGATTAGTTTTTGAGCGATAGTGAGCCAAGTTGTGAGGGGTCACCCAAACACCTGTTTTTTTTAAAGCTTAATAACATCTGCACCTGATAATCGAATTGGATGAAACTTGGTACATAAACATTTGGTACGGTTCACAAAAGTTCTGCATCCCAACTTCCGGCTTTTCATTTCCGGTAAAAATGTTTGGTACTCCCAACAAACATTGCAACAATGGTGACACAATAAGCAGGTGTTCGGAGGCCCTCCACCACTTATCTCAATATTGTCCAAAAACTAATCAGTTTTTTGTCATTTAAGTCTCCATATTTTTTCAAAGTGTCACAAAATTGATTAATGAATGAAGTCTGTATGCTACCAACAAACTTTAAAAACCAAGTGCGAAAAGTCAGCAAATGTATGGTAGACCCCCGCCACTTTGATCAATGTGTCCCAAAAGATGATAACTATTTTTCACTAATTGAAACTTTTTCTATAAGTTTCATCACAATCACTTCATTATTATAGGCAGTGAAAAAACTTCAAAAAATTACGAACCAAAATTTTTTACCGGAAATGAAAAGCCGGAAGTTGGGATGCAGAACTGTTGTGAACCGTACCAAATGTTTATGTACCAAGTTTCATCCAATTCGATTATCAGGTACAAATGTTATTAAGCTTTAAAAAGAACAGGTATTTGGGGGACCCCCACCATTTTGTTCACTATCGCTAAAAAACTAATCAGTTTCTTGCCATACATATTTGCATCTTTTTCCAAAGTGTCGTCAAAATTCATTCACGAACGAATGTTTTATGCTCCCAACAAACATAAAAAACATTGTGGAAAAAACCATCTGTTGTATGCTGGACCCCCCAACCCTTTATCCAATGTACTCCAAAAGCTAACAAAATGTTTTTCATGTTACTTGAAAGCGTTTACAAACGTTTCATGAAAATCGATCGGTAATTGTAGGCTACAGTAGGGATAAATATCTAGAAAAAACAACTTTTTAGCCGGAACTGTCAAACCGGAAGTTGGTATGCAGAAATATTGGAAACAGTATTAAAAATTTATATACCAAGTTTCCATAAGATCATAAGTCGGGATTAGAAGTTATTGAAGATTTAAACTTAGAGGTGTTTGGGAGACCCCCCGCCATTTTGTCCAAATTTAAAATTAATTCAGATTTTCCATTTTCAAGTGAACCTGGATCATTTGCCAAAGTTTCATCAAGATCCTATGCAGAAAGGTCTTGACTACATTGCATTTTTATACTGATGTATACGAGGAGCTGACGTATAATCCCCCATCCGCCAATCAGCTGACGACTTTTTTTTCAATTGTTATGGTGTAAACATGCATCATACAAATTTTGAAGCGGCATCAAATAACTTTTGGAATTCGTTTTTTTTACCAGTTTAAAACTCCCCCACAACCACACCCCCCGCAAGTCTGACGGCTGACTCTTATTTTCTACATCACAAATAATTGATCTATCTATAAAAATTAAATTCAATCGGCGTCAAATCACTAACCAAAATGCAACGCTGCCTCCCGGTCTAATAGTTCTTGTTTTGCAGAAATCATAGATACTTGAATGTATCATACGAATACGCGTGGCATACGTAGTATCTGACGCATCACAAAACCCGTGCAGTTGTATCGGTTGATCAGTTGTAAACATCCATCATGGGATTTGAATCTTTTCGATTTCAGGCAATAAGTTGCGAAGAGTTGCCCATTTGTCAGCCAGCTTAGAAGGTAAAGATTCATCCCAATTTATCTTGTTTAGCCACAGTTGTTGAAACAGAATTTTGATTCATACTTCAATGCCAATCAAGTGGATGGAAAATTCTTGATGATTCCGAAAGTATTTGCTGTTTTGTGCTTATTGTCTTGTTTATAACGCTAACTTTAAACATGAAACAGTCTTTTATTGGGTTCCAATATAGTCCTAGAGTATTAAATATACCGGACTCATCATCAATTTTTAAATGTTATAGTTTCTCTATGTTCTTCAAGGATGTTCTGCAATTGAGGTAAAGAATTTGAACACCATTTTCTTAAATTGAACCCACCTGATTGAAAAAATTTAGAAATTTGGCTTTGTAAATTGGCTGCTTCATATTCATTAGCAGCTCCAGACATCATATCATCAACGTGAAAGTTCTGATGAATAACTTTTCCTGCTTGTGGAAACTGGGATTGATTGTCAGCAGACACTGTTCCTATTGGAAGGCTTTGAGATTCACGCCAAATTATCCGTTGGTAGTTGACACCATCGGTAGCGACAGTGATTTGTCGATACATTTTTTCCCCATTAGCTAGCAGTCATTGCAATTTTTTGTTTTAAAAATCGTATTAGCAATGAGAAAAGATCTTCTTGTATCGTAGGCCGACCATGTAAACTGTTATTTAGCGGTATTCCGTTAGAAGATTTGTACGACACGTCGGATACGACTCGCAATTTGGTAGTGGTACTTGATCGTTTCATGACCGAATGGTGCGGAAGATAATACGAGCAGTTTTCAGCAATAAAAATTTCGGCAGGTGGTATTAGCATGTATCCAAGCGACTTATATTCTTTCATAAAATTAAAATAATCAAATTAAAAGACAATAATTGTTTTAAATCGTTTTTCCATTGACAAGAGACGAGTAATTGCTGCGTTTTGAGATTCGGGTTGTGTCGTCTTTAAAAGGTAGCCTGACTATGTATCGTCCTTCAATATTACGTTCGTAGGTTTTAATAAAATGAGCTTCACACTTTTCTTTAGCTTCTGTAATGATATTCGCTACCGGTAGTCTCTCGAGTTCTTAGAAGTGCTGAATAGACTCATGAAATTCTTTCTCAAAGTTCAATGCAGATCTAACGGTGTTTGCATGATCGCAGTTGGGTGGAGTTTTGCCTGCGACTACCTAACTAAAATGTGTACACTGAGCGATAGGATGACTGATGACCTTCCTTCAAATCGTTAAAGAAGACATCGGTGCTGAGGAGAATGTCTATGTGTGTGTTGTTTGAGCTTCCTCCAATCATTTGACAAGATAGTAATTGATTTGTAATCTTGCTCAAGATATGAGCTTGGACTTGAATTAGAACTGATGTTTCTGCTCGTGATCATATTTCAAGTTTCAACTTTCTCCTTGTGATGACAGCTGGGTAGAAGGATAATCTTTAGTTGAGCACGAGTTCGCTGCAGACCAAGACGTTGCGCACATGGTTCTGAAATGAAGGAACCTTGAGGGTTCGAATCAAGAAATGCACAACATGTTTGAAAATTTCCGTTATTGTCGTGAACTCGTACTAATGTTGTAGGTAATAATATTTGCTGTTGCACATCAGCGGAATTGCTATACTAGTGTTGGTTATAATGTGATTAATAGTGTTTGCTGCTGAATTGATTTCACATGTTTGTTCGTTGGTTGCTTGTGATAAACTGGAATCATTTTGAATGTGAAGTAATGTGTGATGTTTTTATAACATTTACGGCATGTGTAACTGGATTTGCAGCTCTGCTTATCGTGATCAGCACTGAGACAGCTAGAAAAAAGTGAAATTGGTTTGCAGTTTCCAAACGTTTTTGTAAAAGGATGTATCCTACTCATCTATTTGAGCGTTTTCACGTCAACATCGTTTTGATTTGACCTCTTTTAATTTTGATTATTTTTTGTTTATAGATAGTCTTTCATAAATAAAAATAAAAGTTCTCTTAGAATTTTTTTTTCGACCAGGGGTCTTCACAGGGTGCCCCTCAATTTTTTGTTATGTTGTGATGTGAGTGCATTTTGACGAGCGATTGTAGAAAAACTACTGAATCGATTTTCATAAATGATATGTCGTTGAATAGGTATTAGAACAACGTTTTTAAAAATGTACACTCTTTTAATTTTTTTAAATAATTTTTAACGGTGTAACATAAGAAAAAACGGTGTAATCGAAGAAAAGATGGCGCTACACCTTTTTTTTTAAACTAAATTGAAGCTTATTTTACATCTAACTACTTGTGAAAGTTTAGTACTAGCATTATTTTTTGTTTTAAAGATAAAATTCGTTGTACATATGACTGTCGGGAATCAGTTTTTTTTGTTCTGAAGGAAAATTATAAAAATGGCGTTATCAGCTAAGAGATTTTTTTTTAATGTTAAATATCAAATATTTTATTATTAAATGAACTTTTTTAGATATTATAAAAATTAAATATGTAGTACAATAAATAAAATAAATACAATTGTTAAAAATGATTTACTTATTTTACAAACAGAAGTTTCTTTTGAATAGGAAAACACGTCTGCAATTATTTTCTTTGTATTAGATGGCATAAAAAAACGAAATGTTATTTAAAAAATAACATTTCATTATAAAAAATAATTTGACAGTCTCGACTGCAAACAAAAAAGCCGTATAAATAACTAAATCTATTTAGGAACTTTTGACTGGAGAAGCATTATGTTCGTATTATGTTATTATGGAATCATAATGTAAAAGATTGTATTTTAACTTTGAATTACAAATATTTTATTATTGAATAAACTTTTTAAAATATCATACAAATTATATATGTAGGTTAAAGAAAATAAATATAGTTATTAAAAATTATTTACTTATTTTACATTTAAAAGTTTCTTTTGAGTTGGAAAACATTTTTGCAATTATTGTCTTAGTATTTAATGGTACAAAAGAATGAAATTTTGGAATTCCACTTATAGTAATCGCATTTTTATATCGATTTTGCAATTTTTCTTTTGTTAATTTATATTTATTTTTATCGGCGTATCCAAAGTTCATGGTAGATTCCCATTTTAAAGCCAATTCGAGAAGTTTTTTTGGTGTATCAATAATATCTCAGCTCCCCATACTATAACGGTATGCAGAACGCTTCAGTGTACCAACAATCCCATCGCAAGGTCCCTTGCCATGGCTGGTAGCATGAAAATGCCATTCTGCATCAACCTTAAAGTCTTTTTTTATGGTGTCATAAGTTAATTAGGTTATGTTTATTTTTGTATTGAGAAGGTGCCCTATCGGTGTTATAAATTATTTTCCTAAGTTTTGTAATGAAAAGATGGACTATAGTACTATTGTGATCGTTTATATCCGAAATGAGTATAAAACTTCGGTGCTGTATATATTCACTTGCAGCACTTTTAAAATAAATGACAAATGGATGAATAGTAGCTTGTGAATTATTATAATGATAACCTTGAACCGAATCCTGAATTATGACGTAGTTTTCAGAAAAATCCCCTTGATCAAAGCACTCTCCTGGTTCTAATTTTTTTTCTTTCCTCAATGAATGTAGATTGCTGTTTTGTTATAAAGTTGTGTGGTATCAACATTTGTAAACGGTAAACAAATTTTTTCATAAATTCTTCTACAGTTTCTATTAAAGTATCCAAATTGCATCGATCAGTGGTAATCCATTGTTGATATTTGACTTGAAGGATTCCTTTAACGTCAAAATCATTTAGTAATCTTACTTCCAGTTGTTGAAGTTTTTTTGAATATTCATTGCACTTCAAAGTATGACAATCTTCTGTTAATTCACCACATGAAACAAAGTCAATTAATGTTTTATAATTCTGGAAAGCAGCATCAGTAATCCAAAACATTTTAGAGTGTTGAATCATTAGTTTTATATTTTGATGTATGGTACACACGCACACATTATGAACTCCTTGGGATAATTTTATACATTGTTGTGGTCGAAGGGAAATGAATTTAGTAAATCCTATTTTCACATCAGGAAACTTATTTTTAAACTCCACATATGCTTCATTTAATGTACATAGCAATAAGCGGTTTTGTGGAACTATGCTGAAATTGCTCATATTTTCTTTATTGCACATATATAATTTTTATAATATTTTAAAAAGATCATTTAATAATAAAATATTTGATATTTAACATAAAAAAATCTTTTAGTTTATAAGTCCTTCAGAACAAAAAAACTGATTCCTGACAATCATATGCACAACGAATTTTATCTTTAAAACAAAAAATAATTCTAGTACTAAACTTTCACAAGAAGTTAGATATAAAAAAAGCTTCAATTTAGTTTTGAAAAAAGGGTGTAGCGCCATCTTTTGTTCAATTACACCGATTTTTTCTTATGTTACACCGTTAAAAATAATTTCAAAAAATTAAAAGTGTACATTTTTAAAAACTGTTCTAATACCTATTCAACGACATATCATTTATGAAAATCGATTGAGTAGTTTTTCTACAATCGCTCGTCAAAATGCACTCACATCACAAAATAACAAAAAATTGAGGGGCACCCCTGGTCAAGACCCCTGGTCGAAAAAAAAATTCTAAGTGAACTTGTATTTTTTATTTATGAAAGACTATCTATAAACAAAAACTAATCAAAATTAAAAGGGGTCAAATCAAAATTTCCCAAAAATTTGCTGAACTTGCGTGAAATTGCTCATTTATTGTTTAAAACGCGTACCAACCACCGGAACAGTTCATCTTCCAGTCCAAAATTATTCATCCATCACCCCTCACTTAATTTGAAAACGTAAAATGAAATCAAAACAAACTAATTAAAATAAAAAAAAACGAAATTCTTGTAATGTTTCCTTAATCTAAATTAATTCATATTTTCATTAAAATTAATTAAAAAAAAACACATAATTTCATCTATCCAAATTGCTATCATTAACATCATCTAACATAATTTACGTAAGAAAAAAAATACAAAACTGAAAAGAAAATTACAAAACTCACGTGGGTGATGGTCTCCCATAAATTTTCATTTTTTTTTATGTTTTTGTTTCATATATCTCCATTCACAGAGGTGTCAAATTTTTTTTTTTTTTTGTAAATTAACCGACAATTTTCTTTTTAACTCCTAAACGCAAATAAAATGAAATCTTTACATAAATAATCTTATATGAATCATTTTTTGTTACATTTAATTTTTAAGAAAAAAAAACAACAAAAACTAATTCAGACAACCCAGACTAGATTTTAGAAAAAAAAATTTGTTTTGTTTTCTTTGCTGTTTCTTATTATAACTTAAGATGATTAATATAAAATTATGTTTTTGTTTTAAATTTCTTATAACTAATACATACATTGATTTATATTGTTTCATAAAAAAAAATAAATTAAAGATATCTCATTAAAATGAAATTTTATGTAAAAAATATGTTCGAATATGAAATTGAAACTGAAACAACAGAAACCATTTTTTTTTAAAAAATAAAACGTGCTGTGGTGTGTTGTAGGAAATACTATATGTGTCACAATAACACATTGAAACCTTTCAAGACCTATGTAGGTCTCCAACATGCTGAGGTGTTGATTATCGAATTTTTTTAAGGTTTTGTTAAATAAGTTTAGCTATATTCTAGAGACTATTTTTAGTCCCTTATTTCAAATGCCTTTCACTCGAGTGGGACTCGAAACGCAGTTCTATAAAAACAATTATTTTTTTTAAAAGCCATAAGGTTTCTATCCAATACTCGAATTATTTTATTTAATTACTTCGGTCTGAAAGACCTAAGTATTACATTCATGAGCTAAAAGTAAAATTCTTACCCCCACTTTTTTTGGCATTTCTCGACGTTTTAGGACCTACTGATTCTAAAAAAGCAAAAAAAAAAACGTATGTCTGTCTGCCGGCAGGCCGTCCGGCCGTTTGGCCGTCACAACCGATGAAATTTAGAAAACGGCTGAAGGGATTTAAAAAATTTTGAATTCTAAAAATAGGTACACTCAATTCGTGTAGGGTAAGAGCCGAAAGAACGATGTGTTCGATAACTGTACCGGAAGTGTGTCAAAAAAATCGTCAAGTGTGTCAAAACAAGGAAATACATATGCATTTTTTGTTTAAAAAACGTTTATTTTAAGTGATAATGAGTAGGAACAAAGAATGTGGAGAAATTCGGATGATCGGGATTGGTATGTGAGATCAAAAACTAGATTATTGCATTATAAGTTTGTCAAAAAATATTGTCAAGTGTGTCAAAAGAAAGATTTTTTTGATTTTGTAAGAATTTTTGGAATATTTTTAGAATTTTGAAAAATTTTGAATTTTTGATTTTATTATAATTTTGGAAAAAGTTTCAATTTTTGATGGTTTTATAATTTTTGCAACATTTTTAGAATTTTGGACAATATTTTGAATATTTAGGAATTTTTGGAATATTATTAGAATTAAGAAAAAGTGTAAATTTTTGATTTTATTCTAATTTTTGGAATATTTTTAGAATTTTGAAAAAACAAATAGAATTTTTGAATTTTTAGAATTTTGAAAAATTTTAAATTTTTAATTTTATTATAATTTTTATAATTTTGGTTAAAAGTTATAATTTTTGATTTTGTTATAATTTTTGCAATATGTTTAGAATTTTTGAATAAAGTTTTAATCTTTGATTTTGTAATAATTTTTGAAATATTTTTAGAATTTTGTTTCAAAAAAGTTTGAATTTTTGATTTTATATAATTTTTACAAAATTTTTGGAATTTTGAAAAAGATATGAATTTGTGATTTTGAAATATTTTCTCGAAACGCTAAATGGAGAGGTTTTTGAGTAGTTTGCTGATAGTATCATCTTTTCACTAAATTATGTTAATATATGATCTGTTATAATTTTCCGACAACGCACAGTGGGATTTGTTCATACAATGTTTGTCAAAAAATATAAGGAGTGCTCGTAGAATGTTGAAATTTTACTCTGAGCCTTCGGTTAGCTCAATTAAGAAAAATATAAAGTTTCATCAAAATTGGCCACGCCCACTGCCCCACCGCCCATAGAACCCAAAATTTATTTTTGGCCCAAAGTTTTTGAAATTTGGCACAGAGCCTTTTATTACCTCAATTAAGAATAAAATAAAGTTTCATCAAAATTGATCACGCCCACTACCCACCGCCCATAGAACCCAAAATTTCATGATTTTATGATTTTATGAAAGATTATTAATTATTTAAACTTTTTTTTTTTTAATTGATAGTATGGAGTCTTACCTTTCATTTTATTATAGCGGGAGCACCTAGCACGACCGAGCAACCTTTTTTTTTCTTCCAAGGAAGTTTGCAATCACGGCATATTATAGAACCAATTTTATTCTATCATATCTTTTAAACCATATGAGCGATCTTTATAATTTTTTTTTAAATACGCAGAAAAGGCTATATTTGAAAATAATCACTATTTAAATTAGAGCAATAAAGTTATCTTACGTACAAACACTATAGAAGTGCGTAAACAGTTTTCAATATTTTGGACCAAAATTTACATGTGACTTTACTTCATTATTTCAAAGACAAATAAACGTTTTTTTGGGATACAATTTATGGATTCTTCATACTGAATCAATTTTCTACAAAACTGCATCATTACATTTTTAAATTTTATGTGTCGAAAAAATTACTTATTGCACAAAAAATCCCACTGTGCAACGTATTGTTTCGTGTTAGTTTTGTAATACATATCTAAACAGAGATAAAAAATATATGTACTTTAACAAAAGGTTATGTTTGATATACATCGCTGCCCAAAACTAAAAACCATGTCCTCATAAAAGTTTTTTGCCGAAAACTATATCAAAATTCTTAACCCCGACCGAAGTCTTGATATCTCAGAGTTTGAGATTTCAGCTCCTACATATTTTTCATTTGAAAAAATATATTCAAAAAGTTGATCCTAATTGAAAAAAATTGATCATTATCACTCATTTCTCGTTTCGATTTGTTTTTCAATTGAGCATCTTTCATCTTTTTTTTTCAAATTGATGCCCAAAGATCTTTTTTCATAATTTTTGTTGAAGAAAAAGAATGAGTTTAATCAGATTGAATTTTTTCTTATTCAGATATTGATGATTGTTGTTTTGGTAAAATAGAAAATATTTTATAGAATAAAATTTTGGTTTTAATTTTGTTTTTTCTAAAAGAGTTTTGAGTTTGGGTTCGGTTTTGGTTTTTATAAATGATAAGTGTCGGTTTTGACTTTTTGACTAATATGTTATTCTTGGGGTTTTCGTCAGACAATTTATTAAAAATTACAATATATGAATTAAACCGTTTCATTGTTTAAGAAAAAAGGCGGAGTAAATTAATAATGCTTAGGTAGATAGTAGGAATTGCAAATTTTTAAACCGGGATCCCGGTATTAATACCGGGATTTAAAAAAATAAAATCTCAATTAAATAATTTTTTTTTTACTTTAATCCTACATTATGATGCAAGGATGTAGAGCTAAAGATTTTGGAGCGCCTCGATTTACACCAACAATAAGTCCAAAATAGCTTACCTCCTTGCGCCATAAACTATTTTTTATTCGCCGCAAGCAAAATATTTAAAAAAAATTGTTTTTCGACAAACGGCTGTAAAGTTTGACTTTTCTGCCGCTAGGGAGTTAGTTAAAGTTTTTCTGTTTTACTTATAATCAAAGTGGCTGCAAAAGTAACGCTAGTTTTATTATATATTACGGCGGCAGTAAAGTAGCATTTGTTATTTGTTATTTTGTTATTTTTTCAAACAAATTGTAAAACTATGACAGCAAAAAATAAGAAATTGATTCTGATTGGATATGAAATTTTGAACCATTGTATGTAACTATGACAACAAAACATAACAAATAGTTTAATTGGATAATGAAATTTTGAATTGGAGCTTGCTTTGATAACAAATTTTATTTATACAAATTCAAATGTTTTTTACTTTTTGGACGTAATTATGACGGTAATAAGGTAATAAATCATATTTATAAATTTTTTTTTTTTAAGGCGTTCATGCTCCATGTAAGAGCGTTGCTAGGCTAATCAACTTTGAATATTCACCACGGTCATTCGCATCAGTGACATAATTACCATGGCAGTCGATTTTTTAAGGTTGCTTATTACGCCAGTCTGCCATTGTAGTCGTGGTCTACCTCGCGGTCCCCCTGGGGTACTAACGTACATTTTTCTAATCATTCCAGACTGTGAATCGGCTCGTAGAACATGCCCAAACTAAGCAATCCTATTAGAACGGATACAACCTATTATATCAGGACACTCAAGAAGGTCTCTGATCTCAAAGTTATATCGGGTTCTGTACTCTCCATCGTCTGTCTTAAGTGGACCAAAAATGTAGCGTAAGATCTTACGCTCAAATTCAGATAAATGCGATTCGTCATTTTGTATAAGGGTCCACGTTTGTGACCCATACATCACCACCGGTCTAATCAATGTCTTGTATAACTTGAGCTTCGTGTTAGTTGATATATACGGTGATCCAAGGAGAGGTTTAATTGAGTAGAAAGTTCGATTACCTGCATCGATTCGAGCTTTAATATCTGTAAGTATGCTGTTGTTTGTGTCAAGCATTGATCCCAAATATTTAAAAGATTCAACTCCCTCAGTTCGTTCATCGCCGCATTTTTCTCGATAAGGATGATTTTGGAAAAGTGCCGAGAGAAACCTGTGCACCAACTCTTCATTGATTTCAGGCAGGCCTACGAATCTCTCGAACGAGAAACTCTATGGTCTGCTCTGGTGTCAATGGGAATCCCTGGTAAAGCGGCATCACTATGCAAAATGACAGTACAGAACTCTCAATGCTGTGTACGAGTAGAAAACGAAATAGCAAAGTTTTTTAAAGTCGACTCCGGTTTAAGACAAGGTGATGCTATCTCTCCTATACTGTTTAATTTAGCCTTGGAATATGTGTGCCGTCAAAAGAAACTACCGACTAACAACAATATCTTGTCAATAAACTCAGTACAGATGATTGCGTACGCTGATAATGTTGTCATCCTCGGCCGAAGCGAAGCTGACTTTCAAGTCGCTTGAGAGTGGTGCTAGAGAACATGGTCTGCAAATTAACTACGATACAACCAAACATATTAATGTTTCAAGAGAGGCTGAGAAGAAAGATTTGATGTGCCGGCGATGAAAGAATTGAGGGAGTTGAATCTTTTAAATATTTGGGATCAATGCTTGACTCAAACAACAGCATACTAACAGATATAGAAGCTCGAATCGATGCAGGTAATCGAACTTTCTACTCAATTAAACCTCTCCTTGGGTCACCGTATGTATCAACTAACACCAATCTCAAGTTATACAAGACATTGATTAGACCGCTTGTGATGTATGGGTCACAAACGTGGACCCTTACACAAAATGACGAATCACATTTATCTGTATTTGAGCGCAAGATCCTACGCTACATTTTTGGTCCACTTAAGACACGATGGAGAGTATAGAACCCGATATAACTTTGAGATCAGAGACCTTCTTGAGGGTCCTGATATAATAGGTTGTATCCGTTCTAATAGGATTGCTTGGTTTGGGCTTAAAAAAATCGGCTGCCATTGGAATTATGTCGCTGTTTCGAATGCCCGTGGTGAGTATTCAAAGCTGATTAGCCTGGCAACGCTCCTACATGGAGCATGAACGCCGATAAAGAAAAAATAAAAAATAAAATCTATTTGTCTATACCTACTGAAAACAAAAAAATTGCAAATATTTTTGTGTATCTGTATTTTATAGACATAGATAAAGAGATAGTAAAACAAAAGTTTTTTTAAGGCATCGAGTTTGATTTAGAAAAATTGAAAAAGATTGAAATATTTAAAAAAAATTCAATAAATTATCGACTGCTTAGTTTTTGAGTTATTACCAAAAACGTGAGTTTGTTTTCCTTCGAACATTACAAAAGAAATTTGAAAAAATTCACGGTTATAAGAAATGTTGTAAAGATTGAACGAAAACTATAGCAATCGACTCAAGAAATTTCGAAAATAATTATTTTTGACATTAAACATGGAATGTTTAAACCTTCTTTACCTGTACTAATCACCTGTTTCGCAAGAGATGGCTTGGCTAGCTAACTTTTGTTTGAGACTGGGCCAGTTTTAAAAGACTGTACTGAACCATGATTCAAGTAACTACATTGTAAACATGTGCAAGCCATATTATGGTTATCTTTGTTTTTATATATGTAAGTCTTTCCACAACCTCTATCCACACATTTAAAGTAGGTCCAAGGAAAACAATTGGTTTGTTAGACCTGGAAAATGTCTTATTTGTCAAACTTGGCCCAAGCCTGGCTTACCAGACTTGGCTCCAGGATATTATTTCGAACTTGGTCCAAGCTTGGGCCGTTTGAAAATGTTAAGCCTGTCTAACCCATGCACTCGTTGTCAACAATTTGACGACACTTATGCCTCCAACTATTGTCATAGGTGACATTAATGTTGATTTCATTAAAAATCTTCAAAACTGGCTCTCAAACTATTTTCTACAAAAAAATTTACAGAGAAAGATTCATGAACCAACAACAGTTGAAGCTACAACAATTGATAATATATTTTCCAACATAAATAATTTATAAGCTGGCGTTATTGAAGCTTTCTTTAGCCACCATATACAACTTTGGGTCAGATTCAAGCTTATGTGAAACTTTATTAACAAAAACTGCTTTTGACTCAAATATTATAACACAGAACCCTCGGCAAGCGAGTTATATTCGCACTTTCCTGGAATTCTTTTATTATATAAATTCCATTCTTATTCTATATTTTAATATTCTTTATATTTTTTGTCATCGTCTTTTGGTATAAAATGAAATATTAAATTTGTTTTACATAGAGATTTGTGTTACATAGAGATTCTTCCCGGACCAGAGACCATTTTGATATACTTTTTTTCTGATAATTATTGTGAATAGTTTGACTACTGAATAGTGAATAGTTTGATCGACTTCCTGCGATTGTAGAATTTTATCAACATTCGAGAGGGAAGGTCATACGTACAATTTATGGTCCATGTAAAGTTGCTGAAAATCAGTATAGAGTCCGAATGAATCATGAAACCAGACAGCTTCTTGAAGGCTGCGATGAAATCGGATTCATTAAATCCAACCGATTAGATGGTTTGGTCATGTAGAAAGGGCTCCATTAGATATAGAATGCTAAAAAAAGCGTCCCAACAACAACCAGCTGGTGTTCGTCGAAAAGGAAGACCTAGACAACGCTGGCGTGATGCCATCATCCTATACGTGATGATTGGAAGCTGATTGCACAGACGGCAAAATCCCT
>OY856186.1:357960977-357967643 GCA_963693315.1 Diogma glabrata | reverse complement strand
AATAACTTCGCATCAGTGTTGTGATCTTTATAGATGGCAATGATGTTTATCCGATAAACATATTATAATCGACAGTCGTTTTGTGTTACAGCATACCGATTAGCGTAAAATACGATAGAATCGTCAAAAGTGATGTTACAACATCTTGCCACTGATTTCTAATTATCATTGCTGTATGTAATCTGTAAAATACATACACCAATATAATGATTTGATGTTTAAGAAAAAAGGTCTATATAAGCTTTGAAATCACAACGAAATGTCATACTTTGATTTTTTTTATATTCATTATTTACAATGTAAGGTCTTTTATCCATATAAAAATGACACAAACATGTATGATGTCCATGATTATAATGATATACACAGTATTACCAAAATTCCTACGCTCAAAATGGGTCAACCAGATTATGAGGATTTCAGTGCAATTGTTTAAGGTCATGTAATGAAGAAAAATTTGAATTTTTTTTTCAGTTTTAAAAAGTTTTTTGCTTTAAAACTTTTAGAAACACGTACTGACTGCTTCAACAAACTTGTCTTTTAAATTTGGGACTAATCACATAATGGGAAGTTACTGAAAAATTGATCACAAAAGAGTAGGGAATACAATCCCGGGATTTTTTGCATGACGAATCCCGGGATTCCGGGATTGCAATCCCTACAAAAGAGTAACCAACACAACTGTCAAAACTCAAGTTAAATAAAAGTGTGTAAGTAATAATAAAAATGAATACGATATTCATGTTCAGCAGGTAAAAAATACACCACAACTGTTCTGATCCCCTTGGTACCAGATGTATTTTGGAACCCAACAATTTGAAACGTCACAATCTATTTTGGTCAAATTAGGTCCGATTGAATAAGGAAGTAGTTGAATAAGTCAAGGACTGGTTGCAACCAATCATTAATTTATTCAATTTCGTTTGATTTGACTTTTTCTTCTCGATGTTATTATACTTTGGTATTGTTTACTCAATGAAAACTGCTGTTTTTGTTTGGAAATACCAAGTCTTTGTTAATAAAAGATTTTGGGTAACTTGTTAATAAAAGATTTTGAGATTGTCGTTAATTAAATAGAGTTCATTTGCCAGCAGTGCTAAGATATTATCTGGGCTAGTGATATCTCACTGCTATTGTCAGTGGTTTGTAATGAAGTACATTGTACTATTACATTGATCTTTTTTCATGGTCATGTTTTTATATGTTCATGAACTGGCATGTAGACTGTTGAGTCCAATTTGAAAAACTCCTTAGGTGAGTTCCACAAATTTTCTCACCATTGATCTTGCATATTTAACCGGTGTTTGAGTCCGGTAATCACGCTACAAGTCTTCGTCAGCTACCTCAAACAGAAGTTTCTGAAAGGAATGAACCTTTCTGCCTCCTAGTTTCTTGTCTTCTACCTTTTTCCTGTTCGCCTCGAATCAGAATTATTTTTTAAGGATCAATATATATATATATATATATATATATATATATATATATATATATATATATATATATATATATATATATATATATATATATATATATATATATATATATATATATATATATATATATATATATATATATATATATATATATATATATATATATATATATATATATATATATATATATATATATATATATATATATATATATATATATATATATATATATATATATATATATAAATTTAAATGTATCACTTGCACCTTTTTTCAGCCACTTTTGGAATAATGAATATTGAAATAATATTAAATTATAAAATTGTTTTAAATTCTTTATTTCGACTAACAATATTTCGCCACAAAGGCATTTTCAAGTTAATATTGAAAAAAGAAAGAATTTTATATATATATATATATATATATATATATATATATATATATATATATATATATATATATATATATATATATATACATATATATATTTATATATATATAAAGTTGCGATATATGTACAGTAAATCTTGATCTTTGGTATCAATTTCAGTTATAATTGTTTAAACTTCAGTAGATGATAATGGACTGTGTAAATTTTTTGATTTTTAATGCTTATTAAATTTGGATACAATATTTAATAGCCAAGTTACAAATAAATTTATAACCATTAACTTCTATATGAATTAAATATATTAATTCCCTTATGCACTTTGAGTAATAAACCACTTGATTTGATTATATTATTTATTTAATTTTTATTGCCTTTTTCTTTAATGTTGATTAATTGAGATGATGTACAAAAGTGATTTTATTAATTTTGTTTTTAAAGGTAATCAAAAATATTTTCGCGGTAAAACATAAAACACCCAGAAAACACATTTACGTCATTGTGATATCAAAATGACATCACGCTAAGTCACGTCTTATGTAAGATCTAGGTCATATATAAGTCATATGTATATCATTATTTCCCACTTGTTTACGTAAGAGCATGACATAACAATAATGATATAACTATGACATAAATGTGATGCCTGTGGAGATATTTGTGACGTTGCTATGATATAAGGTTGATATCATAGTAATATAATTTTTTTTTGTGATGTATTATATTTTTAATTAAAAACAAATTTAACAACAATTAAAAAACAAATTTATAACAAAAACACTTAGCCGTCAGTCATTCATTGGTCGTTACTCATTACGTACCTGCTAGGATTCTATAACCTGCTTGGAAGCAATAACTAACTATACGCAAAATTTTTCAAACTATATACAATTAAAATGGATATACCTCTAGTGAAATTTAACAAAATAAGGTCATATTTAAGTCCAAATTATGACATCACATCATTAAAAAGCCAAGTCAAATTTAAGATCAGTGTGATGTCATGAAAGCATCATATAAATGATACCAGGATTATAGCTAGAAACACAACACGGGCGAAATCGTCCGACGACGACGTTAGTAACATTAGAATACACAGGATACATACATTTCAAACACAACTGCAGCGATAAACGAAAAAGTCTTTTTCGTCGGAGAAAATTTAGATTCTATTTCTAATTTATTTAGTTTATGCAATTTTATTTTTGACAGCTATTCACGCTGACGTCTTTGTTGTGGTTACAACAGCGAAATTGTAGACGTTTTTTTTTATCGTCCGACGTTATCGTCCGTGTTGTGTTTCTACCTAATGTCATGACGAGTGTCATTTTTATGTCAAATTTACGTAACAACTACATCACATATATACGACGTTCGTGTGATGTCATATTTACGTCTTGTGTTCACTGGGCAAGAATTTCTATAACAAGTTATGATTTTTCAAAAAATAGCAATTCCATTGAACTTAATTTGAATCTAAATCTACAACAATTATTGCAATATTTTTTAATTTCAAAAACTGAATAATTAAAATGTTTAATAATAGTTTTAATAACAATTAATTTAAACGGTTTATTGTATTTGTAACATCCCGCGCGCCTTGAATCGGTTGATTCACATCATCAGTTGGTAGTCTACTTAGTTTGCTGACTGGTCGTTTAAGAAGTCCGGCTTTAGTTTTGAGCGTTACAACTCTTACTACACCGTCTGCTCCAGGGTAAATTTGTTTCACTCTTCCCAGTAACCATTTTGTAGGTGGTAGATTGTCTTCATGTATTAGAACTACATCATTTACTTTGATCGGTTGACCATTTCTTTGCCATTTACTTCGTTTTTGCAAGGACGTTAAATATTCTGTTTTCCATCGGCTGCAAAAATGTTGCGTGATTTGCTGCATGTGTTGCCATCTTGAAAGATGGGAGACCTTTGTATTAACCAGTGAAGGCTGTGGAATTTCTACTATTGGTCGTCCAATTAGAAAATGACCTGGTGTTAACATATCAACTTGATCATCTGATAGAATACACAGCGGTCGCGAATTAAGCACCGCTTCTATTTGACTAGCAACGGTTGTTAGTTCTTCAAAGCTAAAAATAGTAGTCTCCATGACACGTCTTAGGTGATGCTTAAAAGATTTAACGGCTGCTTCCCATAGTCCGCCAAATGTTGGTGCAACACTAGGGATGAAATGCCATTTGATTGATTCTGAAGCGAGAAATGAAAATATATTATTAGAATTACTGTTAATATGTTCGTAAATCTTGCGCAGTTCGTTGTTGGCTCCAATAAAGTTAGATCCATTATCCGAATATAAATCGGTACAGAGTCCACGACGTGCGACGAATCGTTGTAAAGTTGCAAGAAAGTTATCAGTAGTTAAATTTGAGACCACTTCAATGTGTACAGCCTTTGTGGCCATACAAACAAATATTGCGAGGTATGCCTTCCTTCTATGTGTTGATCTGCCATAAATTTGTTTTATCTGCAACGGTCCAGCATAATCAATTCCCGTCCTAAGGAATGGTCTCTGGTAACAGACACGGCTTTCTGGTAAATTACCCATTATTTGAAAATTTGGTTTAAGGTCATATCGTTGGTATCTGTTGCATTGTTTTATAACACCCTTTACTATTCTACGGCAATTTAATACGTGATATCGTTGTCTTATTATACTTATGAGTAATGTAGCTCCTGCATGCTGGTGTCGATAATGAAGGTGTCTTATTAATAGTTTGGCCAACTCACAATTTGGTAGTATCACTGGATGTTTGGTCTCATACGTTGCCACTGAATTTTCGATGCGACCGCCAACTCTCAATATTTTGTTTTCATCTATAAATGGGTTTAAGTTTTGTATCTTACTTACTTAAAAAACTCATTTTGTACCCATGTAATAATTTTATTTTGACTTCTCGTTATTTCATCGACAGTCAGTTATGAATCTCTTGATTTATTAATTTTTTTAATTTTATCACAGCATCTATAAATCCATGCAAGAACTCTAATGATTTTTTGAAACGACGAGATTCGATTTATTAACCGACTTAATATATGACAATTTGAGTTTGATACAGCCGTTATTATTGATGATTCAATTTTTCTTGCTTCTCTATCAACTGCCCTTTCATCAACTGACATGTTTTGACTTGACCATTCTTCTTGTGGTTTGGTTAGCCAATCTGGACCATGCCACCATAACTCAAATCCAATCAACTTCGAAGGCATGATCCCCCTTGAGGCACAATCTGCTGGATTACTTTGTGACTCGACATGATTCCAACAACTTCTTGAGGTCTTTGATAGAATATTAGCGGTACGATTAGCGATAAACGTTTTCCATCGCCGTGGTGGTGATGAAAGCCATGCCAATACAATGGTTGAGTCGGTCCATAGTATGGTTTTTGCATCTGAAACTCTCAAAGCATCCTTGACAGAGACTATTAGTTTAGCCAATAATGCTGCAGCACATAGTTCCAGTCTTGGAATGCATACTTGATTGATTAGAGCAACCTTCGTTTTAGAACTTATAAGATTAACCTTAACAACAACATATTTATCAACACATCTACAGTACACAACTGCTGCATACGCCTTCTCAGAAGTATCGCTGAATCCATGGAGCTCAAACGATTCACTACTTGTACTAAACCATCTCGAAATACTTATTTTTTCCAGCTCTGGCAGTTCTTCTCTTATATTTTTCCATATATCTGCTTGAATTGAGGGAAGTTTATCATCCCAATCCAACTTCAACAACCATAAGCTTTGGAACAAAATCTTTATGTTTACGATAGCTGGCGCCAGTTATCCCATTGGATCAAAAATACGAGCTGATTGGGAAAGAACTTCACGCTTTGATCCAGTTGAATTATCCTTAAGTGATACCTTGATTTTAAATTCATCTTTACTGGGATTCCATTGTATGCCAAGTAGTTTAGGATAAGATTGCTCATCCTTTCTATCCAACGGAATGTTTTGTTTACTTTCTGGATCGATCCTTTCCAGTAATGGACTATAGTTGGACGACCATTTTCGCAAATTAAACCCATAGGATTTAAGCACATCTGCAACAGATTGTTGTATTTTAATCGCTTCCTTTGGACTATGACATCCAGACATAAAGTCGTCAACATAAAAGTCATGCATTATCTTTTGAGCAATCATTGGTTCATCTTCCATCAAGTTTTTTCCAATTGTTTGTAAAGACTTTGTTGCAAGGTATGGTGCTGATGCTGTTCCGTAAGTGACTGTAGTGAGGCGATAATGAGTTGGTGGTTTTGAACTGTCAAAACGCCATAGAATGGTAATTTCTATCGTCAGGGTGAAGGACTATCTGTCGGAACATTTTCTCAACATCAGCTGTAAATACGATGCTATGGAGTGCGAATTGAAATGTCAGACAGATAACATGTGAAACTGTTGCTCGTGTTGACTTTAATAATTTACCATATTTAAAGTGTCTTATTACTCAATAAAAGTTATTTAAAATGTGTTTCAAACCAAGTGCTTCAATAATATATAATAATATTTTAAAAATAATTTAATTTTTCTAATTAAAAGATTGAAAAAAAAAATCAGGAAAATAATTTTTTTTTCTCTTGAAATTCTCGTAATTTATGGTTTTCAATTCGATACAACATTGTTGTGTCGTTTTTTGTTTTTATTACTTTTTTTCAATTAAAATTAAAATGAAATTAAACCGTAATGATTTTAGTCGATGAAAATTATTAACATTTTTAAAAGTTTATAAAATTTATTTGTTTTTTGTAGTGTTAAATAAGAAACGATCTAATCAACAAGTTGTATATATAGTTGGGTATAATTATGTAAGAGGACACTCTTACA
>OY856186.1:357950977-357955977 GCA_963693315.1 Diogma glabrata | reverse complement strand
GCGGCAATGACTCGCTATGGCGTAGAATCATTCTTACTTTGTTCTTACGCAGTTCTTACTTTGCTCTTCTCAACTAAACTAACCTAATTCGGTCAACGTTACACAAGTAGCATGGCATGGACGTAGAATTTCGCTAACAAATAGCAATATCAATGGAAAATTGATCGATCAGATACGAAAAATGTAACATATTATCCATTGAAAAATGTTACATATTAAATCTTATTCATAGCGGTTTATGGCAACTAAAGATAAAGAAGAGTAGCAAAATCCGATGTCTTTGTCGTGCTGCCTGAGTAATGCTTACAGCATTTGGTTGGTGTATCGGAGACAAGCAGAGTAAAAACTGCTTAGTCAATGACGCTGCGTCACAGCAAATTAGAGCCTCAAAATGTTAGGGGCGGCTGGGAGCGGGTGTCTGTCTTGGATCAAGTGGCACGCTGAATAAACATGTAAAAAGGTTATTCTCTTGACCTTAACATTAGAACGGACCCATTCAAAAAATTTGGGTTGGGTCTGGTTAACACCCTAGCCCCGAAAAAAGTTTTGTTAAATTTAGAAACCCGAAAAAGAATAACAAACCCGGACAAAAAACAGAATGTTACATGGACGTGAAAAAGGACAGACTACCGAGCGCAGCCTGAGTGCACTTGATGCTCTCTAAAATGTCTAGAAACAGAGGCTGAGAAGTATAGGAAGGATATTATTACTCTGCAAGAAATTAGACAGCCAATAATCGGAAAACAAGATTTAGATATTCACTCTTTATGCTGTAGTGGTTATCCTTCTCAAAGAGAATTTGGTACTGGGTGTCTTGTTGGTGCACGCAACAAGGAGCCGTGAGGAAATTCATTCTGGTCAATGAGAGGGTCTGCTACCAACGGGTACACGGTACATACAACAATATTTCTCTTATTGTCGTACATGCACCTACTGCAGTTTAGACCGTCGACGAGGAGAATGCTTTCTACATACCAATGGAAGAGGTTATGAAACAAATACCAACACGCTACTTCATTATGGTTCTTGATGAATTTAATGGGAAGGTTGGAAGAGATATTTGAATCGAATGATAATGGTGAGATAACGACTGAGTTTGCATTATCAAATAAATTGAGAATTGCCAGTGCTTTCTTTTCGCATCGATCGATTCATAAGCACACTTGGTTCTTACCGAATGGAAAAACTTGAAATCAAATTGATCACGTGCTAGTAACAGCACGTTTCTTTTAGGGGGATCTGGTTGCGCGATCATTTAGAGCTGCATACATTGGAAGTGAACACCCACTTCCTTGTATGTGCTAAGATAAGGTTCCACTTTCCAAATCCAGGCATTCCAAAATTCAAACAACAGAATCGTTTTAACATCAATCACTAAAGAATGCTGAAACAGAAGAGAGATATTAAAACCATATTGCCAAACATTGGAGAAATTAGATCCACGAAGGAGAACTATAAACTGTCAAGACAAGCCGTTACAAAGCTATGTAGATGAACGTAGAGATAATGGTGGAAGAAGAAGTGTGAGGAGATTGAAAGCTTTAATAAGGAACATCAAACACCTTACTTCTTTCAACAGGTTAAAACCTTAAAGGAGGGACCTCAAACTAGATCGACTGCTATTCAAAACGAAGATGGGAAGCTAAAAGTGGACCTTAAAAAAATTATAGATACTATAACGTCCTCCTTTGCCACAACGCTATAAATAATTTTTTTAGAAGGTGTGGGACGGGCCTTTATCAACCTGGTTCTTACCTGGTTACGATTCTCTTTTAATACTTTCAATTTTTTTTTACCTAAACACAAAACAATTAAATTTCACTGGACATAACATAACATGAACAAAGCAAACTCTTTAAATTTTTTTCTTTTACGTTATAAATTTTATAAACAAACTTTTTATTGAAAAAACCGTAGTTGTAATCGAAGTGACACAAACAAAAATTGAATAAATTAAATAAATTAGATAAATTAAATAAATTAGATAAATTAATGAATTAGACAAAATAAATATATATAAATTAATAAATACGTTCTTTGCTTTTTTTCAATTTCCCAATTCGTTGTTATTGTGTTGATTTCCATAGTCCTTTCATGTTGTTTCTTGACCAATACTTTTTGTTTTTTGAATTTCCAAAATTCAATGGCTTTCAAAGGTGTTGCTCGTTCAGCAGATCCAAAACTAATAGGCTGATCGACAATTTTTCCTTCTCATATATTGGAAAAAATACAAGATGACATCGTCCAATTTTCTCCAGTTTTTTTTATATTTAATTTGGACTATCAGTTGGTTGCATTTTTTACTTATTTTCAAAATCTCCAAACTTTATAATTGTAATCCTGCTGCAGTTTGATACACTGTGTACCATGTTAACGCCGGTCGATATAATTATAATTTTCAAATTGGATCTTTTCCAACTTTATGTTGTCAACGAATACCTGGATGTTTGAATACTACACCGCAACGCATCATATGATATAACCTTCTCAGGAACGCATAATAATGTAATATTCTCAGGAACTTGCTATTTTCAATCAATGCTTGCTTGAATTTTCTTGATTTGTTTTGTTTGTTTGTTGTTTTCATTTGTTTAACGTAAAGTAATTATAATTATACTTATTACTAATAATTCAATTCAATAGATGGAATATTTATGGAACAGTGTGTATTTTTTTTAAATATAATAAAATTGTTTGTTTCAATGATAAGTTTTTTTTGTATATAAATATAATTTAATTTTAATATTTTTTTAAACTTAATTCGAAATTTACAGGTATGTTAATTAAACATTTTAGCAAAAGGAAAACAAAAGAAATTAGTTTAACATTTTAAAATAATCAAAAGATTTAAAGCTCAGAACAAGAATACAAAAAAAAATAGTTTATAAAAATAGTGAGTTTACATGACAAATAGTCTTACAAAAGTCTGCACGTTACATAACACCATTTCTGGGTTTTCGAGAGCATTTTGTTGCATTTTAACCCAAAACAACAAAAACTATAACCAATCTGAACGACAAAATGCTCTCGAAAGTTCCAGACATGATGTGGACACCTTCGATCGTGTACTCTCAACCACCAAGACATGCAAATAAATTAACACCAAACCAGATAACATATAAATAGAACATGCTAGTAAGTAAGATTGCACTACAAAAAGAATATGTCATGCAAATAAATTAATAATGTTACAAAAAAAAAATAATTTAACATGCTAAACTCAAAAAAAAACAAAAAAAATATACAAACACTACAAAACTTATGTCTAATATATAACATAAATATATCGGCAGGAAACATCCTCTTTTTTTTGTTTTGAAGGCTCGTCTGGGAAAACCAGGATTCTAAGCTGGACATAGCAGGAGCTCTTCTAAATTGTAAGCTATGCGACTGGCGCTTTTATTTAATGTTTCCAGCCGTAAATCACCATGATCCAAAAACTTAACCTAATTTATAAACCAAAAATGTATATACCAAAATAAAAAGAAAACCGAAACAGATAGGCTGATTAATTTCTTTTACTGAGCGCGCTGTGGGCAAACCGGGTTACACCAGACCTAACACAGCGCCCTCATACTTGAAATCTTGACAACTTGTGCTATACCTCAAGTATTAACCTACCGCATAACAAAAAAAAATTAATAAATAAACTTTTTATTTAAACCCTTTTTTTTTGTTTCCAAACCTTAACCTAATCTGCACTCAAAAGTGAACCAAAAAAAAACACACAAGTAGAGTATTTAATTTATTTTTCCGAGTGCGCTATGGGAAAACCAGACTGACTGAACCTAATATAGCGCCCTCAGATGAAAGCTGTGCGACTTGCGCTATGCTTCCATGCAATAACCTACCGCAAACATGAGAACTAAATTCCCAAAGAAAAAACATAAACACAAACAGGTAGGAGAATTTATTTATTTTTACGAGCGCGCTATAGGAAAACCAGAACCATCCGGACCTAATATAGCGCCCTCACTTGACGGTTTTGCGACTTGCGCTACCCATACAAGTATTATCCTACCGCACATAAAACTAATTTACTAAACCTAAAATAACATGCAAAGCATGATCCGAAAACTAAACTAACATGTCCAATAGCAATTGGAAGCCATGTGACCAAAACCTACACTACAATAAATTAAATAAATTACACATATAAATAGATAATAATTCAATCACCAGTTAGCCTAACATGTCCAACAGTAATTGGAAGCCATGTACATACAAAAGTTATACAAAAAATAAATTAAATAAATAACAAATATTGACACTTAATATTCTAACCATGTAACACCAAACAAAAAATTTAACCTAACATGTCCAACAGCAATTGGAAGCCATGTAAACACAAAGATTATAACGAAAACTTATCTTAACATATAAATCCCCCCATATACTAACCTAAAACACTTAACAGTTAACACATTAAAAAGGGAAAAACTAACATTAAAGCGGAGCAAAATATATATCTTAATGTCTTAAATTAAACATGGAACACATTAAAATGGAAACCAATATATATTTTCTTATAACACTAAACACAGAACACATTAAAACGGATAGTTATTTTCTGTCAACTAAATTTGAATCTTGAGTATTATATTTTTTTATATCATTAGCATGATACTTTCCTATGATGTTCCCTACCATGTCTTGCAAGATGTAAGAGACTTGGCCGATTTTCTCCTTGACATAAAACACGTACATATGTTGTTTCAACTATCTTACACTTTTAACTTTAATACAAACATTTTTTTTTTTAACGAAACCAGACACAAAACTAATGAATATAATAATAATTTTTTTTTTTTTTTTTTATTAAACTATTCATGCACTAACCCAAAACCATTAATAAACTTAAATTAACTATTTTTACACTCACAAACATTTCACAAATATAACATAAATTTCACAAACTGAAAATAACAAATATGATTTTGTTTTCGTTTAATTATTAACTTTTTTTTTATTACTGATCACTGTTCTGTAAGCAGTTTTAT
>OY856186.1:357815977-357945977 GCA_963693315.1 Diogma glabrata | reverse complement strand
TGGGTGTCTTGTTGGTGCACGCAACAAGGAGCCGTGAGGAAATTCATTCTGGTCAATGAGAGGGTCTGCTACCAACGGGTACACGGTACATACAACAATATTTCTCTTATTGTCGTACATGCACCTACTGCAGTTTAGACCGTCGACGAGGAGAATGCTTTCTACATACCAATGGAAGAGGTTATGAAACAAATACCAACACGCTACTTCATTATGGTTCTTGATGAATTTAATGGGAAGGTTGGAAGAGATATTTGAATCGAATGATAATGGTGAGATAACGACTGAGTTTGCATTATCAAATAAATTGAGAATTGCCAGTGCTTTCTTTTCGCATCGATCGATTCATAAGCACACTTGGTTCTTACCGAATGGAAAAACTTGAAATCAAATTGATCACGTGCTAGTAACAGCACGTTTCTTTTAGGGGGATCTGGTTGCGCGATCATTTAGAGCTGCATACATTGGAAGTGAACACCCACTTCCTTGTATGTGCTAAGATAAGGTTCCACTTTCCAAATCCAGGCATTCCAAAATTCAAACAACAGAATCGTTTTAACATCAATCACTAAAGAATGCTGAAACAGAAGAGAGATATTAAAACCATATTGCCAAACATTGGAGAAATTAGATCCACGAAGGAGAACTATAAACTGTCAAGACAAGCCGTTACAAAGCTATGTAGATGAACGTAGAGATAATGGTGGAAGAAGAAGTGTGAGGAGATTGAAAGCTTTAATAAGGAACATCAAACACCTTACTTCTTTCAACAGGTTAAAACCTTAAAGGAGGGACCTCAAACTAGATCGACTGCTATTCAAAACGAAGATGGGAAGCTAAAAGTGGACCTTAAAAAAATTATAGATACTATAACGTCCTCCTTTGCCACAACGCTATAAATAATTTTTTTAGAAGGTGTGGGACGGGCCTTTATCAACCTGGTTCTTACCTGGTTACGATTCTCTTTTAATACTTTCAATTTTTTTTTACCTAAACACAAAACAATTAAATTTCACTGGACATAACATAACATGAACAAAGCAAACTCTTTAAATTTTTTTCTTTTACGTTATAAATTTTATAAACAAACTTTTTATTGAAAAAACCGTAGTTGTAATCGAAGTGACACAAACAAAAATTGAATAAATTAAATAAATTAGATAAATTAAATAAATTAGATAAATTAATGAATTAGACAAAATAAATATATATAAATTAATAAATACGTTCTTTGCTTTTTTTCAATTTCCCAATTCGTTGTTATTGTGTTGATTTCCATAGTCCTTTCATGTTGTTTCTTGACCAATACTTTTTGTTTTTTGAATTTCCAAAATTCAATGGCTTTCAAAGGTGTTGCTCGTTCAGCAGATCCAAAACTAATAGGCTGATCGACAATTTTTCCTTCTCATATATTGGAAAAAATACAAGATGACATCGTCCAATTTTCTCCAGTTTTTTTTATATTTAATTTGGACTATCAGTTGGTTGCATTTTTTACTTATTTTCAAAATCTCCAAACTTTATAATTGTAATCCTGCTGCAGTTTGATACACTGTGTACCATGTTAACGCCGGTCGATATAATTATAATTTTCAAATTGGATCTTTTCCAACTTTATGTTGTCAACGAATACCTGGATGTTTGAATACTACACCGCAACGCATCATATGATATAACCTTCTCAGGAACGCATAATAATGTAATATTCTCAGGAACTTGCTATTTTCAATCAATGCTTGCTTGAATTTTCTTGATTTGTTTTGTTTGTTTGTTGTTTTCATTTGTTTAACGTAAAGTAATTATAATTATACTTATTACTAATAATTCAATTCAATAGATGGAATATTTATGGAACAGTGTGTATTTTTTTTAAATATAATAAAATTGTTTGTTTCAATGATAAGTTTTTTTTGTATATAAATATAATTTAATTTTAATATTTTTTTAAACTTAATTCGAAATTTACAGGTATGTTAATTAAACATTTTAGCAAAAGGAAAACAAAAGAAATTAGTTTAACATTTTAAAATAATCAAAAGATTTAAAGCTCAGAACAAGAATACAAAAAAAAATAGTTTATAAAAATAGTGAGTTTACATGACAAATAGTCTTACAAAAGTCTGCACGTTACATAACACCATTTCTGGGTTTTCGAGAGCATTTTGTTGCATTTTAACCCAAAACAACAAAAACTATAACCAATCTGAACGACAAAATGCTCTCGAAAGTTCCAGACATGATGTGGACACCTTCGATCGTGTACTCTCAACCACCAAGACATGCAAATAAATTAACACCAAACCAGATAACATATAAATAGAACATGCTAGTAAGTAAGATTGCACTACAAAAAGAATATGTCATGCAAATAAATTAATAATGTTACAAAAAAAAAATAATTTAACATGCTAAACTCAAAAAAAAACAAAAAAAATATACAAACACTACAAAACTTATGTCTAATATATAACATAAATATATCGGCAGGAAACATCCTCTTTTTTTTGTTTTGAAGGCTCGTCTGGGAAAACCAGGATTCTAAGCTGGACATAGCAGGAGCTCTTCTAAATTGTAAGCTATGCGACTGGCGCTTTTATTTAATGTTTCCAGCCGTAAATCACCATGATCCAAAAACTTAACCTAATTTATAAACCAAAAATGTATATACCAAAATAAAAAGAAAACCGAAACAGATAGGCTGATTAATTTCTTTTACTGAGCGCGCTGTGGGCAAACCGGGTTACACCAGACCTAACACAGCGCCCTCATACTTGAAATCTTGACAACTTGTGCTATACCTCAAGTATTAACCTACCGCATAACAAAAAAAAATTAATAAATAAACTTTTTATTTAAACCCTTTTTTTTTGTTTCCAAACCTTAACCTAATCTGCACTCAAAAGTGAACCAAAAAAAAACACACAAGTAGAGTATTTAATTTATTTTTCCGAGTGCGCTATGGGAAAACCAGACTGACTGAACCTAATATAGCGCCCTCAGATGAAAGCTGTGCGACTTGCGCTATGCTTCCATGCAATAACCTACCGCAAACATGAGAACTAAATTCCCAAAGAAAAAACATAAACACAAACAGGTAGGAGAATTTATTTATTTTTACGAGCGCGCTATAGGAAAACCAGAACCATCCGGACCTAATATAGCGCCCTCACTTGACGGTTTTGCGACTTGCGCTACCCATACAAGTATTATCCTACCGCACATAAAACTAATTTACTAAACCTAAAATAACATGCAAAGCATGATCCGAAAACTAAACTAACATGTCCAATAGCAATTGGAAGCCATGTGACCAAAACCTACACTACAATAAATTAAATAAATTACACATATAAATAGATAATAATTCAATCACCAGTTAGCCTAACATGTCCAACAGTAATTGGAAGCCATGTACATACAAAAGTTATACAAAAAATAAATTAAATAAATAACAAATATTGACACTTAATATTCTAACCATGTAACACCAAACAAAAAATTTAACCTAACATGTCCAACAGCAATTGGAAGCCATGTAAACACAAAGATTATAACGAAAACTTATCTTAACATATAAATCCCCCCATATACTAACCTAAAACACTTAACAGTTAACACATTAAAAAGGGAAAAACTAACATTAAAGCGGAGCAAAATATATATCTTAATGTCTTAAATTAAACATGGAACACATTAAAATGGAAACCAATATATATTTTCTTATAACACTAAACACAGAACACATTAAAACGGATAGTTATTTTCTGTCAACTAAATTTGAATCTTGAGTATTATATTTTTTTATATCATTAGCATGATACTTTCCTATGATGTTCCCTACCATGTCTTGCAAGATGTAAGAGACTTGGCCGATTTTCTCCTTGACATAAAACACGTACATATGTTGTTTCAACTATCTTACACTTTTAACTTTAATACAAACATTTTTTTTTTTAACGAAACCAGACACAAAACTAATGAATATAATAATAATTTTTTTTTTTTTTTTTTTATTAAACTATTCATGCACTAACCCAAAACCATTAATAAACTTAAATTAACTATTTTTACACTCACAAACATTTCACAAATATAACATAAATTTCACAAACTGAAAATAACAAATATGATTTTGTTTTCGTTTAATTATTAACTTTTTTTTTATTACTGATCACTGTTCTGTAAGCAGTTTTATAGAACGTATAACTGGACAATTGTATTTTTACAAAAAATTACTGAACATCACAGATAAATAATATCTTTTTCTTTTTTTAAATTAACATTTATATACTATATGTACAAAACACTTGCATGCACTTTAATCTGACAAAAAAAATGTATGATTACTTTTTAAATCACCATAACCACATAAACTACAATTAACACTAAATACGCTACTAAATTCATGCAAAACTTCACAAGTATAATAAATAATAGTTATATATTTTTTTTAATTCAATTAATTTTTGTTTTATAACTTTTTTTAAATATTTTATTTTTCACAACACTTAAATCTACAACCACTTATAACAACCAACAAATCACTATAATTTTAACACCACCTGTATCCAAAATAAAAATTAATCAATTAACCTGAAATATATTAACAAACACAATTTTTTCACAATATTCTAATTAATGAATTAACAACACAATATCGTAACCAAAATATTAAAAGAAACCATTCCCAGTAATCCAGTTGACAAAGATGTAGTTTTTTCTGGATATGTCCACCACAAGGAAATGCCAATTATAACGTCCTCCTTTGCCACAACGCTATAAATAATTTTTTTAGAAGGTGTGGGACGGGCCTTTATCAACCTGGTTCTTACCTGGTTACGATTCTCTTTTAATACTTTCAATTTTTTTTTACCTAAACACAAAACAATTAAATTTCACTGGACATAACATAACATGAACAAAGCAAACTCTTTAAATTTTTTTCTTTTACGTTATAAATTTTATAAACAAACTTTTTATTGAAAAAACCGTAGTTGTAATCGAAGTGACACAAACAAAAATTGAATAAATTAAATAAATTAGATAAATTAATGAATTAGACAAAATAAATATATATAAATTAATAAATACGTTCTTTGCTTTTTTTCAATTTCCCAATTCGTTGTTATTGTGTTGATTTCCATAGTCATGTTTATGTTACATTTCATGTTGTTTTTTGACCAATACTTTTTGTTTTTTGAATTTCTAAAATTCAATGGCTTTCAAAGGTGTTGCTCGTTCAGCAGATCCAAAACTAATAGGCTGATCGACAATTTTTCCTTCTCATATATTGGAAAAAATACAAGATGACATCGTCCAATTTTCTCCAGTTTTTTTTATATTTAATTTGGACTATCAGTTGGTTGCATTTTTTACTTATTTTCAAAATCTCCAAACTTTATAATTGTAATCCTGCTGCAGTTTGATACACTGTGTACCATGTTAACGCCGGTCGATATAATTATAATTTTCAAATTGGATCTTTTCCAACTTTATGTTGTCAACGAATACCTGGATGTTTGAATACTACACCGCAACGCATCATATGATATAACCTTCTCAGGAACGCATAATAATGTAATATTCTCAGGAACTTGCTATTTTCAATCAATGCTTGCTTGAATTTTCTTGATTTGTTTTGTTTGTTTGTTGTTTTCATTTGTTTAACGTAAAGTAATTATAATTATACTTATTACTAATAATTCAATTCAATAGATGGAATATTTATGGAACAGTGTGTATTTTTTTTAAATATAATAAAATTGTTTGTTTCAATGATAAGTTTTTTTTGTATATAAATATAATTTAATTTTAATATTTTTTTAAACTTAATTCGAAATTTACAGGTATGTTAATTAAACATTTTAGCAAAAGGAAAACAAAAGAAATTAGTTTAACATTTTAAAATAATCAAAAGATTTAAAGCTCAGAACAAGAATACAAAAAAAAATAGTTTATAAAAATAGTGAGTTTACATGACAAATAGTCTTACAAAAGTCTGCACGTTACAATACTTGGGCTTATTATTTTGAGAATTTTCTTAAGTGACCAGGAACAAGTCGGGCGACGAGCAAAGCTTATTATATGACTGATATCATACTCGGCCAAAGTGAAAATGTTATGAGTAAAACTTTCAAGTCACTTAAGAATGGTGCTAGAAAATGTGATCTGCAAAATAACTACGATAAAACCAAATATATGGATGGTTCAAGGAAGGATGAGTGATCAATGCTTGACTCAAACAACAGCCTACTTACATATATAATAGCTCGAATCATTGCAGATAGTCGAACTTTCTACTCAATTAAACCTCTCCTTGGATCACCGTATGTATCAACTAACACCAAGCTCAAGTTATACAAGACAATATTTAAAAATATACTTTTTACTGTTTATTTTTAAATTTATTTATAATAATAAAACTTCCTTATAGTAACAATTTGATTTTTATTTTTTATTTTAAAGAATATCGATTTCGACTTACGTCATCCTCAGTTCTTAAATTATTATAATTAAATAAATTATTAGAATAATAATTTAAGAACTGAGGATGACGTAAGTCGAAATCGATATTCTTTAAAATAAAAAATAAAAATCAAATTGTTACTATAAGGAAGTTTTATTATTATAAATAAATTTAAAAATAAACAGTAAAAAGTATATTTTTAAATATTGCATTTTAATTCAAAAGTGACAAAAGCACACAAACAGTGAATAATATGGAAAACCATAATAACACATATAGTTATACAAGACATTGATTAGACCGGTTGATGTATGAGTCACAAACCTGAATCCTTACAAAAAATCATATTTATCTGTATTTGAGCTTAAGATCGTACGCCACATTTTTGGTTCACTTAAGACAGACGATGGAGAGTACAGAACCCGATATAACTTTGAGATAATAGGTTGTATCCGGCTCAATAGGATTGCTTGGTTTGGCCATGTTCTACGAGCCGATTCACAGTCTGATTGGAATGGGCCACAGTCTGACTGGAATGATTAAAAAAATGTACGTTAGTACCAGAGGCAGTGGCAACCGCGAGGTAGACCGCGACTGCAATGGGAGATGGATGTAATAAACGACCTTAAAAAAATCGGCTGCCATGGTAATTATGTCGCTATGGCGAATGACCGTGTTGAATATGCAAAGCTGATTAGCTTGGCAACGCCCCTACATAGAACATGAACGCCAAAAAAACAAAATTAAACAAAAAAAATAAATATTAAACTATGCCAGCCTGTAAATGATTTATATTGAAATACACACTATATTGAAACACGCACTGTTCAAATAAAATTATAATTTATAAATTATCAACTCAAATATAATAAACGACAGTAACTCAAAAACTGTGCACTTCACAATTATGTAAAAATTGCTATGTTTCTTAAAGCAAGTGCAAGTCTTTCAAATGATAGCCAGTTTAAATCAAAAAAGATTTTTTCATCCTTCCCCATTTCCATCCCCTCAAAATACAGAAATATAATAAGTGGAAACCGTGCTATTTTTAGATAAAAATTTATAAAACATTCTCCCTTTTCTGATTCCGACTCGTATCACGGATCGTACAATAATGAATAGAGAGTAAAACTGTAAATACTTACTGTATTTCTTTCTACTCTACATTTTAATTTTAAATAATAATAAAATAATATACGCCTTATTCTTTTTAAATTGAGTTTTATTTCACTAAATACGTATTTCGAAAGCTATCGTTTCATCGACAGTAGTATCTAAAAACGTTAAGATACTACTGTCGATGAAAGCATATAGCTTTCGAAATACGTATTTAGTGAAATAAAACTCAATTTAAAAAGAATAAGGCGTTTATTATTTTATTATTATTTAAATATCTTGTTACAGTTTAGAACGTCCAAATTAAAATATTTTAATTAAATTTTTTTTTGCAAATGTGTTGTAATTTGAAGCGGCTTTTAAAAATATATGTAGTACCTTATATATTTTTAGAAGCCGCTTCCATTTACAATACATTTGCCAAATTACAATGCATTTGCAATTTCTTTTCTTGAAAAATCGGATAAACGGGCGAAAAAATTTTAATTTAAAGGTTTAGTCAATTCGTGTTATTTCAAAAATTTTCGTGCATAAAGAAAATTATTCTTTTTCTCCAACTCGTGTTATTTCAAATTCGTGTATAATAAATTCGTGCAAAAACAGAACTGAGTGTATATATATTGATTAATAAAACTTAATAAAACCAGGTCTCAATAAACTGAAAAATTGACCGACCCCTAAAAGCATATCGATATGGTTAGGTTGGTTAAAAGTTGGATCGGCCAATGGTAGATCCTGGATATTTGATAAAATCGGTTTCTTGATTATGGTATTTGGGTGGCATGAGGTGAGCTTTGGTATAACTAGGCATTCTATATTCCAATTATCTTCATTGATACGTGATGCTATATTAATGTTGACTTTCCCCCTTGTTGTTCCTGCGGTTGATTGACCAATTCCGCTAATGTTTATTCTTGCGTTTGTTTTTTTTAGTTGTAATCGCTGCACAAGGTCTTCACTAACAAACGAAGCTTGCGATCCAGAGTCGAGTAAAGCGCGGCATAACATCCATTCACCAATTTGGTTCTTTATTTTTACTAAAGCGGTTGGTAGTAATGCTTGGTGAAATAAATTAAGGGTTTGATGCACATTCACATTTGAACTGAGGGTGCTGTTATCTGTTGATAAGGAAACTGTTGGGTTTGGATTTGTTGATTGTAGTTCAGCTTGCACTGATGATGTTTCTATTTTCTGTTGATGATAACTATTTGTATCAGATGAATGCGATAGTAGTAAGTTTTCATTCTTTGTAACTGTTGTATGTAGGAGTGAATGATGTTTCTTAAAACAGATTCGGCATCTTTTGTTGGAACGACAGTGCATAACCCCATGATTGTTGTTTAGGCAGTTAAAACAACGTTGATCTCCTTTGATTAAATCAATGCGTGCTAAAACATCCATTGATGCAAATTTAGTACATTCAAAGAGTTGGTGTTCATTGGTTTGACAAACTGGGCATGTGATTTCTGGTTTTACATAAAATCCCTTAACAGCAGCAGTGGTTCTGAGTGATTGACTTCTATGACTATAGTTGATTCCTTCTAGTTCATCTGCCCTGCTGGCCAAAAATTCATAAAATCTTCATTAATGGTTCGCCTCATCCATAATTGTTTTGATTCATCATCCAGTTTATTAAACAAAATGTACAATAGCCATGGATTTTTTGAATCAGCTCGATCTCCTAATGCTTTCAATCCTCGAGTGGTTTCATCAGAAGTATCAAGTAGTTTTCTTATTGATGATGAATTTGCGAATCGAATTGAAGGTTGTTCCATAAAGAGCTTAATGAATGAATTCGCAGTCAAACTTTTTCTATCATATCTCTTGCAAAGTTTTTGAAAAGCCTCTATGTAATTGGCCTCCGTCACAGCTAAGTGTTTTAGCAAGTTACTGGCTTCTCCTTTCAACAAGCCTTTCAAGTACTGAAACTTTTGTGCTGCTGAGAGTACCTGATTTTCGTGCACCATATTATTGAACAAATCAAAAAAACTTTGCCATTCCCTGTAATCTCCTGAAAAACTTGAAATGTTCACACGAGGGAGTTTGAAGTCACTGTTGACTACTTGTGATGTATTACTTATACTTTCATTGAACTGGCTTGAAGTCGACAATGTATTTAGGCGTACCCATTTATTGAGCTTTGCTACTATGCGGTAGTATTGCTCTTCAAATTCCTCAGCTTCAGATTTTTCTGCGGGATTTTCATCGAATATCTGACCTTCAACGTCCGAAAATTGTTGAAGTAATTCTTTCGCACGTCGTACACGCTCCTTTACTTCTTCATCACATGTTTTACCAGAAAGTGTAGTTGAATATGTATCGTTTCGTGTTAGCAGACCCTTCAATACACTTCTGCGTTTTAATAAAGCTTCCATTCTCCAATACAGTTATTTCCACTTAATTTCACTAGTAAATTTAATTTTTAAACACTAATTAATATTATTAACAAGCACGATAACGTTTACTGGTAATTGTAAAAACAAATGACAAATTAATTATAACACTTAATACGGTTTTTCGATTCGATTAATAAAATCCAACAATAATAATCTTTTCTTTGGTTTTTAAATTATTTATATACAGCATTCATTTATTCATTTATTTAGAAATATCAAAAAAAAACTATACTCATCTGTCTAGTGGTATCTGATTTATCGCTTTTCTACGACCTTGTCGTATGTTCACACACGTTTCCAAATAATTTGGTAAAATGCTGGTACTTGGTGTCTTCTATCCGACTCGAAGGACCATGTTTAAACTTCAGTAGATGATAATGGACTGTGTAAATTTTTTGATTTTTAATGCTTATTAAATTTGGATACAATATTTAATAGCCAAGTTACAAATAAATTTATAACCATTAACTTCTATATGAATTAAATATATTAATTCCCTTATGCACTTTGAGTAATAAACCACTTGATTTGATTATATTATTTATTTAATTTTTATTGCCTTTTTCTTTAATGTTGATTAATTGAGATGATGTACAAAAGTGATTTTATTAATTTTGTTTTTAAAGGTAATCAAAAATATTTTCGCGGTAAAACATAAAACACCCAGAAAACACATTTACGTCATTGTGATATCAAAATGACATCACGCTAAGTCACGTCTTATGTAAGATCTAGGTCATATATAAGTCATATGTATATCATTATTTCCCACTTGTTTACGTAAGAGCATGACATAACCATAATGATATAACTATGACATAAATGTGATGTCTGTGGAGATATTTGTGACGTTGCTATGATATAAGGTTGATATCATAGTAATATAATTTTTTTTTGTGATGTATTATATTTTTAATTAAAAACAAATTTAACAACAATTAAAAAACAAATTTATAACAAAAACACTTAGCCGTCAGTCATTCATTGGTCGTTACTCATTACGTACCTGCTAGGATTCTATAACCTGCTTGGAAGCAATAACTAACTATACGCAAAATTTTTCAAACTATATACAATTAAAATGGATATACCTCTAGTGAAATTTAACAAAATAAGGTCATATTTAAGTCCAAATTATGACATCACATCATTAAAAAGCCAAGTCAAATTTAAGATCAGTGTGATGTCATGAAAGCATCATATAAATGATACCAGGATTATAGCTAGAAACACAACACGGGCGAAATCGTCCGACGACGACGTTAGTAACATTAGAATACACAGGATACATACATTTCAAACACAACTGCAGCGATAAACGAAAAAGTCTTTTTCGTCGGAGAAAATTTAGATTCTATTTCTAATTTATTTAGTTTATGCAATTTTATTTTTGACAGCTATTCACGCTGACGTCTTTGTTGTGGTTACAACAGCGAAATTGTAGACGTTTTTTTTTATCGTCCGACGTTATCGTCCGTGTTGTGTTTCTACCTAATGTCATGACGAGTGTCATTTTTATGTCAAATTTACGTAACAACTACATCACATATATACGACGTTCGTGTGATGTCATATTTACGTCTTGTGTTCACTGGGCAAGAATTTCTATAACAAGTTATGATTTTCCAAAAAATAGCAATTCCATTGAACTTAATTTGAATCTAAATCTACAACAATTATTGCAATATTTTTTAATTTCAAAAACTGAATAATTAAAATGTTTAATAATAGTTTTAATAACAATTAATTTAAACGGTTTATTGTATTTGTAACAATAATTACTGTCACTACAATTACAAATACAAAATATACCGGAAATATCAACGTTAGTCAAAGCATTTAATAATAGTGATAATTAGTATGTACTTGTAATTTAAAACGGATTTGTTAGCAATTGATCATTATTATGTTCGACTTTGGACATAAAACATAACAAAAAAAAAGTTACTTAATAAATATTTAATATTGAAATAAAAGTGAATAATAGTGATTTATTTTTTGTTTTGTGTAAATTTAAAGTTATATGAATCATATTTGTATAAAATGAACTCAGAACTAACAACAGACGAACTAGGTTAGTTCCAGTCACTATAAGGATGCACTATGAAAGGGAATAAGAAAATTTTGTTTTATACTTTTAGAAGCAAAAACTTTACTTTTAAAATCGACAGAGAATTACAACAAACCAATTGATTGTGGAAATATTAGTAATATACAAATAACGATCCCAGAATGGTTTAATGAGGATAAATTCAAACTGTAGGTTTTGTTTCCCCAACTTGTTCTTTTATTAAAGTTATTATTCCTTTTCTAGAGGCCAAAAGTATTTTATCGATAATCGATATGGAATTTTAGCTTCATATCTTTCAACTTTTCTATTGTTACTAGGAGAACCAGCTGGTTTAGACATATTAATATCAACAAACAAATCAAGTACTGTCGAAACATCTAAAAAACGTTATGCGGCTACATTTTCACATATTTTAACATGGTTTGAGTTTGATCTAACCCGAGACTCAGAGTAAGTGTAACTTTTAACATTTGAATTCTTATTCACAGAAACTTATATTGCAGTTCATGGAAATCAATAAATCGTATTCGTCGTTTACATCTCTCCGCTTCAAATGCTGCAATGAAAAATAATATTGGAATAATTTCACAAACTGAAGCATCACTAACATTATTTGCATTTATGGGTCCAGCACTAGTAAAGCCACATCTCATTGGAATTAGACACGACTGCAATGAAGATCGAGAAGCGTTTATTCATTTTTGGGCAGTTATCGGTTACATGATTGGAATTCACGATGAAAATAATTTTTGTCTTAAATCGTTAAAAGTTGTTGAAATTTATTGTAATATTTTATTACGTTATGTCTTTATACCAATGATACAATTCGAACCGAAACCGTTTAAGCATATGATTGATGTTTTTATAAAAGGAATGTATGACTTTTTTCCACTTATATCATACGAAAGCCAACTGTTTTTGGCAAGACGTTTATGTGGTGTTCCAGGTTACCAATATGATGTCGACATTACAAAAGAAAAAATAATCAAAGATATTTTTACACAAACCGAAATAAATCAACTTTTAAAAAACATTCATCGCAATACGTATTCAAGATATCGGATTCAACATTTTAGTAAGAAAATTTATATTTATGATACAATCAGGGGACGAAGCATATTGAAAGAAAATAATAATAAAGTTTCTAATCTAATTCTGAATACAAACGGCGAGTTAATGGAGATACCGGAATATTTACAAGATGATCATGATAGCAGGTATAAAGTTACAGTGGTACCAGCCAATGATTGGCAACGGCATTTAAATTATTCCAAGTTTTATAATCTATCTGGAAAGGATAAACTTTTAGTTCGATTACGTTGCGTTTTGTATCGTATCTATACATTTTCACTAGGAAAAATAGTGATTGAATGGAGTTTAAATTTTACTGTAAATAAAATTATAAGATATAATGTTAACAGTAAAGAACCTTTATATTAAGTATATTTTTAAGATTTTGAATAATAACGCTAGTTTACAAATTTTTATCTTTTTTTGTCTCCCCGACTAAAACCCAACTTTTCTTGTGTATTTTTACCAGGGTTACTGATATACGCGTATAAAACGTATATAACGTATAAAATGTATAAAATGATTTACTTCGGTCTGAAAGACATAAGTATTACATTCATGAGCTCAAAGTGAAATTCTTACCCCCACTTTTTTGGCATTTCTCGACGTTTTAGTACCTACTGATTCTAAAAAATCAAAAAAAAAAATGTATGTCTGTCTGTCGGCCGTCCGGCCGTCCGTCATTACCTACACTGCAGGGGAAACGGCTGGAGGGATTTCAAAAATTTTTTTTCCTAAAATAGGTATTCACAAGGGACAGGTCCGAAAGGACGCTGTGTTCAATAACTGTACCGGAAGTGTGTCAAAAAAATCATTATGTGTGTCAAAAATAGCAAATTTTCATATTTTTGGCTTAAAAAACGTTCATTTTAAGTGATTACGAGTAGGAACATTAAATTTGGAGAAATCTTGATGGTAGGGATTGGTATGTGAGATCAAAAACTAGATTATTGCCTTATAAGTTTGTCAAAAAAATGTTGTCAAGTGTGTCAAACGAAAGATTTTTATTTATTTTTTTACCTAATTTTTTGGAAAAAAAATTAAATTAATTGTTTGTTTGAAATGTAGTTTTATTATTATTATTAAGAATTATGGCATTATAAGTTTGTCAAAAAAATGTTGTCAAGTGTGTCAAAAGATTTTTATTTAGTTTTTTACCCAATTTTTTGGAAAAAAATAAAATTGTTTCTTTGAAATGAAATTTTATTAATATTATTGAGAATTATGGCATTATAAGTTTGTCAAAAAATAATGTCAAGTGTATCAAAAAATGATTTCATTTATTTTTTTAGCCAATTTTTTGGAAAAAAAATGAAGTTGTTTCTATGACGTAAATGTAATTGGACATGGAAATTTTTGAATTTGTTATAGATTTTGAAATATTTTTGGAATTTCGAAAAAGTTTGTATTTTTGATTTTATAATAATTTTTGCAATATTTTTAGAATTTCGGCAAAAGTTTTAATTTTTGATTTTGTAAGAATTTTTGGAATATTTTTAGAATTTTGAAAAATTTTTAATTTTTGATATTATTATAATTTTTGGAATTTTGAAAAAATTTTCAATATTTGATTTTGTAATAATTTTTGCAATGTTTTTAGAATTTTGGAAAAGGTTTGAATTTTAAAGAATTTTTGAAATATTATTGGTATTCAGAAAAAATTTAAATATTTGATTTTATTCTAATTTTTGGAATATTTTTGGAATTTTGAAAACCCTGATTTTATTTAATTTAACAATATTTTTGGAATTTTGATTATAATTTTCCGGCAACGTATTGATGTTTCGTGCTAGTTTTGTAATAAATTTTTAAACAGATATAAAAAATACTTGTACTTTAACAAAGAGTTATGTTTGATATACATCGCTGCCCAAAACTAAAAACCATGTCCTCATAAAAGTTTTTTGCCGAAAACTATATCAAAATCTTTAAACCAGACCGAAGTCATGATATCTCAGAGCTGTGAGATTTCAGCCCCTCCATATTTTGTTTTTGAAATTCATTCATAAAAAATTAAAAACACTTCTTACTTCAGATATTAATTATATTTTTAATTTTTATACTTAGTAAAAATATAATTAGGTAGTTATAAATTATTTATATATTTTATAATTTATAACAAAAACTATATAAATTCTTTGAATGTATATTTTTATACTTTATACGAAAGACTATGTTACTGTACATTAAACTGGTTAATAATTTTTAATTCACTAGATTTGAATATTGAACATTTTGAATTATATATTAGAGATTTTTTTAAGCACTTAAACTCAAGCAATTAAGTTATTTTTGAATTTTTCAACACGTATACTATACTAGGGGGTATCCCGCGGGCTGCGCCGCCAACCAATTAAGCTTAAGTACATACTGGAAATCACTTGAATTTTGCAATTCGAAATAACTTTTCATTTTCTCTAAAATTCCTTTAGAAAAATTTTTCATGTTTCGTACCAGGATTCGAACTCACATTCATCAGAGACGTATGTTCAAATCCCGTGTGTCTTACACAACTTAGCCACAGCGGCGATGACGTGCCATATTTTAATTTTCATGTTCAGATAATTTCTAAATTGAAACTTCATCATTTTTCATATTTACTTAAGTTGAATCTTTCATCTATGATTACATATTGGAAATTGCATTTCTTTGAGATTTTTTGTATTAAATTTCTAAATATTACTATGTATGAATTCATAGGATAAGAGAATATTTCATCAACACATGAGTCAACATTCTAATGAACATCCTAAGTCACGAGTGTAAAGTCATTATGGCACGAAACACAAAAAATGTTTCTAAAGGAATTTTATCGAAAATGAAAAGTTATTTCGAATTGCAAAATTCAAGTGATTTCCAATATGTACTTAAGCTTTATTGTTCACAAAAAACCCTTCCAAATTAAAAATTCCCCTGAAGTTGTCTACATTTCCTAACCAAAAATATAGCAATGAATTGACCATGCGTCAGATATTAAGTTTCGCATTGATTGACAACAATCCATATTGACTTTACACTCGTGACTTAGGATGTTGATTAGAATGTTGACTTAAGTGTTGACGAAATATTCTCTCATCCTATGAATACATACATCGTAATATCTAGAAATTTAATACAAAAAAAAATAACCAAAAACAATAAAAAATAAATATAGGGTCCGCGTTGAACCCCAAACCTTTCTCACAACCCTCTACATCGACAATGACAACGAAATTTTGTACTGAGTTTTTTAAACATCATTTTATTAAATCGGTTTAAATTATTAAATGTTTAAAAATGTATTTATAACACAAACTGTTTTTTGTCCCAATAATATCAAATATTTGCAACCTACATTGTTTTTAACAATTGTTAAAAAACTATATTTTTCTATGCTGTTATGTTCGCTGTTCTATAGAACAATTTTCTGGGTCTGACTCCTGCTATAATAGTACTACAAATGGAAGTTATGAAAAGCATTTGCTTACATACAAAAGCACAAGCTTACATACAAAACACAACTATAATCATTTAAAAAATTCTCTCTGAAATTTCTCATGTTTTTGCTTTAAACGATTTAAGTTTGTTTGTGAAGTGTATTAACTACTATAAATCAAATATAATATATAGCATGTTTTTACCTATATAGGTTCAAAAGCAAAATTAAAACATATTACATATATTGTGACTAATTGAATTGAAAAAAAAACAGATTTAATTAAAACCACAACAAAAACTATAAATAACTTTTAAAAAAATCCCCCTCTCAATTTTATTAAAACAATAACAAAAAAACAATAATTTTAACGTTATTTAAAAGAAATGAAAAAAAAAACAATAGAAAATGTACTCCGTCATCAGCGTTACGACCGTATAGAGGGATAGACTCACGGCTATTATATTAAGGATGTTTTTCTTTAATTTTGATTCCAACATTTACTTAATGGGAAACATTTTGGATTAGAAACATTTGGCACATGAAATTAATTATTTGGTATCATGAAATGTAATCGAATATATGAAATATGATTCAATCCAGCTTCAGCTCCTCCCATCTAATAAGAACAGCTGGGAAATATTATGTTGTTGCAGAATAAATGTCGTGTTTTTCATAGCAGTTAGGGAAATTATTAGGGATTATTAGAGAGATGTTTTTGAGAAATTTTGTTGTGTGAATCCGGGTTGCACCACTTCCAATTAATAGGCACAGTTTGAAAATATCAGGTTCTTGCAGATCAAATCTTCTTTTTATACAAAAGTTGTGATAGTTAAAATATGTATTTACGTCAAACGAAAAAGTTTAGTGAGAAGTTTATTGAGTAAATTCAATGTTGGTGATTGATGAATAATAGGTAGGTATGGTTGGATATGTCAAATTATTGCAGACTAAATTTGTTTTGAAAACAAATAATTATATTTTGAAAAGAAGCATTTACGTTAAATGTGGAAGTTTTCTGAACTAATGAGAATAGTTGGGTAAGAAATTATCATGACGACGCTATATTTTCTAAATCAACTGTTCCTATTAGTCCATAAATTTAGGCTTTATAAATATTAAATATCACGAGTACGATGAATAATACGCCCGCGATAATGTTATATAAATGTATTTTTATTTATTAACGATTTTACTTTTATACGGTATAAAACGTAAATAATTGTGTGTTTTATACTGTACGTTTTATACGTACGTATAATGCGTATTTTATACGTTACCGTATTAAACGTTGCAACCCTGGTATTAATATTATTTATCGTTCGAATTTATCACTCAAGTACAACTGTTATGTAAATTTGGTTTATCATTATTTAACTGCACTCTTGTATGGAATGTTAATGTGTTGTTTATAAACTTGCAAATCAAGATTCTATATTGTTATATTAAGTAAAATTAAATTTAAAATACTTTGACTTTTTATTATTAGTAAATTTGACCTACACATTCTTACTGGCATTGATATTAGAAACTACTTAGAACGTGAAACAGAAAATTATTTACAAAGAACACAACACTATTTCCTTCTTATTACGGTATGGTTGGTCTAGTTCTTTTGTTCGCCTGTAAGAATTTAGTGACCAATGATGGGCCCTACTAAAGATCACATACCCCGTTTAAGCAAATACACAGTTGAAAAAGTTACTGCAAATTTTAATACAAGCTTTGCTATTTTAGTGGAGTCATATTAGTAAAAAAAAGTGATATATTTGATGTAAGAGCGAAGTTGATTTTTTTTTCTTTTATGTTAGGGGCATAAAAGTTAGTGGGCATGTAATTATTTAGCAAATTTGGAGGTCCGGAAGGGCCTTAAAAATGGCAAAAACTGTTTTTTGGTGTTTTTTGAGTAGGTCGCTTCACTATTTTTGAAATATTTCGGGCTCTAATGATCATAAAAAAAAATGGAAAATGTTTGTGATTAAATTTTGAATCCATCTAGGGTTGTTAGGTATTTTAAAAGTGTAACCTAACCTCAAATAACCGAATCGCGTGACTTTTTTTTTTTTTAAATTTATGATAAGGGGCGGAAAAATCGTCGAATTTTCATGAAAATTTCAGGGAACATGTATTTTAATAATTTTAATTAATTTTTATGAAAAAATTTTAATTTTTTCGGCCACAATTGGCATTTTTCGTTAAATTTAGCAAATGGTGGTATTTTATGAGAAGTTATCCAAAATAAATTTTTTTTTTTAATCTGTACTTTTTTTTATCTCCTTTAACCTAAGTATAATCATTGATTAAGTATATACTTAATCAATGGTATAATTAAAATTATGTTGCCTTAATTTAAATGCCCATTTTTGGGCATGAAAAAAAATTAATTTTTGCACTTTTTTGACATTTTACCATATATACGGTATTATTTATGCTAATTATCATGTATTTTACATAAAAGTGAAATTATACATAACCTTTTTTTTCTTGCAATGCCCCAAATTGCTTTTGGTAAATAATTAAAATGTTATTACAATTATTGTAAATATTTGATATAAGATTTTTAAAAAATGTAATATTCAATTTTTTTCAAACATTTTTTATTAGCATATAAAATACACAGCATAAATAATTTTACCCCAATTATGTTTTCAATTGAAAATTCTATATGTGTTATTATGGTTTTCCATATTATTCACTGTTTGTGTGCTTTTGTCCCTTTTGAATTAAAATGCAATATTTAAAAATATACTTTTTGCTGTTTATTTTTAAAATTTTTATTTTATTAATAATAATATAAACTTCCTTATAGTAACAATTTGAATTTGATTTTTTATTTTATTGAATATCGATTTCAAATTACGTCATCCTCAGTTTAAATTATTATTACAATTTTCGCTTAAACTATTACTTATATACTACTTCAACTGCTATTTTTTATTATTATGTCATATATTTTGTTAGTTTAATTTTACTTATTTACCAAAAGCAATTTAGGGCATTGCAAGAAAAAAAAGTTTTGTAGGTTATGTATAATTTTAAAAAATATTTTTTATTCATTTGAATTGCATATTTCACTTTTATGCAAAATACATGATAATAGCATAAATAATACCGTATATATGGTAAAATGTCAAAAAAAAGAAAAAATTAATTTTTTTTTCATGCCCAAAAATGGGCTTTTAAATTAAGGCAACATAATTTTAATTATACTTAGGTTAAAGGAGATAAATAAAAGTACAGATTAAAAGAAAAAATTTTATTTTGGATGACTTCTCATAAAATGGCACCATTTGCCAAATTTAACGAAAAATGCCAATTGTGGCCGAAAAAATTAAAATTTTTTCATAAAAATTAAATCCCATATTAAGATTATTTAAATACATGTTCCCTGACGATTTTTCCGCCCCTTATCATGTAAAAAAAAAAAAGTCACGCGATTCGGTTTTTTGAGGTTAGGTTACACTTTTAAAATACCTAACCCCCTAGATGGATTCGAAATTTAATCACAAACATTTTTTATTTTTTTTTTATGATCATTAGAGCCCGAAATATTTCAAAAATAGTGAAGCGACCTACTCAAAAAACACCAAAATACCAGTTTTTGCAATTTTCGAGGCCCTTCCGGACCTAAAAATTTGCTAAATAATTAATTACATGCCCACTAACTTTTATGTCCCTAACATAAAATAAAAAAAAATTCAACTTTGCTTTTACATCAATATAAAATGCTAATATGACTCTGTGGCGAACTACCTTTAAAAATATAATAGTTGGTTGAGACTAGCTTAATTTAATTTTGAGATTTGTTTTTTGGTTTTACGCCTAGCCAACAAGTTGACAGTTCGTGAAAAGTTAGACGTTAAAAAAAATATTAATTCTCTATGTAAGATATTTAATCAACACGCCACGCCAAAAGTTTTCTAAGCATTTTAAGTCTATAACATAAAATATTTTTTGTTCATATAATTCCGTTAATATAAAATATATGATGTTAATGCAAATAAATTCATATAAATGTTTTTGTGAAATGACGTAATGTGTTTCAGTGGTAGTTAGTAAATGTTTGTGATTGATTGTTTTATTATTTGTCTACAAAATTTTATTTGCATCTTCGAAAGGAAAAATAAGAAAATATTTACCTGTAATCAAAATGGAACAAATTAATCGAAACAACGAAGCAGCGCTAAATATATATACATATAATCAATTCAACTCGGAGTCAATGGATATTCAAGTATCCAGTTACTAACTACTCTGTTCTACACTGTTCTGCTCCACTTGAGGTTCCACAAGAACAGCAATAAATTGGTGACCAGCCGACTAAGAACACAATTTTGGGATTAAAAGTTCAAGTATTTTTTAAAATTAATTCAATTTTTTTTTAATATCTATTTAATTTTATTGATAATTATTTTGTTTGTTGTTCAATTTTAAGTAACTTTTTAGTATTATGTACATGTTTAGTGAATTTTTGGTTTGTTTTGGGCTTTTACTCTTTTTCATATTGTTTGCTTCAACCGCTCTCTTCCTGGTTGCCGTCACAACTAGGCTCTCCCGCCGTTCATTTACGTTCCCAGCAGTTTTAGCAGGTCCCCCAGAACCTGAGGAAACTGCTGCAACTTCCGAACCCAAAACCTTTACGATTACTGAAGACCAGCTTGAGGCACTGGTCGCCAAGCGGATCGATGCCGCTTTGGCACGATTGAACCATAGAGGTCCTATTTCAAATCCTCCACCTCCTCCAACTTCCGCTCCGTCTCCCCTACCATCTCCAGCTACTTTTTCGGCAACTATGCCACAAACTGACCCAGTAGCTATCGAAATTTCTCCTTTCTGGTCTGAAACACCAGACCTTTGGTTCATGACTCTAGAAGGGCAGTTCTTGTTGGGAAACATCAAGTCTCAACACACTAAGTATGGTCATCTACTTAGTACAATCACGCCCACACTAGCAAAGTTAGTCAGTGATATCTTGGTAAAGCCTGACCAAGATTTTCCTTATGATAGGCTCAAAGAGGCTCTTCTAGCCCGCCTATCCAGCAGCACTTCAAACCGCATAAAAAAGGTTTTATGTGGTATGGACCTTGGGGATCTAAGGCCCTCACAGCTCTTACGGGATATGACTGCTGAATCCCGAAACACTTTCTCAGACGAAGCTCTAAAAGTCCTTTTGGGAGGAAAAACTTCCACCCACAGTTCGCGCTACTATGTCGGTTCTTAAAACCAGTTTGCTAGAAACTGCCGAGATAGCAGACAATGTCCTCACTTCCCTAAGGGGATCTCAACTCCATGCGGTATCTAACCCTGCCGCTTCTTCTCTTCCTTCTTCTTCTTCCTCAAGTGAAATCTTGTCACTTGAGGAAAAATTCAAAAAATTGGAGGCACAAAACGTGCAACTCCTCAACGCCATTCAACGGCAAAAATTCTCTCGGCCATTCAATAAATATCGAAGTAGATCTAAGGATCTAAGGATCGAAACGATAATCGCAACATCGATTATAATCGTTCTCCCACGCGACCTCGGTCCAAGTCGCGAACTCAACTGTTTGATGGTATTTGCTACTACCATCATACTTTCAAGGAGAATGCCAAAAAATGCGATTCAGAGTGCAAGTATTTTCCAAAGTACTCTGACTCCTCTGCCTCTACTTCTTCAAAAAACAAATAAACTCTTCACATGTGACGGAATGTGAAGATAGTAGCTCCCAACTCCGTCTTCTGGTCCTCGACATTTCTTCGCGTAAGAACTTCCTAATTGATACAGGTGCCGAAGTATCAGTTATTCCCGCTACTGTGGAGGAAAAACTTCACAGAAAATCAGACTTCTTTCTTTACGCCGCTAACGCAACTAAAGTTAGCACGTATGGTACACAAACTCTCAATCTAAACATTGGTCTCAGACGAGCGTTCTGTCAGACCTTTGTTGTCGCCGATGTTACCATACCGATTCTCGGAGCTGATTTTCTTAATAAATATGGCCTTTTAGTGGACATCAAAAATCGACGTCTTGTCGATCCACTAACCTCCTTATTCACTCTGGCTGAAATCTCCACTTCTCCTGCACCTTCTCTTACGCTGATCAACGATTCTGTTAATATCGAAATTATCGATATTCTCAAAAATTTCAAGGACTTAACGTCCAAAACTGATCTTGCCAAACCAGTGAAACATAACGTAACTCACGTTATTGAAACACGTGGTCCTCCCATTTCATGTAGGTATCGTCGACTTGCTCCAGACAAACTGGCCATCGCAAAGACGGAATTTGACATTATGTTATCCCAAGGAATTTGCCGACCTTCTAACAGTCCTTGGGCTTCTCCTCTCCATCTCGTTAAAAAGAAGAACGGCGAGTGGAGACCTTGCGGTGACTACCGTGCTCTAAATAATGTCTCTACTCCTGATAAATATCCGATTCCGCATATTCAGGATTTTTCGCATCAACTACATGGATGCAAAATTTTCTCCACTATCGACCTCGTCCGCGCATATCATCAAATTCCCATTGATGAGCGTGATATTGCAAAAACTGCAATTTCAACTCCGTTCGGACTTTTCGAATTCGTTCGAATGACTTTTGGATTGCGAAACGCCGCGCAATCTTTCCAACGGTTTATGCACTCCCTTCTCCGAGACCTTAAATTTGTTTTCATCTACATAGATGACCTCCTTATTGCTTCTGAAACCTTTGAGGAACACCTCAAACATTTAAGAACAGTTTTCGAGCGTCTTTCCGACGCTGGTCTCATTATCAACGTTGATAAATGCAACTTTGCTAAAACCAACGTTGACTTTCTTGGACATTCCATTGATTCAACAGGAATCAAACCAACTGCTGAACGTGTCGATGCTATTACGCGTTACGAACGACCTGAAACTGTTATGCAACTCCGCCGTTTCCTTGGAATGATAAATTTCTACCGCCGATTCATTCCTCACGCTGGTGGCAATCAAGCCATTCTAAACGATTTCCTAAAAGGTTCCAAAAAGAATGACAAACGTGTCATTCAATGGTCCGAAGACGCCATTCAAGCCTTCGATCTTTGCAAGCAGCAACTCAGTGAGGCAACAACTCTTTCTCACCCTTCACACTCTGCTCAACTTGCCGTTATGGTCGACGCTTCCGACAAGGCACTTGGCGCCGTTGTTCAACAAAAAATTGACGATTGTTGGACACCTCTTAGTTTCTTTTCTGTGCGACTTAATGAAACGCAACAGAAATACAGCGCTTATGATCGCGAACTCCTTGCAGCTTACTCTGCAATCAAACATTTTCGGTATCTTCTCGAAGGTTTTTTAAAAATTTTTTACTCTCTTCTCCGATACCTTAAGCCAAAAAATATCAAACTTAATCAACGAATGTTTCAAAACAAGCATCTATCCTGAATGTTTTAAAATTGCAAGAGTAACGCCCATATACAAAGCAGGAAGCAAACAAGACACCATAAACTACCGTCCGATCTCAGTACTACCAACATGTTCAAAGATATTTGAGAAAACTATCTTAAAGAGACTAGACAATTTCCTACTAAACAACAACATAATTCACCAAGATCAATATGGTTTTATTTCCAAATCTAGTACTCTTGCAGCATGTGTCTCACTAACTAATTTTATCGAAGTTAATCTGGATAAAGGGAACACAGTTGCGTGCTTGTTTCTGGACATAAGAAAAGCGTTTGATAGTCCTGAACACTCAATACTTTTTACAGAGCTAGAATCGATCGGTATCACACATACTGCATTAAAATTGTTTAAATCATTTCATTCACATCGGCAACAGTATACACAAATTGGATCCTGTAAAAGTACATTACAGCAGGTTACATGTGGTCTAGCTCAAGGTTCTATGCTATCAGCACCTGAATTTTCTATATACATAAACCGGATATTTAATCTTAAACTTCACGGCAAGATTCAAATGTACGCTGATGACGCAGCAATACTCTATTCTACAACACAAATGGAACTCTTAATTCTACATATACAAGATGATATCAGAACCATAGCCGACTTTCTTCTAAACATAAACTTATATATAAACACTAGTAAAAGCAACTACATCATTTTTAACAAAAACAAGACCATTAGTGAAAATAGCGTACCACTTATTACACTTGACAATACAGTAATCAATAGAGTTCACTATACGAAATATCTCGGTCTTATTATCGATGAAAAATTGTCTTGGACAAACCACTTTGACAAAATAAAAAAAAAAATAAGACCAATAATATTTGCGATTCGCCGACTTAAACCATACCTCCACAAAAACGCACTTTGGAATATATACAACGCACACATTCTAAGTCACTTGTTATACTTAAACCCCATATGGAGCAACGCCACAGCTTCAAAACTGAATGAACTCAGAGTACTCCAAAATAAGGCAACAAAAATCATACATCCTATACTCTATCCTACAAGACTGCTATACACCATAAACCATAACATAATCCCACTTGAAATAATTTATAAATTACAAATTACTCTTCTGATTTACAAAATAAAAAATAATATAATAAAACATAACTTTGAGTTATCATACAGACACCATACACACACCCATGAAACTAGGCAATACAACGAATTAAACCTACCTAAAATAAAAACAAATACCGGTCTAAACACTTTATTATACAAGGGAGTAAACTTATTTAACAAACTACCACATCCAATAAAAAACACTTCTAGCATCGCACAGTTCAAACACGATACACACCAATATTTCTACCACGAATATTCCGAGAAAAACAAATCAAACTAACACAAATTTAACTTAATCTTTGAAATCTAACCATAATTATAAAATAACTTAATCTTAAATTATAATTAATACAAAACAATATATTATATGTTACTATTCAAGATAAAATCTTTTGTAACATTTAACAAAGTACGAAATAAAAAAAAAAAAAAAAAAAAAAAAAAGGTAGAATCTTCACTCTCTTTACCGATCATAAGCCACTTGTCTACGCTTTGTCGCAGAACCCTGCCAAAGCTAGTCCTCGCCAATTCCGCCATCTAGATTTTATCAGTCAATTCACGACTGATATTCGCCACATTTCTGGAATCGATAATGTAGTCGCCGACACACTTTCTCGTGTCGAGCAAATATCAATTCCAGAAAACATTAACTACGACGAAATTGCTGACGCTCAGTTCAACGATAACGAACTAAAGGAATTAGTGGACACTAGTCCCACACTTCAATTCCGATCCTTTCCAGTATCGTTTGGCAATTCTAGTGCCAAAACTATTTTATGTGATATGATACCTCTACTGGTAATCCACGCCCCTTTATTCCAAAGCAATTTCGTCACTCTGTTTTCGATAGTCTCCACAATTTATCTCACCCAGGAGTCCACAGTTCTGCCAAACTACTTGCAGAAAAAGTCATTTGGCCATCAATTAAAAAGGATGTACGACAAATGGCTCAGAACTGCCTGGCTTGCCAAAAGGCAAAAGTTTCTCGCCACACTCAATCTCCATTAGAGAATTATCCTCAAACCTCTCAGAGATTTTCCGAGATTCATATGGACATTATTGGTCCACTTCCTACCTCTGAGGACAAACGCTATTGTGTCACAATTATTGACAGATATACTCGCTGGCCTGAAGCCATTCCTATCTCGGATATCACAGCTGAAACAGTAGCATCAGCTCTCTACTCAAATTGGATTTCTCGCTTCGGAGTACCTTCAGTAATTGTCACTGATCAGGGCTCCCAATTTGAATCCAATCTCTTCAACGAGTTGTCAAAACTTGTCGGTTTCGAACGTAAACGCACTACAAGTTACAATCCGAAATGTAACGGTCTAATCGAACGTTGGCACCGAACTTTAAAATCTGCGATAATGGCCTACGGCAGAACCGACTGGACACGAATTTTACCGTCAATACTATTAGGTTTACGAACCACTTTCCGTGAAGATTTCCAATCTTCATCGGCTGAAGTCGTATACGGTACTAACATACGTCTTCCTGGAGAATTTTTTAGCCAAAATTCTAACTCCACTCCTCAATCTGATTTTGTTTCACAATTGAAACAACATTTTGATCACCTTCGTCCCGCCATTGCATCAAGACACACTTCTCCTAAAGTTTTCATCTCCAAGAATCTCCAGTCTTGTTCGCATGTCTTCTTACGTACGGACTTAGTACGTAAATCATTACAACCGCCATACGAAGGTCCCTTCAAAGTCATCAGTCGCGATGATAAAAATTTCGTTATTGACCGTAAAGGTCAACACATTCGAGTTTCAATCGACAGATTAAAACCTTGCTTTAGGGAACAATCTGAAGATGATGTAACTCAAAACTCACCTACTTTGAGAACTGATCTCAGTCGCGCAGACGAAACGTCGTCTTCTACAGATATTGTCCATTCTACTCCTTCGGACACATTCCAGTCTTCTCCTTCTACCTCCGCAGAAACGAAAAAACGCGACGCTAAGACAGCTGTATCAACTAAAAGGTTTAGATTTGACCCCATTCCTCAACAACAGATATTCCACCCTGCGTCCACAATTACGCGAGCAGGCAGAACCACTCGTACCCCTACTCGCTTCCTTCGTGCTGTAGCACCATAATTTCTATATCGTCTCATCTTCGATGATACTAGGGGGGAGTGTTTGTGGCGAACTACCTTTAAAAATATAATAGTTGGTTGAGACTAGCTTAATTTAATTTTGAGATTTGTTTTTTGGTTTTACGCCTAGCCAACAAGTTGACAGTTCGTGAAAAGTTAGACGTTAAAAAAAATATTAATTCTCTATGTAAGATATTTAATCAACACGCCACGCCAAAAGTTTTCTAAGCATTTTAAGTCTATAATATAAAATATTTTTTGTTCATATAATTCCGTTAATATAAAATATATGATGTTAATGCAAATAAATTCATATAAATGTTTTTGTGAAATGACGTAATGTGTTTCAGTGGTAGTTAGTAAATGTTTGCTGATTGTTTTATTATTTGTCTACAAAATTTTATTTGCATCTTCGAAAGGAAAAATAAGAAAATATTCACCTGTAATCAAAATGGAACAAATTAATCGAAACAACGAAGCAGCGCTAAATATATATACATATAATCAATTCAACTCGGAGTCAATAGATATTCAAGTATCCAGTTACTAACTACTCTGTTCTACACTGTTCTGCTCCACTTGAGGTTCCACAAGAACAGCTATAACTCCACTATATGGGTTATGTAAAGCAAGTCACTATTAAATTGCAAAGCAAATGTTCCATTAAAATTAATTTTAACAAAAACTACAAATTTTAGTACAACTCTAAATAGTACAACTCTTATTTTTTATAAAAATGGTAGAAGTTTGAATACAACTTGCTAAGCTAGAAGTTTGAAAACAACTTGCTAATGCAAAAAGCATTAAATTTATCTTTAAAGCAAGCTTTGTATTGTTTTATAATGGAGACTTCTGTAGGACCTATATATGTAGCAATTTGCAATACATATTAAGCTTATTTTTAACTTTGTATATCACACTTGTGTAGCGCAGAAGCTCTGTTCTGGATCACGTGTTTGACCACCAGCTAGTGGTTATACCAGGAGTCCTGTTATATGTTACAGGCTTTAATAGAGGGCAGTGAAAACTCTTAACTTTCTTTGTATTGTAAAGGTCCAGTTCAGTCTCTATACCACCAAGTACTTTTACTTTACTGTTACTCCAGACGGTCTTGTTACCAGGAACTAATATTATCTGGATAATGAACCGCTTGAATATCTCATTCAGAGACGAATAGTAGCTCAGAGTCACTTTTGATGTCGATATAACTGCATCAAGAAATTTAACGCCAATTTATATCACATTTTGTTTTAATCAATTCAGAATTTTTATTGCACTACTATTAAGCAAATCTTTAGTCCAAGCACAAGGGTTTGGTTTGGAGGTTAAAAGCTTTTTCAAATCCTCGTTATAGCTTACTCTGGAAGGAATATGATTTGCTCCTCATTATACATATCGTCCTCCACCCAACCTGACTCTCCAAGTTTACCAGAAAAATATGAGCTTTTAGAAACTCATACAAAGAACGTAATCCATTCTAATTGCCTTGTGCATTTGAAATTTATAAAGTAAAAGAAACTTTCATCTTATTTTGCAAATTTTAGTCTAATAAGACGTTTTGATAGCTCCTTAGTCCTTTTTATAACATTTTATTCTCTAAAGCAGGCTACAGACCTTCAATCAATTTGTCAATCAATTGAAAACGAAAATAAACGAAATAAAATTTGGGGGATTTTTACACTAAATTTTATTTCGTTTATTTTCGTTTTCGAATTGATTGTAGGTCTGTAGCCTGCTTAAGAACAGCAATCAAAGATTCATTATACATATATAAATATTATGCTTTAGTTTATAAATTTTAAAACAAAATTTAAAAAAAATTAAACCGACTTCAAAATATAACAAAAGAGGCTCCAAAAATATTATAATAGTAGATTATGATGTAAGTGATTATGATGATTTGTTCGTGCGTCATATACTATTTTTTATTTGCCGCAAGCAAAGTATTTAAAAAAAAAAATAAATCAAAACTAAAAAGTACATAAATTCTGAAATAAAAATATGTTGATCAAGTAACCTTTGATCAAAATATTTATTATTTTTTCAAATAAATTGTATAACTACGACAACAAAAAATAGCAAATGTTTTAATTTGGATTATGAAATTTTGAATTAAAGATCGCTGTGATAAAAAATTTTATTTGTTGTATAATTTATGTAAATTTAAATGTTTTTTACTTTTTTGGACAACAAAACTATGTCAACAAAATATAGGGTTAATAAGTGACACTTTACGAACGCAAATTACAGTAATAAAGTAACACTTTAATATTAAGGCGAATAAAATAGTACATTATGATGCTAGGACGTAAAGCTAAAGATTTTGGACGGATGTGAAGTTTGCAAATCGAGGCGCTAGCCGAGATTTGCACCCACATGAAGTCCAAAATAGCTTACGTCCGTGCATCATATACTATTTTTTATTCGCCCCAAGCAAAATATTTTAAGAAAAGTTGTTTATTCTAAATTAAAATTATAAATTTTCATAAATTTTAAAATAAAAATATGTGGAACAAGTAACCTTTGACAAAATATTTATTATTTTTTCCAAATTATTGTGTAGCTATGACAACAAATGATAACAACTATTTTAATTGGATAATGAAATTTTGAATTTGAGGGTTGCTTTGATAAACATTTTTATTTTTCATAGAATTTAAACAAATACAAATGCTTTTTACTTTTTTGGACGTAACTATGACAACAAAATAAATAGTTAAAAAGTGATACTTTAAAGCCGCAAATCACAGTAATAAAGTAACACTTTAATATGTAGGCGAATAAAAAAGTTGTTATTGTTAAGTAGTGTAGTCATTAATAAAAGAAAAATAAAGAAACGATCTTTCAAACCGAGTAGCAAACGATCTTCTTAAACGAAAGAATTAAGAAGAGAAGAGCCGTGTTCGATTTGACTGAAGCAAGTGATACAACTGAAAAATTGAATGCAATTGTTGTTGTTTTTTCAGTTGTTTCAGTCAAATCGAACGCACTTAAGATGTAATTTTTCTCAAAGTTTGTTAGTTATGTTTTAGTGGAAGATAGAGTAACATAACAACGATAAAAAAAATTAAATTTTAGTTTTCCATTTTTTTTTTCGAAAAAGTACAAGTATTTTTTTATCTCTGTTTAGAAATTTATTATAAAACTAACACGAAACATCAATACGTTGCCGGAAAATTATGACAGATCATAAATTAACATAATTTAGTGAAAAGATGATACACTCAGCAAACTACTCAAAAACCTCTCCATTTAGCGTTTCGAGAAAATATTACAAAATCACAAATTCATATTTCTTTCAAAATTCCAAAAATATTGTAAAAATTAAATAAAATCCAACCTTTTTCAAAATTCCAAAAATATTCCAAAAATTAGAATAAAATCAAATATTTAAACTTTTTCAAAATTCCAATAATATTCCAAAAATTCTTAAAAATTCAAACTTTTCCAAAATTCTAAAAATATTGCAAAAATTATTACAAAATCAAAAATTGAAACTTTTCAAAATGCCAAAAATTATAATAAAATCAAAAATTTAAAATTTTTCAAAATTCTAAAAATATTCCAAAAATTCTTACAAAATCCAAAATTAAAACTTTTTCCAAAATTATAAAAACATTGGAAAAATGATTACAAAATCAAAAAAAACAAACTTTTTTTAAAATTCCTAAAATATTTCAAATATAACAAATTCAAAAATTTCCATGTCCAAATTCATGTTCGATTACATTTAAGTCATAAAAACAGCTACATTTTTTTTTCCAAAAAATTGGCTAGAAAAATAAACGAAATAATTTTTTGACACACTTGACATTATTTTTTTAAAAACCTTATAATTCCATAATTCTCTATAATATTAATAAAATTTCATGTCATACAAATTATTAATTTTATTTTTTTCCCAAAAATTGGGTAAAAAAATAAATAAAAATTTTTCTTTTGACACACTTGACAACATTTTTTTGACAAACTTAAAATGCAATAATCCAGTTTTTAATCTCACATACCAATCCCGACCATCCAGATTTCTCCACATTCTTTGTTCCTACTCATTATCACTTAAAATGGACGTTTTTAAGCAGAAAATATGCAAATTTCCTTGTTTTGACACACTTGTTGATTTTTTTGACACACTTCCGGTACAGTTATCGAACACATCGTCCTTTCGGCTCTTACCATTGAGTGTACCTATTTTTAGAATTCAAAATTTTTCAAATCCCTTCAACCGTTTTCTAGATTCCGTCGGTTGTGACGACCGGACGGACGGACGACCGGCCGGCAGACAGACATACATTTTTTTTGCTAAACGTCGAGAAATCCCAAAAAAGTGGGGGCAAGAATTTCACTTTTAGCTCATGAATGTAATACTTAGGTCTTTCAGAGCGAAGTAATTGGCACCAAAACAAGAAATTCTTGCAGAGTAACTCAAGAATTGAAGCCCCTCAACAAGTAATGGCAGATAGGGTTTGAGTTGCTATTTACAAAGTAGATTAAAGTAGGGTTGGGTTGCTTTTAAACCATAAAATCTATGAATAAACAACCAAGACAACCCTGTGATTTGACGCTTAACGTTGTTAAAGTTTAAAATAATCGCCTGCTCGAAAATCCCACTTTTTTATTAATATAAAACCCAAAAACTAATCAGCTCCTTCTTGTTTAAAAAAGATTCATTTAAAATAGTGTATCGATACGAACTGGATACGTTAAAATGTTGAAAAACATGTTGTGCTTTTGATGTTTTGACTGCCGGTTGAACCTTTGAATACATATTTGACACAAACCTGTTTGTTGAATAATAAATAAAAAAATACTTATAGCAAAATATACTTTTATTAAAAATCACATTACAATTTACAATTTTATTTCAATTTTTAAGCCCTAATTATTTTTATATAAAAATAGATAACACAAATTACCCAAAATAGTTAAAACAAAATATAGTTTCTAGCACCATAGTACACTAAATATAATTAATTTATTTAATTTTCTTCGGTTTCTATTATTTACAGTTTGGCGGTAAACAAGGGTTTTAAATATAAGCCAAACGATTTATTAACTAACTCTTGATTCAATGGACTCTTTAATGCTTCAATAAATAAGCGTTCATAAACATTTCCATCATATGCTCCTAGTGCGGAATTTAAAATTCTATCATCAAAATCAAATCCATCTACAATACCAACTGCGTTTGGACGGAGTTGTGCTAATACAGTTTCTAAGCGTTTTTGGAATGATTGTATATCAGTTTCTGTAATACGTGTGAACTGTAATAAAAAAAATGTTATGTTATTGAAAACATTATATTGATATAATTTTTTTTAACATGCATGGTTCCACTGTATTAAATCATGTATACAGAAAGCACTGAATTGGAACATTCAAACATGCTGTATACAATTAGATATCTGTTTTTAGTTTTGGGCATTCATTATTGCGATTTGCAACAACTCCAAGACTATATTAAAATCAACCCGCATAAAAATTTTATCGTAGTTTAAATGCGATTGCTATTGCTTGAAACGGTTGCATACCGACTCTTAGAAAAAATGATTTAAATCAATTCTACTTAATTTCTTGTACTTTGGATGATACAGAGAGACAAACCAAACTGACCATAATTATGGTCGACCTTATGCTTGACCATAAATTATGTATACCAGTGATGTCAAACTCGCGATGTCAAACTTGTTTTCCACACCTAGAGTGTTTTAATTATAAAATTCCAAAATGCATAAAAAATAGTATATTACATATCTAGAGTTGTAAATAGCATTTTACATGTGAGGGAAAATATTGCGCACGAGACGCGTAGCGTCGAGTGCAGTATCTTCACGAGCATGGAAAATGCTTTACAACTCGAGATTTGTTATATACTTTTTCTACGACTTTGTTTTAATGCCCAAACGCATATAATTACTTGAAAAAATGAACTACTAATTAAAAATTAAATGCAACTAGTTTACAAATTGTGGTAGGCTTTGCATTATTCTGTGTCAAAATGAATTGAAATATTTAATTTTTAAAAATCAAATTTTTCTTTAAATAAAAATTTTTCTTTTTATTAAAAGCGTGCGGTAATATATATATGAAAATCCATTACGGCACGTTTTTTTTTACTTACCGCACGCTATTTGAAATAATCAATTTACATGTCATGGATAGTGTGATGTAATTTATAATTTACTGTGATAGGAGTAGAAAAATGAATTTATCGATGCTAATCTCAAAATACAAAATGTACTTATAATTGCTATTAAAAAATATGCCAATGCATAAACTGATGTCTTTTTCAAATTCCCCTTTCGGCAACAACCTCTTTTATTTGTTTTAGAACACGAAGGTAACCTCTTCCGACAAAAATGTGTCTGTTTTTGTCGAGTCCAACAATTGACATTTTGACATGTTTAGGATGTCGACAATAGCAGACAAATTGGCAATAGTCATTTTTCGGAGCTTGCCGAATGAAAAAGCGGCCGAATCGAGGAAAATGGGAGAACAAACGTTTTCGGACTCGTCAAGGACAGACGCCCCACGATGTATAAAATATGTGGTAATCATCAAATGAAATCAGCGAGGGGCCAGGGAATATTATGACTGCTCTGAAAAAGTTGATTGCATGCAAGATTTGGCTTTCTCAGTTGACATTACTACCTAGCCATCTCATTCAACTCAATATTATTGTTGTGTAAAAACCTGCTTATAAGTTATAACCTCGTTGTATGACCAAATAAATTCATTCAAACAAAAGAGACCATTATGGAAAATATAATTGAAAAAAAAATGTATGCAATTTTTCTAGTTGTAAGACTCTTTTGCTTAAAGATCCATTGTTAAAATTTGAAAAATATTAAAAACAACTGAAAATGTTGACAGACGATTATGAATAGAGGTTTTCAGATTTTCAAAGTAGTGAGTCTCATTCATTTCAATATTTTTTGCTCGCCGATGTCTGTTGACATTGAAAATATTGACGAAAATTTGCAAATGGGCCCACGCAGAAACTAGTTAGGAAAAGCCTGAATGCAATCAGGGCGTGCTCAGGGCCAGAAATAGCAAACCCTATTAGGGCAATCTGATGTGGGCCTGTTTCGGGCCTGAATTAGAATACTCTTTTAGGGTTAACATTATTTGAATATATCAATCCCTGATGTGTTTTTCCGTATTTCACCCATGGTTGGGCAATCTGATCAGGGCCTGATACAAAAGACCTTACTAGGGTTTTCTCCTTTTAAGTTTTCGAACTTGATCAGGCCCTGATCAGACTATCAGAATCAGATCCTGATTGGGGAAAAGCGTTACTTACACTCATGATCATAATTGAGGACCCTACTAGGGCAAACCTTATCAGGCCTATATTTGAACCCAAACAAATTTTTGCTCGGGGAGTTTATAGAACACCAATGCGACACGCTATTAAACCAAAAATATAAGGAAATTGGTATTCCAGAGTTTTACGATTATTTATCTGCAGACGTTGCCCGTTGCCCAAGAACTCGACATTTTGTTATACGCATATTATTCATGTTTGGTAGCACGTATATATGTGAACACATTTTTTCACAAATGAAGATGAATAAAACTGCGAAGCGAGCCAGATTGACTGAAGAATATTTAGCATCGATATTAAAATTTACATAAAGCCAAAAACTAATACCAAATTTTGATTTAGCAAAAAAACTGAGTTAACGAATATATTTTTGACAACCAATAAATTTCTATATAAACATTTTTGTTTTGTTTTCTTTAACAAATTTAAAATTTTAAATAAAACCAAGAACATGTGGCCCGCATAAGGCTTTGGAAAATAATTTGGCCCGTATACCGAAATGAGTTTGGCATGCCTGATGTATACCATCAAACAAGAAGCGTCACAGTATAATTACAGAAAGCATTTAAAGGATGTGTAATATTATTAACTTAATACTGTTACGAATAAGAAATGTTTAATTTTATAAATTTAGTTTTTTGACTCCGAGACTTTCATACAGAAATGACGAAATCTAAAATATATTGCAATATACACCAATAAAACTGCCGTGCTAACCACAGAAGTGGTAACTTTCGAGAACTGACATTTCGAGATATTAATAATTTTTAATTTTCAACTTTCACAGTCAAACTAATCAAAACTATATTTATAGTCAAAAAAATTTCAAATTTGGTTTGAATCAGAGAGATAGAAGATTATACTATTTGTTAATGTTAATAAAATATTAATTTTTGGATAATTTAATAGTAAATTAGATACTTTTAAAGAAGATACGGCATATTTAATAGAGTAATTTTTGAATGAAAAAATTAATTAAATGGTTTAATTATACGATAAAAATGTCCATCGACTGTTATTATATCATCTTAGATTCATAACTCATTTTTGACAAAAAAGCAAGTGCTTAGCATGGAAGAAAACAACGAAAATAGAATAAAGACATTTAAAAAATTATGTTTAACTAATTAACCGCATCAGTTTTTGTTCATTTGTAATTTTTTTTTAATTTTTGACCTACGGTGGTGACAACCACGCATACTCCAGTTCCTGCTATTGACATATAAGCTAACGTGAGATATTACGTTGGTGGCAGTAGCAGTGAGATATCACTAGCCAAGGCGATATCTTAGGGGTGCTTACTGATACACTCTATTGTCAACGGTAGTATCCTTAATCTTAATCTAGTCTAAGGCTTTAATAATTGAAGAAAACAGAGTGACCAGTGTGACACGTGATCAAGGAATATGCCACCAGCTAAACTATTGGCAACCAAATTTTAGATTTGTTCCAGCTAATTTTTAAAAGATTTACTTTTTACTTATATTTATATTGTACTGATTTTATTTTCTCTTTTCATGACTAATGCCTATTTTATATTTTATTATCTGATTTATTGTTTAGTTTTTTATTCTTTAAAAAACAAAATAAAATAAAACAAAACAAACAAAAAAGTTGTGCGTGGAGTCCCTCCGCGCGGAAGAAGTGAAACTTCGTAATGTGGAAATAAAAACATATTACATTCTTTTAAGTCATTAATTAAAATTATTTAAAAAAAAACACGGTCAACGAATTACCTTATAAATATATACACAAATGATTAAAACAAAAATCTTAGATCAATCATTTACATAGACACTACACCAAACAACCATAAACCTAAATTTTTATTCTGTAAATAATTTTCTATTTCACCAAAACAACAATCATCAAAATCTGAATAAGAAAAGAAAATGAGTCTTCTATCAAAAAAAAAAAAATAAAATAAAAATAAATAAACAAAATAAAAAAAATAAAATAAAATAAAATAAAAAATCTGAATAAGAAAAGAAAATTAGTCTTCTATCAAAATAAGCTGCAAATGGATTTTTTTTTATAGAAGACTCCTGATAGAAGAATGTCCAAACGTTTAACGCAACCTTTTTGTTTATTTTTTGGAAGTCGCATTAGAAGTTTCACTTCAAAAATTTGCGATTATCAACACCTCAGAACGCATGTTGTTCTGGAACCTAGGTCTTAAAAGGTTTTAATGTGTTATTGTGACACATATTGTAATTCTTACTACCCAAAACATTTAATTAAAAAAAATAAACGGAATAACAGTCAACAAATATTCATGTTCACATTGTATTCAAAAAGTTCGATAAAAGTGAGTACCAGCAATTTTGTACTAAATTGAAAAAAAAAAAAACACAAATCATTTAAATTCAAGTTATGGTTTAAAATGTTTCATAAGGAAACCAGTTTTCTTATCTTAATGAAAACCACAAATGGGAATTGTTTGAGATAATTAGCCCTTTCGATAGTATATCCTGCAGAAGAATATTGTTCGCCATTTTGGCTTGATAGCTCACATTGTAATAAAACGGATTTCCCGCTCAATAATACTCTTCGCATTATAAGTGGAGCTCTCAAGCCATCCCCTCTGCAATGGTTAAATGTATTATGCAATATTGCTTCGTCAAATTTACGAAGAGAAAAGTCATTTTTCACTACAATTGAAAAATGTAAATTAAATCAAAATTCCCTTTTATATGATGAAATACAAGTGTTGACACTTGTCAATCTTCTAAAATTCAAAATAAACTAATCTAAATTGCTTATGTTTTAAACCATTTAAATTATCTAAAATTCAAATAAAACTGATTACAGTTATTGTTCATTTAAAAATATGTTAATCTTCTAAAGTTCAAATAAACTAATTTTAATCGTTCATTGTTTTGAAAATATTTAAGTTATCTAAAAATCAAATAGATTAATTTACATTGTTGACACTTTAAAATATTTAAACTGTCGAACATTCAAATAAACTAAGTTACATCGTCTATTGTTTAAAAATATTTTAAGTTATCTAAAATTCAAAAACTAGTTTAAATTGTTCATGGTTTAAAACATTTAAATCATCTAATACTCAATAAATTAATTATAGTTGTTCTTAGTTGAATTAGTTAAAATTATCTAACAATCAAAAACTAAAATAATTGTAATTACTCATTAGTTTATATATCTAAAGTATCGAAATTATTTTTAGTATCACCATATTCTGAAAACGAAAAAGCAACATTTAGGTGTTTAAATTATATTTTGAGCAAAAAATAGTTCATGGCAATATACTGTGTGACTCTGCTGTCGTTTTCAGAAATGGCGCTTTTGACTATAAATGTCATAGCTGATTAGTAAAAGCTCTTATTCGTTTTCTATTGTTAATCAGTCTAGAAGTTTCTAATCGGCACTTGTGACGTGTTTTTAAAATAAGATTGTATTTTAGTTCTAAAGTGTGATGTTGTAAAGTTAATAAAAGAGTATTTAATTAAAGGTTAAAAAAAACCTAATGTTCAAAATAAATTGTTTTTTAAAATAAAGAAATCATCGAATGTGTTATAATTCAAAGTCTGGCTTCGTGCAATATGTGTCACCATTAGTATTTACATTGAGCAATGTGTACAACTTTTTAAAAACCATGTGTTATAGATTTTTCTCTCTTGCAGTACATAAAAATACACCGGATGTTCAAGAAGTATTTAACAGTTAAATGCCATATCAACGCAGAATTATACTATAGTCATCGCTCAGCTGCCATTGATAGGCAGATTTAATATACTATAGTCATCGCTCAGCTGTCATTGATAGGCAGATTTATTTAATATTCATCGATTGACAGCCATACAAAGGCAGAATTATTTATTGTCATTGCTCAGCTGCCATTGGTAGGCAGATTTAATATATTGTATCAACCAAATTTAATGATATTCATCGATTGATTACTACATCAAGGCAGAATTATATTTTCTTCAACCATCTATCATTGTTAAGCAGATTTAATGATATTCATCGATTGATTACTACATCAAGGCAGAATTATATTTTCTTCAACCATCTGTCATTGTTAAGCAGATTTAATGATATTCATCGATTGATTACTACATCAAGGCAGAATTATATTTTCTTCAACCATCTGTCATTATTAAGCAAAATTAATGATATTCATCGATTGATTGCCATACCAAGCGCTTTTTGCCATCAGAGTAGCTCATTTGAAACTGTGACACCCAATAAACGAATGTTTTTACATTCACCCATTGGTCCATCACACATACTGAATAAAATATCTTTGGGGAATTCGGCCTTTGATCTGGAAACAATCAACAGCTGTGTTTTGGTAGAGTTGAAATTGACCAGGTTTTGGTCACCCCAATCGGCAACTTTTTTTAGGTCTTTATTCACGTTTATGGCAGCGTCTCTCCGGGCAGGATTAATTCGTTCGTGCATTTTACCTTTTGAAGGAAGGGGCTCGAACGACTTGTGCAGAGTACTATCATCATCTGCAAAACTATTTATTGGGTTGCTGGTGATTTTCAACAATTCGTTGATATAAATAAAAAATAGGGTTGGGGACAATACTGAGCCTTGAGGTACACCAGCGTTAATTAGTTTAGACTCAGAAGAAAATCCGTCTAAGGAGACCGAAATGTATCGGTTGGATAGAAATGTTTGAATAAGCTTCACAACATTGGGATGAAAACCATACGCAACGAGCTTGTTGATTAAGTTGGCATGCCAGACTCGATCGAATGCCTTGCAGATGTCTAAAGCGATGACGTATGTTTCACCACCTTTATCAAGTATGCATTTCCAACAATGCGCTACATAGTTAAATAGATCGGTAGTTGATCTTTTGTTTCGAAAACCGTATTGGCTGTCGGATATTAAATGATTTACTTCCAGAAATTTTGAAAGGTGTCTATTAATATAATGCTCGTAGACTTTGGATAGTACCGATAGTAAAGCTATTGGCATATAATTTGAGATATCGGATTTTGGCCCCTTTTTGGGGACGGGCTGGACATTTGCCAGCTTTCAGCACGAGGGAAATATACCAGATTTGTAGGATTGGTAGAATATTTTAGTCAAAGTTGGTGCAAGTACTTTAGAAAAGGTTTTTAAAATAATGGGTGGAATATTGCTTTTGTTTCAGTCTCAGTTAAACGAGGCTGGCCTTAGTGTGGTGTTCTCTCACCTCTCCTGTGAACTTTGGTGTTGATAGTCTTCTTAAAAGACTGAATCAATCGGGACCTTATTCCCAGGGTTACGCTGATGATATTGTCATACTGACAATTGGTAAAGATATTCGCACTCTGGTGGAATTTGATAAACAATTTACTAAAGTTCGTTGAGGATTGGTGTGGGGAGCAAGGACTATTGGTCCATCCCACCGAGTTTAAAACTATGGAAAGCTAATATTGCTATCTTAAATAGCAACACATTTGGTTTTCGACCATTCAATTTTGCAGATGCTGAAAAACTTTCTAGCCGTTTATAAAATATTGTTTTTTAAAATATCGTCAAATTTTTCTATTCTGCTATAAATATAACTAAAAATGATCAAAACTATTGCAAACTTTCCACAAACATTTATATTAGTAACATACGCAGTACGCACGTTGTTTATGATGTTATTTTTTATATTACAATATTATGATGAAAAGGTTTACCTCCCCCTTGAAATCGGTGTTAGAGGAGTTTAAATATATAAAAGTTTAACATTTTCTGTTTCACTTTTGTATTTATTCGGAAGAGCGAACTGCAAGAAAATAAATGTTTGCCCAAACTGTCAAATTTGTTTATATTTACATATTTTATAAGGGAGTTCAGTGGACGTCGAGTTTAGTGAACGTAAAAGTTTTTGCTCGCAATTAAATCTGTACTAATATCAGAAAATATATTAAATTAATTAATTAATTAGTGCTAGATTGATAGCTTGTGTCGTGGAACATAATTATATGTGTTTATATTTACCAAAAACACACGGATTAAATAGAAAATTAAAGTTTAAATACGGATCATGGTGGCGTCCACGCCATTGTGACGAATATGGTTGTTTCGAAGAACGTAAGTAAACCATCGGAACTAATTAATGTAATTAATACAATGTAATTAATACGAAAATATATATAAGAATGTGGATAACCACAACCCAAACGCTGAAATTAATGTGATTGTATCAACGAATTTTTTCTATGATAGCATATGAAAAGATTATTTTCATCTTGCTTAATTCGCTGTGAAAATTTGTCCTTTTTCCATTAATGTAAAAAAAATAACAAATATTAGTTAGTTGCTATGGTTTTTCATATAATTTTACAAAGTTTTCTAAACAACGCAACCCTGAAAAAATAGAATATGAACTTTGAATGTTATGTTGTCGATTTCTAATTTTATAATTTTTAATAAATATCGATTATACTATCATAGAAAAAATTGTATTTCCAACGCGAGATAATAGTATATTTTCTTACAAGAGATGAAAATGCTGTTTTTTCGTGAGTGAATATTTGTTCACGAGACGCGTTAGCGTCGAGTGAAGCAAGTTTACGAACGAAAAACATTTTCATCTCGAGTAGGAAATGCTATTTTTTCTACGATAGTAAATAAATATTATAGTAATTGTAAATTTCCAGATGCAACCCAAGTAACAATTTCAGTTTTATATAAGCTCTTCTAGTGCTCTAGAGCTATAATATACAGCTGGTTGCTTAATATTTTGCTGATGCAGCGCTGCCACAGCTCTAGCAGAGCTGTTGTGGTGCTAAATTTGCTACTTTTACAGCATTATTTCCTCTAAAGAAGTTATTTAATAATATTTAATAGAGCTATCTTAGCTGTATAAAGGTTGACTGTTAGAGTTTTTAAGAGCTAATATTACTTTTTGAATACAAATACAAGTAATTTTTTCAATGAAACTTTATGTTTACATAAACTAATTTATATCGACATGGTTTTAAAATGTTTTGATGTTATGGTTTCTGTCAAATAAATTCTTTTATAAATTAAATGGCAATTTGTTATATTTTAAATAAATAATACAGTATATAAATTTTATGTGCCATTTATTTTTTATGGTGAATAGTGATAGTTTAGAACTAAAATTTTAGTGCGCCCTTATTAGTTTTGTGTATTTGGTGGCAAAATAGAAAAATTATAATTTTTTTTTTAATATTTTGAAACATTTTTCATAGTTTCAGGTTTGTTAAATAAATTTATTTTGGTGAATTCATCTTTAAAAAAATTCTTAGTTATAAATGGTTAACAATAGAAATCCAGTTATCGTGATATGTCATATTTGCAAAATACATCATTATCAACAATAATTATTAAAACATTTTTGGCCATTATGGTGATATTTTTTACTCCATCTTTATAAAAACGAAGATGGTGGCAAATTATACCAATATAGAGCTACCTATTACACATTACTCCTTTATAATGCTATTTATAACGGTTTATTTTAATATAGAGCTATCACAATCGCATTACTTTTTTATAAAGCTATTTGCTCTGTGAAACTGTTTTTTTGTGTCACAAATGCTTTATTGTATAATAATCTTATTATGTTACAAAGCAAATAGCTTTATATAGAAGTAGTGTGATTAAGAAAGCTCTAAAATTTTAAGGAAAATGTCACACATAATCAAATGTCAATGTTTCAATTTCAACTAACGTTTGACTGAAAAATGCAACCATTTTGAACTATTGAAGATTCAAAAACTCGCAATAACTCAAAATTTACGTAAAAAATAAGCTCTGTTATATTTGAGGTCTTTTTATATTAGAAAAAAGCAGTTTACAAATAGACATTAACGCTATATTACAGTAAGATTTTATAATGCTTATAGCTGTAAATAAGCTCAATTATAGCTCGCTTTGCTGCTGTAACGGTGAAATACAGCTCATAGGTCTATAATAAGTGGTGCTGCACTACTTTAGTTTAAAAGCTCTATATAAGGTTATAAAGCTATTGTAATGCTATTCTAATAACTGCCTGCTCTATATTTTATTAGAGCTATGAGTTTTCGAAAACTATTTTATAAAGCAACAATAATTTTGTTTACAGCTCCAAGTATCACCCGACAAATAAAACGCGCAACTAGCAACATACAATATTCTTTAGAGCTTCAGTACAGTATCTTGATACTAATAGCTCTAAGAATTGTTACTTGGGAAATATTGCAACATAACCTAACAAATACTAATAGCGAAAACAAACAAAATTTATAACATTTTTTAGCGTGTAAATTTGGTTTTCATTATTTGCATTGGATTGTTAGCAGGGTGCTATTGTTTATAATTTGCAAACGTATATTTTATACACTACTAATAGAATTTATAAATATCATCCGTTTGAAATCAATGTTTTTAAATAATAAGCACATTTTAATTATTATTTTATATTATATACACTTTTTAACACTAAACAAATACTTTACAAAATTGTTTTTGACTACCCTTTCAATTTTGTGAATGACGTTTTGGTTGTTTAAAATAGTAAACAACATTCCCTTAGAAAACTTAATTTGCAATTAAGCAGAAAACAATTTTTTTTTAAAACCAAATAATAATATATTTATTAAAATCTTATCCTAAAGTTTTTTTTTGTAAATTTGTTATAAATATTCTCACCTGCGTAATAGAATTCAATTAAAAAATTTTGTGTTTTTAAATGACACAAAAAATATATTTATTTTAAAAGAGTTCTTGTGCTCGCCAAATCGGCGATGAGTAGTGAGTTTTATATTTCGCCTAATATACAGTTATAAAGATTCTTTGAATGAATTAAAATTGTCTACTTGTAGTAAAACCTTTAATTTTATAGTCAATTTTTAAAAATATTGTGGATGTGTTGTTTAAAATCGTTTGTAAATTTATGAAATTTCTTTTTTATCCTCCATCTGTCGGCGAACACCGGAAATATGCGGTTAATGGCAGATATTGTACACTGTCATTCTCATTTTTTATTAAAATATTTTCACACTAGTTAAAAAATTTGTCATTTTCATAGCGAATATGCTGCTCATGAAAATCCATTTTCCATATGCTATCGTAGAAAAAAACGTTTTTCGTTCATAAACATGTCTCACTCGACGCAAGCGCGTCTCGTGAACAAATGTTTACTAACAAAAAACAATGTATTCATTTCTTGTAGGAAAATATACTATTTCCAATAATGTTGATTTTAATCAAGTCCAAAATGGCGGTGGAACAAATGAATCGGCTGCATCATGTTCCAGAATGCAGGCTATCTATAATAATTACATTTCAAATGATGACTACGGAAATAATTTTGATAATATCAAAAACTTTAACAATACGGGGAGAACAGTGACCATTTAATTAATTAAACCCATTTAATTAATTGTTCCAAATAAATTAATAATGGTGAAACATCGAATGAAAAAATCACCTTAGATGAAGAAGGTTCTAGAAGACATTTCGAAAATTATTTGGACGATGAATTTGTGGGATTCAAAATGGTTAAAAAGGGATTAAAGAGAAAAATAGTAGTAGATAACCCGTCTCCTACTTTTACTTCAGCAAACAACTTTGAAGTATTGGAAATGGAAGAGGACGCCGTCCATACAGAAATACAAGATGATTCATCGGATTTTGCGTCCAATATGGAATCTTCTAAATTCTAATAATAAGTTTAGAAATAATAACAATTTATTAAATAACAATAATTCTAAAAATTTAATTAACATTAATACCAATAATATTAATCTCAACAATAATCCTATTGTAAACCCAATTAATATGAACAATATTAATAAAATTGAAACTAATCCTTTAAAACAAAAAAGAAGTTGGTGTCCCCCCCAATTTATGTCAATGGCCTTAGTACCAAGTCTTTCATAATATTAATTAAAATTTTTTCTAATACGGCTAAATTTAAAATACACAACACTAGTTTTGGAAAAATTAAAGTATTTTTAGACGAGGTGGACACACACACCAAACTAATTGATTTTTTAAGACAGGAAGGCCGTAGCCTTTACTTTTTCTCCGAAAGAACTTAGAATTGTTTAAGGGAATTGCAAGGTTTTATTGCTTAAGGGAATCAGTGGAGGGTACTCTGAAGAGGAGATTATAATGGAATTAGCATCGCTATTTCCAAAAATAAATATAATTAAAATCATACCTTTTTTGACCAAATGGTCAAAAACTTATAAAGTACATCTTAATATGTACACAATCCATTTCGACACCAGTCAAGATCTTACTGAGATTTTGAACTTAAAACACCTATTCCATCAACGAGTGAACTGGGAGAGAAGAAAAAAATCTGAAATTATTCAATGCTTCAGGTGCCAGAGATTCGGTCATGTTGGCCAAAACTGCGCGTTTGCCAAGAGGTGCGTAAAATGCGGTGAAGGAAGATCATGAAAAAGGCAACTGCCAAAGGGAAAAAGATAATGTGAACTCCAAGCCGGCAGTGTGCGCGAACTGTGGTAATGAAGGTCACCCAGCCAGCTATAGAGGTTGTGAATCCTATAAAAAATTTAAACAGAATAGAGCTAACAACTTAATTAAAATGAGAGACACCATTAATAAAAAAAAGATTTCGTTAACTATGCGGTTAATAATTTTACCACACCCAATAAATCATTCGCGGATGTTCTTGGCCCCAATGTGATTAATGTAAACAAAGAAAATCTAAACAATAATATCTTTACTGAATTCTTTAATTAATCAAACAGACTGTTTAACATGCCGTTAGGTAATTTAATTGAAAAAATTAATGAGTTTTGACCTCGTTACAAAAATATTAACAGTGACGCTCACAAAGCAGCAACTTACAATTTGAGACTTCCCTCACCCAGAAATAAATACACAGAATATGTCAAAAATAAAAATTTTAGTTCATAACGGTAATTCATTCATTTCGCACCAAAAAAGGGCCCAATTACAAGACTCAATCAAAGCTACTAACCCTTTAGCAGCGTTAATCACAGAAACACACCTCCATGAGAAACACAGGATGCTAATTGATAACCACAACATCATTAGAAATGACAAATGCCTTGGCACAGCCATTATATTGAACAATAATATTAAATTCAGAATGATTCCATTTGATAGTGAAATAATATCTGCTACCCTAGTTGAAGTAAAATATTTAAACGAGACCGGCGGAAATAGCTCCCTTTTACATGGTGCCATTTATATACCCTGTAATTTGGGCATAAAACTAGAACCTGAACTAAACAAACTTGTAAGGATATTACATACTAAAGATAAAATTATCTTAGGGGGGGAGACTTTAATGCAAGACATTCAAATTTGGGAGACAGTCTCAATAACTCCAATGGAATTCATCTTCTGAATTTACTTGACAACCCTAATTGGTCTGAATTTGAGGTTATTAATCCTCCGGACCCAACGTATCCTAGGTATTCTTCATTTATTGATTTTTTTATTATTTCTTCATCTCTTCTCAACAAAAACTTTGGCCACAAAAATTGTTTTTGCAAAACAATTCCTGGTCAGTCAGACCGTTTTGCTATTCTATTAGAGCTAACAATGCAAACTTTTGATCCTCTTCAGACTATTCCGAAATCTTTTACATCCTTTACATCAGTAAAGCAATAACTGAGATTGACATACAAATCGGTGTAAATTTGAGTAACCCTGATATAGATACAGCAATATTAGCACTCAACGATGCAATTTGAAAAACTTCCTCGGTACATTCTGAATCAGTAAAAGCTAAAGATGCAAAATATAACAACCTCTCTGAGTTAACTAATAAGATGCTCAAACTAAAAAAACTATGGCTAAATAAACTAAAAAGAATATTCCACAAGCACCTTAACAGAGTCAGTAACGAATATCTTGAACTAAAATCCAGAATAGACTGTCTCAATACCTGCATCAGAAATAGAGTTTCCAAAGAAATGAATGAGCAATTTAGGAAAAAACTTAGAGCAATTAAACCCTCACCTACTTCTAAACTCTTCAATGAGTGTAGAAAAAATCTCTGTAGGATAGCGCTCTGTTGCTTGCAGGTCATAGTGGTATTTCGAGCAACCTAAATGCGGATGAATTTGCAAGGGTGAAAGCGGTCATGAAATTTCTTGGCCAAAACCCGCCTTAGGGTAATCCAAAAAGTTTGCTTTGTCAAAGGATGATGCGAACCTCAAGATGAATGCTTTGTGGAATGCGTCACCAACAGGCAGACACAGTAAGATTTTTTTTAGCATTTCAGAATAAAATTTTAATTTTCTTTTGAGGCATGAAAAGGAAAACTCTCAGCTCTGTGGCCCTAACAGGACATGGACATCTAAATAAACGCCTTTATATCTTGGGACTTATAGAAAGTCCTCTCTGTGATTGTTGCCTTGAAGAGGAGAAAAAATCTGAGCATTTTGTCTTCTCTAGTATCAGAGCTAGGATTTTTGGCTCTAACACTGTAGAAGCTAGCACCATCAAACTGTCGCCAATACAGTCGGTCTTGGATTTAATTAACCAGACAGGTTTGTGGAATAGTTGTTATAAGACCAAGTAGTTGTTACGAGACCACGGACACGGCGCAATGGACCGTAGAGTCTGCGTGCCAGTACAAGTTCCATCTCACGCAATCTGTCCATCCCTTTCTAATCTAATCTTTGACATAAATTTCTCTATTTTCGGTACTGTCTAAGGTTTTTATTAGTTTTGTTTGAATAAACTTCGAAAAACCTATTTTTTAGCTTTTAACTTTTATAGCTTTTTTGCATTTACTCGAAAACCATAGATCAGCCTTCAGAATGATCAATTTATTAGGAATAAATCATTCCGAAATCTGATCTATGGCTTTCGAGTAAATGCAAAAAAGCTATAAAATTAAAATTAAATCAAGATTTAAATAAAATAGGTAAAGACCGCTGGTACCAGTCGGACAAAAACGACAGGAAAAAATCTAGTGTCCGTGAGCTTTCTTACCATACCCAGACGATCTGATCTTAGCGTGGGATGGAATGTTCCCATTATCTAAGGCAACAATCGAATAACCAGAATCAAAGGCCTTAGAGTATTTATAGTCGAAAACAGTTGACTGCCTCAAAGAGGTATCTAAATTACGCCAACAACGCATATAAAAAAGTGGCAGGTCCAATTGAACAGAGATAAGGGTAAATGCTTCTGACAATAAAGATGAACAAAAGATCAAGAAAGGATTTAAACTATTATCAGGTTATTTGGCAACTTCGGATATTCTAAATAATTTTTAACAATTAAGTATTTCTTTTTTTAACTGTAGTTTTCTTTTAAAAAAAACTCGATTTAGATAAATGTTATTTTTTCTCCCTTTTCTAAATTTTAAACGTCTCACTACCATCGTTTTCTTTTAGACAAATTTTGTTTTTGTTATTATGAAAATAGTGAACCTTACATTGTGTTTAATCGGTCTCACTTTTTTCGAATTTTATTAAATCGTTTCTATATCTTGTTTTGGCACAATTATTTGTCTTGTTTACAAATTATTTTCGTGTTAATGTTCTATCAGAATTTCTGTCACCCTTTGTTGACTGAAGCACCATAGTTTTATTTTACGTGCTCTGTTTATGTTTAGACCTTGTTAAATCAGCCACTGTACTTCAATGTCGAAAGAAAGCTTCTATCTCAAACCAGCGGAAGCAAGACTCAACACAATCAACAAAATATAAAGCAGATTACCGATGATAGCAGTTGGGCAAACGCAGAAGTTATACAAGTACACACCTAAGAGTGAAAAAGAAAGCTGGTGTCACTGAACATTCTTGACACTAGTCTTTCTGGCCTTACTATGACTTGAATGGTTTTGTCAACTAAAATCAACAATCAGCTTGGTCACGTTTTACAAAGCCCAGTAAAACGTAGCCCAGGTCCGTTCCTGAAATAGAATAACCTAACGGTGTTACGCCGAGCACTCGAATAATACCTAAAAATTAAAATTAAGACAAAAACACAGGAACTGGTAAACTTCTGATACTACGGATGAACGAGAAATATAAGACTATTTCCGTAGCCAAGAAAGTCACCTGCAAAAAGTTTTGTAGGGTCGCCAAACCCGAAACGCACGCAAGGTAAAAGTAGGATTGGTATAATCATCAAAATCAATATCAGTAAAATATAGTACAACTTACCCTTAATAAATCCCCAGCCGATTTAAGACAAGCATCTACAACATAAAGTTCAAATATTTGTTTTAATACTGCGCCAATGGCTGGTGATACGGTAGCTGCAGCTTTAGTAATCATTTCATATCCAGATTCCACAATAAATGCACGGCAATGTGATTCAGCTGCAGAAACCAATTCTATTGATGTACTATTCACAGCATCTTCATGTAGTTGTCCACTTGCTTTACGTTTTTCAATATGTTCATAGGCTAATTTAATTTTATGTCCAGCTACTGATTTCAACCCATCGATAATGCCATCCATTGATGGACTCCATTGTTTTGTTTGATTATATTTATGAACCGGAGATAAATATGCAACTGTTGGAGTTAAGGGTTCACCTTTAACGGCAGTACTCCAGGCTTTCATTAAAAATCTTGCGGTTTGTAAGTATAAAACAGTATTTTCTCCTTCGTATGTAACCGCAGCTGTAACAGTACCATATGTAGCTGGGAAATTCGATGATGACAAATACCCGTGTCCTCCACAAGCTAAACGACATATTTCAACACCTTGACTACCATCATTTGACGAAACTGCTTTTAGACCGCACGACAATGCATGTAATTCAGGTAATCGATCTAAATTTCCTTTATCTAAATCTGAAGAGAATTTATTATATTGGTCCCATAAATTATCTGCGGTTAATCTAAATATGATACTTTTAGACAGAACTGGAAATAATTTATGTTGTTGTGTTACATGGTCTAAAATTTGGGGTTCTGGTAGGCTAAAACACAGATAGATTAATATAAAAACTAAAATAAAAATCATAAATTTTCTTACTCTGGATTTATTGGACTTTGTCTTCGAACAGCTGAATATCTGATAGCAATTGTTGCTGCTTTAGACAAGTAATTTGACATATCTTTAACAATAACTACACGAACAAACATCATTGTACCATAAGTTAAAAGAGATGATGGTGGCTTAACGTAAGTTCCATCCTTTAAAATACACAGAAAAATATTTTTAATTGATAACTTGATTAAGATTGAAGTATATATAATTCAACATACTTTTGAGACTTGTGAGTTTTTCATTAGCATTTGATCTCTTGGAATTCTTACATTTTTAAGACCCCAAAAACCATTGTTGACTCCATTCATACCTATTTTATTACCTATTTCACCAATATGTATACCTTTCATTGGTTTATGAGTTCCTTCTTCACGTATTTGAACAATAAATGGGTGAATACCGTGATTTTTCCCTTGGGTAATCAATTGAGCAACAACTACACAATAATTAGCAGTATGACCTAATCCACCTGGCCACCATTTATATGAAGTTAATGTTGGACTGTTTAATACAAATTCTTCTGTTTTAGGATCATAAGTTGCTGTTGTTTCCAGACCTCTGATAAATGTTCCATGCCCTAATTCAGTTTGTGCATATGTTCCAATAATCTCACCGTTCCAAGCACGACTCACCCATTTGGCTTGTTGTTCACTTGTACCTTGCCCAAAAAGTGTTGGTAAAAACATTACGAAATGTACGCCCATAGGCGTTCCACCTTCTACTAATCCGCTTCCTAAAAGCCCGCCCATAAGTGACCTACAAAATTTAAAAAATAATTACAGTTTTATTACTTGAAATTAAAAATAAATCACAAAAATAGATTGCCTTACATGAAACTATCTATTCCCGCTTCGCCAGATTTTTGTAGTTCTCGTACTTTGTTGAACACAGTAACTGCTTGATGAACACTTTTTTCATAAACTTCTTTATGAGATAAAAATGCATTTGGTATGGAATTTTTATAAATTGGATCATCGAAGAAAAATTTTTCTGCAAATAAAATAAAGTAAACATTAAAATTTTTTTATTTTTAACCAATTTCTGTAAAACAATTGTTTGTTATTAATTCTGTACACTGCCTTCGAATTATCTCGGACTCTTTACAAAAACGAACTCGGAAGCTGTACCTGGACTACGGTTTAAAAATGGGAACCTGGACCATGCTAAGCCTTAAAAGACCAGAGGATCTACTAAAACTTACAAACCAAGTCGATAGCTAAACCCTAGATATAGTGGCATTACCAGAACTTAGATGGCCAGGGAGTGGAATCCATGAAACAGCAGAATTTGGAGTTGGTTTTCTCATACATCGCCACGTGAATCAACATGTTATCGACTTCTGTCCAATTAATATGCGGAGATGCACAATGAGAATCCTCACGCAAAAATTTAATGTAACGATCATCAATGTTCATTCACCTACTGAAGACAAAGCAGATGACATTAAGAACTTTGTCTTCTTTAAACTCAAAGAAGTCATCAGTAACATGAGTGAGGGATCTTGATCTGACTGGACCTCCAGCGAGATTTACGTCTTCTATACGGATGGCTCACTGTTGAATGGAAATGCAGGAGCTGGGTTATAATTTGAAATAAATAATGTAGTAATAAGTAGCAATAAATTTTCGCTTGGACGGTTTTGTACAGTCCGTCAAGCGGAAGTGTAATCTATCAATGAATGCACACACGTAATAGCACATTTGCGTCTGCAGGGTAAACAAATTTGCATTTGTTCGGATAGTGGCATTCCGGGCAATGTAAAAGCTGATAAACTTGTAAGGGCGGGAGCGGTCATGAAATTTTGTGGGCCAGAACCCGCCTTAGGGTTATCTAAAAAGTTTGCCTTGTCATTATTAAAGGATGACGCGGAACTTAAGTTGAATGCTCTGTGGAATGCGTCATCAACAGGCAGATAAAGTAAGATGTTTTTTAGCATTTCAGATAAAAATGTTAATTTTCTTTTAAGCTTGAAGAGGAAGACTCTCAGCTCTGTGATCGGTGTCCTAACAGGACATGGACATCTAAATAAACATCTACGATGGGTCTTATAGATAATCCTCTCTTTTACGATGGGACTTATAGATAGTCTTTTCTTTTACGATGGGACTTATAGATAGTCGTCTCTGTGGATGTTGTCTTAAAGAGGAGGAGGACTCTGAACACTTTTTGTGTGTATGCCCAGCCTTCTCTAATGTCAGAGCTAGGATTTTTGGCTCTGATACTGTAAAGGCTAGCACCATAAAACTGTCGCCAATACGGTCGGTCTTGGATTTCATTAACCAGACAGAAAGGTTTGTAGAATAGTTTTTATGAGGCCAAACTCGGACACCGCGCTATGGACCGCAGAGTCTGGGTGCCAGGACAAGTTCCGCCTCGCGTAACCCCCGTCTCCCACCCCCTTCTATCTATCTATCTAATATCCCGCGGCACGATATAAAAATCGTGATGACTTCAATTCTCAAATTGGTAGAATGGCAGAACCGAAAACATATATTGACCCTAACAGCTTGCATACCAGTAACAATAACGACTTTTGTGCAAAAGTGAAAATGTAAGAGACACTCTACAAGTGTAACTGGCGTTCCATCATACAGAGGTGCTGATATGAACACCGATCATATGCTTGTCATCTTTAAGTACACGTGCATGTTCTACATTTAATAGATAAACAATAAAGACCGTGCGCTGGAATGCCGACGCGTTGAAACATCTGGAACCGCTGAATAGATATCAGGAAATAGTGACGCAAAGTATAGAAGAGCATGATATCCCATCTGAGATGCCATTAAACATACAACAAAAATGTCAAACGCTTCAATCAACCATTATATCCGCAACACAAACTACAATCGGAAAACAACAGCCGAAATCACGTAACGAATGGTTTGACGGCCAAATTGGCGACGACTTGTCGCCAAAGCGTTGAACACAAACCAAAACTGCGAGAAAATTGTTAACAAGGAATACCCGAAGCTCCCAAACTGATTATCTATCCGCCAAAAAGCCTCAGCAAAACTTCTACGGAAAAAGAAAAGCGAACACCTGAAGAGCTGTATCGAAAACATCAACTAACATGGGGCCAATGGAAATTCGTCAATGCTTTACCAATACACGGAATCTGACAAACGATTTCCACATTAGATCCAAATATGAGAGAGGGGGGGAGAGAGAGTGAAAGAGAGAGATTGGCACTCGAACTTTTCTCACCTTAAAAGCTGTTCAGTGTTGTTTTTTATTTGTCCATAAGTATTTTAGATCGGCTTATGGATGAACACAAGCTCGTCAGAAGCAGCATGTTTCGGTTGACAGTTTTGTTGTTGTTTTTCGTGATACGTTTGAAAAAGCATCACTACCACCTATTTGAAACTAGAGAGCAGTCGGTACCCAAAGTTCAGTGTTAACGGCCAAGCACAATCTTATAAGATAAAATATTTAATTAACTACTTGTACAAAGTATAGTAATATAGTAAAGCAAAGTACATAACATTATCAGCTCAATACTTATTCCAACTGCTTATGCGAATTAAATTGTATCATTTGGTGGTAGATAAGAAAACAACTTTCGATAATTATAATCGAATGTTTTTGATGGTTTTAAAGTTTAAAGGTTAAATGTCTCCATAAGGATACATAGTTTTAAGTGCAAAGTTATTCAACATTCTTTATCTAAAAAATGTATTGAATAGTTATTTGTTATGCAGAAAATATTGGCTATATTTTTTTTATTTGTTTGTTTCATTCATGCTTTACTTGTATTATTTGTAAATGTGTTATCTTTTGGATAACTGTTATTACATGTTTGATAAAAAGTTTATTGGTTTGTTATTACGAATTTTACTTATCGGTGCAACAACAGTCGTTGCTTTTCAAGAGATATATTAACTGTACAAATACAAAGCATACGTTCTTAAACTTTCTTGACCTGCAACTGCAAATTTCAGGTTCAATATATAAAGTATTTTTTTTTGGAAGTTTGCTTCACTGATCTCTATGTTAATTGCCATAAATGTCTTTCACAGATTGGATTTGAATTTTCTAATCATGTTTTACCAATTTTAAACAATTTTTACTATTAATCTAACCTAATTAACCTAACAATTTTTAAACAGTCTTATACATTAACATGCATTTAAGGTTTTGGTAGCAGTCTGTATTTATCTGCTAACTTTGCGTGGGGTGTTTTGGCAAACATATTTGTAAATCATCTTCTGTTGGTATGGTGATTGGTGACTTAACTTTTCAATTGTGCTTTTAATTTAGAAAACAAGGACAAAAGCATTTCGAAAAAAAAATACTCATCATTTCTTAGATATCAAGATATTTCAAGTAGTAGTAACGTAAAATTTGTACTATGTATATTCAATTTACGAGTTCTAAAAATTAGTCAAAAATAAATGATATCAACGAAAAAAACATTAAATATGTCTAAATTTCTAATAAAACCACAAAGGTTGTAATTTTATTTTTTCCTATCGAAAATAAATGTACAATGGTATTTTTGGTTGATATAGAACTAGCTTAAAATAAAAACATACAATGATTTGACTCAAACATCAGAGAATAACTTTCTTAAATCGTTGTAAATTTAGAATAATTTTAATTAAATTTCCTTAGTTATTGCAATCAAATTTTATGAATATTATTAACTAGGAGGTTACCAGTTTTGATAGTAAAATAGTTTTTGTATATAAGTGATCCTTGGTTGAGATATTATATAAAGTGGATCATATTTTTAAAACATGATGTTTGAAAAACCTGTGAACTTTCAATTTCAGAATTTTACTGTATTTTTACTTCTCCACAATTTTCAATTGTGTGAAGTAATGCAATCTATCGAAAAAAATCGTTCAACCATAAGTTTGATTTTATCTTTTATTTTGGAGCATTCTCTATCTAAATAGGAAAAGAAAAAAGAGGTATGTCTGTGGATGAGTTGGTGTGTGGGTTCGTGGCAAAAACGCATGAGATCTTAATGAAATTTTTTTTATATGATCCAGGTTCACTTGAAAATGGAAGACCTGGATTCATTTCAAAATTGGACAAAATGGCGGGGGGTCTCCCGAACACCTTTAAGTTTGAATCTTCAATAACTTCTAATCCTGGCCTTCAGTCGGATTGAAACTAGGTATATAATGTTTGAGTACTGTTTCCAATATTTCCGCGTACCAACTTCTGGTTTGTCACTTCCGGTTCAAACGTTTTTTGAGGTGCTTATGTCTGCTATAGCTTTCAGTTACAAATCGATTTTCATGAAACGTAGTTTAGACGGTCAATCAATATCAGAAAGATTTTTTGATATTGATTGAAACCCTTACAGTTTCGCATCCCAACTTCCAGCTAAATTTTTTTTGTGCAATTTTTCGCATTGTCTTTATTCACACTACAGCCTAAAATATTGAAGTGATTATGATGAAAAAGTTTTCAATCAGTGTGAGAAGATAATGATCAACTTTTGGAACTCATTGAACAAAGTGGCGGGCTCGATCATATAACTACTGACTTTTCTCACTTTGTTTTTGAATTTTTTTGGGAGCATACAGACTTCGTTCATTAATCAATTTTGATAATATTTGATTTGAATGACAAACAACTGTTAAGTTTTTGGACGATATTGTGACAAGTAGTGGGAGGTCTCCCAAAGTCCCGAACACCGTTTATTTAAAACTTCAATAACATCAGTTCCTGATAATTGATTTTGATTAAACTTGGTATATATATGTACTTAGAGTATGATTTGATCATACTTCACTTCCGATCCGGCAATTTTTTCTTTAATTTTTCTATTTTCTTCTTTTCTTCTTACAGTCAATCGTTTAATTTGTCAACATTCAAGCATTAGAATCATAAATACCGCACCTTGTTTTTCTTAAACACAGAAGGAAATACCAAAACATAAATTCATCAGAGTAATCAAAGTGAAATTACATAACTATTTCATAATTAAATATAAGTGAAATAACAATATACTTATTTTACTTTCTTAACTTATGTTTTGAATGTGCTTTCTTCTTATTGCCTTGGTATTATAAATATTGCATTGATTCTCTTTTTATCAAAGATTCTGTTTTTGTGCAGCAGAACAGTATGAAATAATTTAATGTTTTTATCACATGATTTGTGCCAACATTTATACAATTTCAAATTAACCATCTAGCTTTCAGTCTACAGATAACAAACCATATAAAATTATTTTTGTATTAAAATAGATAAAGAGTGATATACTCAATTATAAAGATTGAAGTTCAAATTGTTTTTATTTTGCTCATGTGAGTCCTTCTGTACTAATTGAAAAAATATTGAAATAATAGTATATTTTTGTTATATCTAGTCCTTCACTCATATAATTACAAAGCACAATTATAATTTATAAGAACTACCCCAACTATAAATTACAAATTAAAATGTTTAGTGTTTTGTTTTTTATATCTCACAGTTATCAGTAACCAGAATTTTTATCACACAATTTGTTTTCTTACTACATGTTACATATCATTTTTTTATTACATTTGATAAAGAAATTAAAAGTAACTTATTTAAATATATCAAAATTATAATCATTCCTTGTAGGAGGTAATATTATCTGCAAAGTCTAAAGTCAACCACATTGTTTGTTTTATTTAAAAAGATAGCATAAGCATTTCGTTTTATTGCCAAACGACAATTCTTAGCTCAAAACATAGAATTACCCACATCGTACTATATTTTTCGTTTTTCTGTATTAGCGTAGCCATACCTTTGATATCTTCTTGGTTCAGTATAGCCGGGATAATCACCACATTGCTTTGAGCTACACTAGTTCTCAAGTCGGTCTATGAGGTTTCAACTGGATGAAATTCTTCTATCGCACTTAGTTGGATATTCCTTGGCGCCGATAGTTTCTATGAATTTTTTATTGATTTCTACATTCAGATTTCTTTTCTAGAGCTACTAGGAAGAAACGTGCGGAACCGTATCCATTTTTTCCACTATCGAATAATTACCTACATTGAAATTCATTAGAACTTCCGTGAGTTAGTTGACTGAATTAGTCGTCAGCGTCACAATTGATCACGTACTTCCCCCGTGTCGAATGTACACCTTCACCATTGATTTTACACTCCCAGTCTTTTGACAGTTATACCAAATCATTTTATCTTCCTTAGATACTCTACACTTACCTCTATCTTTGAGATAATCGTCTGCTAAGATAGACTCGCATATAGTAACGATGATCGCCCGCTTTGTTTTTTGTTTATTGTTTTAATTTTTATCTTTATCCATAAGTAATCGATCGAGTAAAACGGAAGTATTTACCTTTTAAAAATCCTGTGGCACAGTGTGGCAATTTACAATTACAATTTATTTTTCGATTGCCGAGTTATCACCTGGTTCCATTAGGAACTGAACAATTAGAATGGGCCCCCTGTCAGGTTGATCTTCGGTCCGGACTCCTCTAGCCGCCCATTGGCTAATTTAAACGTGACCAAATAAAAAACAACAGCACTTAGATCCGAGGGCGACTAGCGTTGTGAGCTTTTGCATCATTTTGAAAACATATTTGTTTATATCCTGGATATCTTATCTGGAGAGGATAAAATTATACTGATTAAACTCGATTCTCATTAGTTTTTATAACCATACTATTCACACTATTTTCCATTGCTACAAATGAAATGTTATCTTCCACAATTAATTAAGTCAATAAAAACACAGTCACTAATCACAACCAAAGTGAAGATAGATCAACAAATTCAGTGAGCAAATCAAACGAAGATGTAACAAGTATGTCTTAAGAATCGAATCTGAAAGAAGGAGATGTCAGCACAAATTGGCAATTCTCTAAACGACAAATTCACCCAAATTAAATAAACTATAGAGACACCTCAATCCACATAGCAAACTAACTGTAATAAAATACAAATTAAAACTTCACCAAATAACCAAAATAATGCAGGAATAGTACTTTGTGTATCTAGTTGCACAAAGTTGATTTTTTCCGCACGCGTCGTAATTTCGCGTCGACAAAGTACGACAAGCGCGGAAAAAATCAATTTGTGCAACGAGTTGCACACAACGTTTTTTGCAATTCCGAAAACACAATTAAACAAAATTATTCTGCAACCAAATTTTTTACAATTAACATTCATATTAAAATATAAGTAAACATTTCTGTTATCAACTTAGCATTGAGACAATTTTCTATGAAACAGTGCGGAAAAATAAAACAATGCGGAAAAATAAAACAGTGCGGAAAAATCCCTCTTTTTGATATTGTTGACAATATCGAAATACGTTGAATTGTGATTCGGAATCGCAAAAAAAAATATTTTTTTAATTCTTGAATCTCTTTACAAACGATAATGAACTCATGAAAAATTTACTGATTAATATTAACAAAGATTATTGTCAGATTACGTTTTAAGTTTGGTTTACTTTTGAAAACTCATTGAGAGATGAGCAAACAGAAACTTGTTTATATAAATAAAGTTAAGATTAAATATTGAGAGGAAAAAGTGTTTTTCTGCTAATTCGAGACCCCGTTGCTAGTTTTTATTTAATTTTAAGGAAACCATTCCCACCAGAAATTTGTCAAGGCTCAAGAAGCCAAATCCGACAAATTAAATCTGGGCCGAATATATTCAAATAAGGTTAATACCCTTTTAGGGTTAAAAGGGTATTTTAAAACAGACCCGGAACAGGCCCTCACCAGATTGCCTTTGCTGGAATGAGTCTGATCATCGATCAGTCTCATCACGCCCTCACTATATTCAGGTATTTCCTAACTAATTTCTGCTCGGGATGTTCAATTAGTTGGAAAGTTTTATTGAATTTCGGGAATTGTATCGGGAAGACATTTCACATAAAAGTTTGCCTCTCTTATTAACCATACAAATCTGAGCTCTTTTTATTAAATTGTTTATCACATTTCAAACGATAATCGTTTAATTTCGACACGAATGTTTTTTTAAGTTACTGAATGTTTCTTGTTTGTTAAAATAAAGACATTTGCGGTTTTTTAATTCGGCGACGGTGGTGGGCAATCGTTCGACGGAACCATATGTTAACCAAACCTAAAACGTCGTGCAACAGTGTGTCGAAAGTTTTTGAAATGTCGAGTGCAACTAAGAGATGACGTCGGGTTCAATAGCTTTGTATAGCTTAATTTTCTTTATTGCATTCCTAACTTCTTCTTCGGAAAATATGATATCCTCTAAATTATCAATATTAAGTTTGCGCAGATGTCACACTGATCTAGTTTCCTTCTCATGTTTACGTTGCTTTTCTGCAAACTGTATATTAAATTTGTTTGCGCATTTCCTATGGTTTTCAGTTGGGATACCATCGAAGGAAATCATGCAACTGTTACCTAGTTGTCGAGGATGTGTTAAGCCCTTAATGACCTGCGAGAGACTTTTACTTGTGCCAAGGCTTGACTTACTAATTCTCTACATTTATTTCGTTTGTTTGTGTTCCGTAGCTATTTGCTTTTTCATGTCCGATCTGCGGTGCGGACGTCATTTCTTTGAGTGGACAGCACACAAGCGGCAAGCTTGGTTTAACCTTTTGTATTCTACCAGATGGAATGTAACGAGATTTATCTTTATTGCAAATTTTTCTGAATTTTTTCCCCATCAAACGGTAAACATTGCGTACTGAATTCCATTTCAGAAAAATTTGTAAAATGATTGGCACGTGATCTGATTCCAATGCAAGTTTGGTTCTCCATTCTGCAATTTCAATTAATGACATTCTGGGAAGGGAGAAGACATCTTGAGAAGGGTTCGAGTTATTTGTTACCCTTGTTGTTGAAGTTCTTTGAGGACTCCAAAATTGGAGCTGTCAATTTGACTAGCAATGTTTTCGCCTCGTGAAATTCATCGCCTAACTAATTCGCATCGTATTCTTTCAGCGGTCGTTGAAACAAGTGACTCTGAACGTTGAGAATTTAAATGAAGATAAAAAAGTTTATGGAGTGTTTTCACTTATTACACTCCACTATAAACTGTTAAATGAATTACTGCAGCGCAAAACACGAATTAAATTCACGCTCAACGAGTTAAATCCCTGCTCCCCAAGTTAAAACATCAAAATATTTTGACGATAAGGGAGCACGATAGAATACAACACAATAAAACATTTATCTAGAAAATTATCGTTAGAGAAATTAGTTTCACTAATATATAAAAACACCTGAATCAACAAAGGAAAATATAACGCAACCAAAGTAAATACAGAGAATAAAAATTAAAACCCCTTAAAGTATCTTCAAAAGCTTTCGTCTGCAATCGAGCGTCTGATACATATGGCACATGGAAATACATCTCCAGACTACATGGAAAGAATGAAGATAGATTCGTTCATCAACGGGATTAGAGAGCCAGAGACGTGAAAATCCGCTATGATGACACCTAAAGCTACATTTGCTGAAACAATAGCTTATGCATTGACTAGTGAGACAGCACAAGCAATTGTGAAACCAACAATCAAAGTACGCCATATAGAAATGGAGGAAGAGGATAGTTACAGGCCACAGAGAAGAGCTAGGGAGTTCAACAGTAGAATAAGATGTTGGGTATGTGCAAGCTTGGTTACATATCTCGAGAATTCAGAGAGATCAGACGAAAATGAAGAATATCAACATTAGACGGAGGTCATCTGAAGAAGAGGGTTAGGCGTGATAGGGAGATCAAATAGTATCGGAACAGTTAAACTAAAACGAGTCAGCTTTAAGCGGCGTAAACTGGATCCACAACCGAATGCCCCATAATCTCCACACCTATTTCAAGAATCGCAGGGAATGGTGACAGCCTAACGATTGGAGCTAAAATTGATGACAAGAGCTGCACCATTACGCTAGATACTGGAAAAACTCACACAATCGCCACTACAGATTTAATAAAAGGGGAATTACAATTAGCAGAAAAATGTCGAATACAAACAGCAACAGGGGAAAGTGCAGCTAGCAGGGGAAGCAAAATTGCGGATATAAGAATAGCGAATACGCGTTTTTAGCATGAAGTACTAGTGGCAGATGTGGTAGATGAAGCAATGATGGGCATGTGTTTCATGAGACCGAATGGATTTGTAATAGACGTTAGAAATGGAGTACTCAAGTATGGTAACGTGGAGTTGGCTCTTCAGATGAATAGTACAGAATCAACAGTGAGGCAAATAATATTCGAACATTGAGAAAAGCTACTACCTAATACTGAAACAATCGTCTGGGGAAGATTGGAGGTCACCAATGTTGTGGGTTGTGGAAACCAATGAAAATAGTCTACAACATCAAGAGATCATTATAGGGAAAACATTAGTTGTGTAGTTAGAACACTAAATCTGTCAGACAAAACAAAAGCCCTCAAGAAAGGAACAATCGTCAGCAAATGTGTAGAAGTAGCTACAGTCAACTAGCTCCATGGACTCGAGTTCACCTGTGGTTTTTGTTGGGAAGAAGGATGGAACTATGAGATTCTGCGTTGACTACACTACAGAAAACTGAATGCGGTAACAAAGAAAGATAGCTACCCATTACCTCGAATTTATGATACCCTGGACACATTGTCAGGTGTCAAATTGTTACTAGATCTACAAGACGGTTATTGGCAGGTAGAAGTCCAGGAAAAGGATCGAAAAAAGACAGCGTTTAGTGTGGGAAGTGGGTTATGAGAGTTTAACGTTATGCCATTCGGACTGTGTAATGCTCCAGCAACATTTGAACGTTTAATGGAACGTGTGCTAAAAGGATTACATAAGAAAATGTGCATTGTGTGCTTGGACGACATAATTGTAATGGGAAAGGTTTTCGACGATTATTTGAAGAATTTAGAGGAAGTCTTCGAGCGAATCCAAACAGCAGAACGAAAATTGAGTCTAAAGAAATATACACTGTTCCGAGAAGAAGTAAAATACTTGGGGCACAATGTAAAAACAAATGGAATATACACAGATGCTGATAAGATCACAGCAGTAAAAGAATGGTCAAGACCCAAGAATTTACATGAACTTCGCAGTTTTCTGGGATTGTCAACTTACTACCAACGTTTTGTACCAGAATTTGCCAATGTTGCTAAGAGTCTACATGAGCTCACGAGGAAGGATAAAGCATTTGAATGGACCGAAAAGCAAAAAGATGCGTTTGTGGAGCTTCAAAGAAGATTGTGCACTCAACCAGTTCTGGCATACCCTATACCAAATTTTAAATTCATATGGACACTGATACCAGCAATGGTGGTATGGGAGGATAGTTATCTCAAGAAATTGATGGACAAGAGAAAGTATTAGCTTATTACTCGAAGATACTGTCCAAGCCAGAAAGGAATTATTGTGTAACCCGTAAAGAATTGCTGGGTGTAATGAAATGTGTAAAACATTTTCACAAATATTTGTACGGTCAAAACTTACATTTGAGGACTGATCATGGAGCATTGAGGTGGCTACTACAATTTAAGAACCCGGAGGGACAAGTAGCACGATGGATTGAATGCTTACAGGCTTATGATTTCGGCATTCAACATCGGAGGTGGAGTGCAGATGGAAATGCTGATGCGTTGTCAAGAAGCCCATGCCAGGTGGAATGCAAGCACTGTAATCAGGCGAAGAGTAAGAAAGACATTATTTATATCGGGCTTTTGCAAGTACTTCCTAGTGAAGACTTGACACCTGAAGTAGTAAAGAAAGAGCAATTGGAAGATCCTATAGAAAATGAAAAGGGAGAAAACCCAACATGGGTTGAAATTGCCGAAAAAAGTCAATTATTGAAGGCATATTGGACACAATGGGACAGACTCTATATTGATGATGGATGCTTGAAATAGGAGTTCCTCAAGTATTAAAAGAATATCATGAAGGAACCAGTGGCGGTAACCTTGGTATTAACAAAACCCTTGCTAAAGTACGACGTAGATTTTATTGGTCAGGAGCACGTAAATCGGTAGTGGAATAGTGTCAAGCATGTGATCAATGTGTGGCTCCAAAGGAACCTGCATAAAGAAGTCATCAACAACCATCGCTGAAGCAGTAGTTAGCAATCGTATAAGTCGCTACGGAGTACCGATGGAGATTCATATAGATCAAGGCAGAAATTTTGAATCATTTTTTTTTTAGAGTTCGGTTTATGCACGTGTTAAAGATAGAAAATGAAAGTTAAAAGGTTGGTATTTATGGACTTGGGATAGAACTGGACCTCTTCTAATTTTGTCGACAGAGTTCACAGACATGCTTTGGAACTGATTGATGATCCAATGATAATATCGTGTGATGCAGATTCTATGATGCAGAGAATCCATCTCTGCATCATAGAAGAGTGGTTGGAGTTCCTACACTATTCTACAGATACTAATAAGGTAAATGCTCTAAAGAAGTCATGAATTGTTTTACCCCATTTATCCGTGAGGACTGACATGATGTCATCAGTAGAAGGTGTTTTACGAAATTTATATTGGCGGTTGTGGGGATGATTGCTGTTTTCGAGATATGCCATTAGTTTATAATTAATAATTTGTTCCATAACTTTAGCAAGTATTGAGGTTAATGCAATGGGACGATTGTTTGATGGGTCAGACTTGTTGCCCGTCAGAGGTTAGCAGCAAAATTTGCCGCAAGTAGATCTGTCTTCGCTTTGATTTGTCACAGGGTTTCCTTGTTTATCCATTATTGGTGGAATAGAAGATTTGATAAAGTTATTGCCAACCTCTCGGATAAAATTGCAATACGACCGGCTGCCTTATAAAATTAGAATACGACATGCTACTCTGGAGAAATATCTAGCAAAAGTAGTAAACAAGAATCAACGTGATTGAGATCGTCATATTCCGTTATTCCTGATGGCTTATAGATCAGTCGTGCATGATACAACCAAAACGACACTAGCTACAACTATCTTTGAAAATGATTTAAGGCTACCTGGTTATCTAAAGTTTAGGATTTTTCATCAACAACAATATGTGTCCACGATTACGTAAATAAACTAAAAAAAGAACTTGAGGAGGTACACATAATTGTCAGACAGAAAGTGATCGAATGAAGGCTCGGTATGACATTCGCACAAACAACAAATGATTTGAGGAAACACAACTAGTGCGGCTAAACAATCTACAGCGGAGAAAAGGTTTATTTCCAAAACTACAAACATCTTGGTAAGAACCTTATTCCATCATAACAAAAATAAACGATGTCGTTTATCGCATAAAAAAGGTGAACGAGCGAAACCAAAAGTCGAACACCTAGAAAGATTAACACTCTACAAAGGAGGAGCTTTAGATTCTGTTCGGGACGAACAGAAATTAGTGGGGGAGAATATGATGATAAGGGAGTAGGATGGAATACAACATAAAATAAAATATTTTTAGAAAATACTCTTAGAGAAATTAGTTCCACTAAAAAAATATAAAAGCACATGAATCAACAAAGGAAAATATAACGCAACCAAAGTAAATACGTAATAGGAAGTTTTCATTTATCTAATAAGAATAGAAATTAAAAATTAGAATCTCTTATTGGAGGTAAATAAGCATAAGTTTAGCAGTGATAAAAGCGAGTTAAAGTTATAGGTGACACACTTCGTCCAAATAAATTGTAATAGATTATTAAAAGTGTAATAGACTTATTATAAGTAAAGAATTAGGGGAAATACTAGTAAAAATTAAGGGTAATACTAGTAGGAGAAATATTGTTATAAGAAATAAAATATTGAGTCAGTAAAAATTATAACGTTTAGAAAACCATTGTTTTAATTGCCTGATTTAGTGATCTAACGAAATATTAGTAACTCGGCCAAGAAACGTTACAATATTAGCCCGATCTGAGATTAATAACACTGGTCAACACGATTTTTAGGTCTGACTGCTACATGTTAAATTTTGGTTTCTTCTACGAGAAAAATAAGGAAAAAATTTTTTTTTCCGATTAAAGTTTGCTTTTGTAGAAACTAGAGCAATTTTTCAATTTTTCGGCAAAAATTACTGATTTTTATATTTTTTCTACACTTCCACTGTAAATTATGATTAGAAAACATTTTTTTAGATACAAGAGTCTTTTTTATTCAAGATTTCTGATAAACAATAACATATAGATGTAAAATAACAAGAAATTAATGTCTAAAAGTGAATATCGTATCGTAATCGTATGAGCTCTCTCGTATTAAACCCCAAAAGACCAAAGCAAACTTTACGAACTAAATATGAAATATTTAAGTGTTTTTCAACGTCTAGAATTAGAATCTAAGCATGAGAACAGAAACCCAAAAAAAAAATTTTTTTTTGTTGACCAGTGTGGCAGTGTAATTGATCGATTAAAATCACTATAGATGTGTTAGCAATAAGAGTTCCTAGACTGCGTGAGCTGAGCTAGAATTAAAGTTCAGGACTCTGCAGATGTCATAGTAGCGATCATACGTTAGGGGACAAAACATTCACAAATTAACATTCTCAGTTTAATTTTGAAGTTACATTTCCAGAATGATGGTTCTTAGAACCACTTAACTTGAGCAATTGAAAAATCAACCAATAAGGATATACACAAATGGGTCCAAGTTAAGCTTCTCTCAAAATCTGGACATTTTTTTTCACTCTTACACTCTGACCGCTAGAACTATTTGTCACTATAAAAAGGAGACCCGCAAGTATTGGAAGACAAAACAAACCCGTCTTGAAGAGAACTGCCAAACAAGATTTAATAAATGCAAAATGTTCTTGTGATTTACTGCGAAAAAGAGAGAAAGCTGACGTATCATTTCAAGCAAATGAGTATTGTTGAAAAAGGATGAATGCCGCTACGAAATTAGCAGCGATTGTAATGATTACGTCTATTCATTAATCATTACATGCGTCTAAACAATAACGCATATCCTTGATTGTTAAAAAACAAAAAATATAGTTAAGATTATCGTTATCAAAGGGATGAAGGTTAGTTTTTATCAATTAGTGACTTTAGATACAAGTATAAAACTAAAGTATGTGTTGGTAACCGGTCATCCACTCAAGTAACTATCCAAAAGTATTTTTTTTAGTTTTAGATTAGTTCATCTATCGTTATTATTTGTTAACTTATGTTGTAAGATTGTCTCGTTATCTACATATATATTATTTGTTGTTTTATTCAAGTTAGTCGATTAAAAATTTAAAAAGTTATTTCATTTTTTGAGAGAAATTAGCGAAACTTTTGGGTTTGTTTTACTGTTCCCTGCATTACGAGTCTTTGAGTATTCTACAAGCTACGCTCTACGAAATTCAACGAGCATCTACAGATTTTTCAAATTGCAGAAGATTACCCAAATCTTCAAGCAATATTAACTTCAGCATGCCGGTAATAACGTGCTAAAAATGCAAGCACTGACCTACTGGGAAAAATAAAAAGACATTGGTCGAGGAGTACTTGAGGGGTACCCTCATCGAAAGAACAGTTACAAGTAACACATAATGTTGCTCCAATACCAGAAGCCATCTAGTTAGAGACCAAAAGTTCTACCAACGAAACTAAAAATGATCCTAATCCTACCTAAGTTGTCGCAAGGACGTTAACGTTACAGTAACTATTATCATGTAACTAAACGATTTACAAGCAAAAATTTATCTAAATAAATTTTTCAAAAGCGCTACTATATAGTGATTCGACACAAAATCGATCATCGTAGTGCCCGACAAAATACGAATTTTATTTTAAATCAATAACTCGAAAACAGTGTTTTTGAAGTCAAGTCGAATGGCAAACGTATTTTGCTTATTGTTAACATAATCCTAATGACCCAAAACGTCAAAAAATATCAAAAAAATGAAAGATAAGATGACAAACCGAAGTAATAAACAAAATTCAGCAAGAGTGTTTGTTGGAGAGTCAATTAATAATATAATTCTAGTTGCATTGCTTTTTATGTTTATGTTTTTTATCTGAAGTTTTTTCATTAATAAAATATTGTTTAATTCAATCGGTTGTTCCAATAGGTTATGGCCCAGTTCCCGGAAATAATTAAATTTTTTGAAATTGCGCGACTAAACAGTAACTGAATGTCCTCGTTGTACGATATTGAAAAGATGAACGATGAAAATTTTCCATCTTCGGAAAATTCAGATGCGTTCGGTGCTCATCCACAACGACATGTGGAAGTACACTAAACATGCAGCCAATCCAAAGGAAAAAGGTTGGGAAACGAATAATGCTAAAGCGTTACCCACCATCGCGCTTTGCTGGAAGCTGTCACAATTATGTAATATATCCGAATGCGAAACTACACAGGGAGCGATATGCTGATCGAAGTATTTGAGCCTAAGGGTCCTGCAACGGTGATGATGTTAGCAACTCACTTGTGGACAATTAAAATGGAAGATCGAACGAAAATGACAGAGTTCCTGAAGACATCTTTTGATCTTGTTGGACGAATCAAGACTTTCAACGAACATCTTTCTGAGGGGCTTCTAGCTAGTATTCTATTGAACGCTTTACCGAAAAGCTACAAAAATTTCAAAGTTACAATTATAACGCAGGAGAAATCAGAAAATTCAACCATTGGATTCGATTAAGAATAAGTTGATTGCGGAATCAATAAGGGGGAACTCTAAGTTTTCGAAGGACGAAAAAGTTTTTACCAGAACGTGAAAATTCTCCGAAAGAAAATCAGAAAAAGCCGCTGAAATGTTTCAAGTAGGGTTGCACCGATTAATCGGTAGATAATCGGTAATCGGCCATTTTGCCGATTAATCGGCATCGGCTTTTTTGTCCGATTAATCGACCGATTATCAAGACATGCGTTTTTAATTGTTTATTTCATTTTAAACACAACAAATACCAAATTCTAAAACACCATAGTCAGCCATAGTTAAAAACCTTTTTAAAAAAGTATAAGATTGAGTTAGGGCTGTTTAAAAATATGACAATTCTGTCTGAAAATTATATAAAAAATTGCGATGTTACTTAAATTAAAAGCTCTTTCAAATGACACTTCTCTAAACTGTGTCATGAATGTTGGTTTTACCCATTCATAAATTCTTACTTGAGACATAATTGTATTTTTCATTGTAAACTTATTAATTTTTCCATCATTCCGAACTCTAAGTTTTTCAGTCAATCAGGCTCGGAACAAAGCGAAAAACACCATGGAAGGACTGCTATTAATCAAAATTATACAAAAAATGCGCGGTGTAAATTTCAAAAATAAATGTAAAAATACTGATGTACTGCCCTTTTATTTGATACGCTAGTGGGCTCGGTAAAAAATGTACATTTTTTATAGCCTTACATCGCATCCCTGCAAAACAAACAAAAACAACTTTATTTATTAATAGTCACGCCATTTTGGACAGATTAATTTTATACGCATCTTAAATTTCGGTCAGACCCATAGGGTTTGTAGTTATGAGATACTCGATATAATAGAAAAATCATGTATGCTTAAAAACATGCAGTCAGAAGTATTTCCAAACCAGTAAAAGCATGGTTCCGAGGGCTGAACAGTCTGTAGGGTTAATATTGCGAAGCACCCAGAAAATATCGAAAGTAACCGAAAATAAATTTAAAAAGAGTTCAGAACTAGATCTAGGGTACTATATAATTCAATTGGCAATAAAACATTCGTTAAGCTTAGAAACATGAAATATTCACTAACGCTATTTTGTCTGGACTAAAATGCTCTTAGTTCAATACGTTATAAGAGGTACAGTTTCTTTCAGATTGGAAAAATTCGATTTGTGTTAAAAATTCGGTGCAAAGTTTCTCTTTCGGTCATTAATGGCAGTGTGGTTCTCGAAGTTTGCCATTCGTGGCTTCTGTCTTATAAATACGTAAGTTTTTATTATTTCCATACCACAGTAACCATGCTTGAAATAATGACAACGAAGTCGTTCCCAAATACATGAATCCACCAAATGTGACACAGTTCACTTATAGATATTGGGTAAAAAAATAAGCAAGCAGGACTGCAGATTGTTTTACCTACAAATGGAAAATAGTTGCCAGAAATTTGCAAAAAAGCACTTTCAACAGTTACAAAATTTTTTTATTTAAATATTGTCGAACTATACAAATTAAAAAAATAAAAGCGACATTTGCATAATATTTTAAACTAAGGTTACAAAGCGTCCCTGTTTTGGTGGAATTGTCCCGACTTTTAAAGAAAAGTCCCGCGTTCTAATTAATAGTATAATTTAAAATTTTTTTGTGTAGATTTGTTTTACTCATTTTCATCAAATAATCGGCAGCCGATTAATCGGTATCGGCCGATAAAGAAAGCCGATTAATCGGTAATCGGCAATTTTGGTTATCGGTGCAACCCTAGTTTCAAGTGTCATAAAACTGGACATTTTCCAAAAATTGTCCGTCAAACGAGAAGAAGATAGCAACAGAATATGGAAACAAGACATCTTTCGGATTGTTCTGCGCATTCAAAGAGAATATGGACAACACCTAGATATTCGATAGTGACGCTAGGTGCCATGTATGCTGCAAAAAGGAGATGTTTTCTGAAATTAATCCAATCACGGACAAATTCATATTGGCGGATGGCAGTTCCATGAAAGCTGAAGGAATAGGAAGAGTCATTCTTGAAACGGAATATGGAACATATTGAGTTGAAGAATGTCCATTACATCCCAGATGCGAAGTTGAATTTCCTATCGATACCAAAAGCGACTGCAGGTGAATTGAAGGTACAGACATCATTTGACACAATGGATTTGAGAAGAAATGATGAAAAATTGATTCTCAGAGGTTTTAGAGAAGATGATTTGTACGTATACAAAGTAAAGAAACAAATCTTGGCAGCTGTCAGAAGTGGATCTGATTTACGAAAATGGCATGATAGGTACGGGCATCTTGAAAAAATGTTAAAATCTTGAAAGATTTGAAGAAAAAAAATATGGTCGATGGCTTGGATTTGCGGCTCCCGGTTCTGATTTGCCGTGTGAAATTTGAGTGAAGGGAAAGATTGTTCGAAAACCATTTCCAAAAGAAAGGATATCAAGAAGTACGGAGTTGTTGGAGAATATCCATGCAGATCTGTGTGAACCGATGAGAACAGTGTCTTCTGGTGGATCGTAGTACTTTCTTCAAACAACTGATGATTACTCACGTATGAAGTTCGTGTATTTTTTGAAGACGAAGTCGCAAGCTCTCGAAAAGTTCAAAGTTTTCCAGTCTTTTGCTGAAAATCATTGTGGCAAGCGTGTTTCATGAAGCATCTTGAAAATAGTGGCATCCGGCAAGAGCTTACCATTCCCTATACTCCACAACAGAACAGAGTTACTGAGCGAGGGAATAGAACGAGATTAGATATGGCATCATGCATCATGTTGCAGTTCCTGTGTACCCATGTTTTTGTGGGCGGAAGCAATCAACACAGCAGTCTACCTAAGAAACAGAAGTCTAACAAAGATCCTTGGAGACGAGATGCCTCACGAAATATGGTTGGGAGTGAAGATAGTTGCCACGGACTTGAAGGTGTTTGGTTCACGAGTTGTTTCACTGACAAGAAGCCAGGTCACGGAAAATTTGAAGCCAGAGGTGTTGAAAAAATTTTTGTTGGGTACGATCAGCAATATTAGCCGCGATGTGAAGTTTATTGAAAATTCATTCTCAGAACATAAAGGTGAGAAATTGAATGAATCTGAACTAATATTTTTTCCATTGATAGTCAAATTTCAAAATGCTGAGTTGGGAGGGAGCTCTCCCCGGTTACGTGGGAGAGCAAATTTTAGAATTTGAATATGGCCCTTTGCTCTACTGGGAAGGAAGATATATGGAGAATATATGAATATGGCCCTTTGCTCTACTGGGAAGGAAGCTGTATATCTTCGGAATATGCAAACGCAGTTCATTGATCAACCTACAAAAAATCTTGCGGATAATTTTGGAGCAATCAAACTTGTTCAGAATCCAGTATATCACAACAGAACAAAACACAACGATATCAAGATTCACTTTGCACGGGAGATTTTCAAAACAAATTTAATTGATCTTCAATATGCTTCATCAGAAGAGAACATGGCAGATATCATGACGAAAAATCTCAACAAAATCAAAAATAGCTTCCATGTCAAAAAGATGAATATTAATTGAAGGGGCGTGTTGGAGAGTCAATTAATAATATAATCCTAGTTGCATTGCTTTTTATGTTTATGTTGTTTTTTCATTATAATAAAATATTCTTTAATTATATCCGTTGTTCCAATAGTATTTATGTTTTTTTTATGATTACACCCGCTATCATATCCTCATTTAGCAGAGGTACAAACCATATTATTCTATAACTTTGATGGTCACTGACCACAATTCTAAGAACTTTAAAACAATTCATCAAATTAATGACCCTGATTTTTATATTCATTAAAAAAACAGTACATATATTCATGAACAAATTTACTTTCAGTTTAAATAATTTTTGAATAAAACATCAACAAACTCGTATGCAAAACAATAAAATAATTAACCCGAAAAGTTTGTGGCATAACAAAAATTGAAAAGTTCTTTAAACAAACCAAAAAAAAAATCTTCTTAACTCTAAAGTATAAAAAATGAGATTCATGGCCGTTGCATAAAACTAAGATACGAGATGGACTTTGGAATGTCGTTATTGTAAATATTTTAAATAAATAAAAAAAAATTATATTAAACATTTAAAACCAGTTTTGTAACCACAATTTAAAAAATTAAGTTATTTTCTCTTTTTACTGAAAAGATTTTTCAAAAGTGGAAAAACTTACCTCGTTTTCGACGTTCCTGCAGTTTTTTTTCACCACCAACCCACCATCTCGCAAATTCCTCTGAATCGAATGTACACTGTTTTCGCTCCTTCACTAAATCTGGATTAACAGTTTTCGGTATTTTAACCACAGGATTAGCCATTATATATATTTTTTTAAATGACTTAATTATTTTAAAAATATTTCACTTTTTTATAATTGTATCACAGAAATGTTTATAAAGAAATTAAAGTTGTTTTTCTTATCACAAGTGAAAAACTAAACACAACTAACCTTTACAATATACCAAAACATACTGAATGAAACTTTGACACTTTTTTATATCAATGAATGATTTTATTGTATAATCATTGATTAATAATAGCTTTTTAAGATAAAATTTATCAAAATGTAAAAATCTGAACAATTGATATTTACAATTAATAAAAACGTCACATATAAAAGTTGAATAGGGTGGCTCATTCTTTTATACCTTTTGTTTTGTATCGATAAGTTTTATCGATAATTATGCAAAAGAAAGATTTTAAATAAGCCGCTTTCCACTGGCGCTATGTGAACACAGAAAAACTACAACGAAGCGTACAGTTGCAAATCAAATTAAACCTTAATAAACTTTTCAATAATAGACGATGTGTTTACTGTTTATGTATATTTTGAATTACGTGAATTTCGTCTACTACATCTATTACGTTTTGCTAAATATTGACAGTTTTATTCCACAATTATCACAGTAACAGTTCGGTTTCAAAAAAGTGTTTTAATAAGATTTTATGAAGATGGAACTGCTATCAGGTAATCAGTTAAATTTGCTGCGACAAGCACTGATAAATATATTATCAACCAAACAAAAATCAAGTCATCGGTAGCATCGACGAGCCTACGTATAAGACGGGCTTAAAAAATATGCATACCAAAGTGGTTGAAGAATGAAGACAATAGAGAAGTACGCCCGAATCGAGTTCTTAATAGCAAGTCACCACGAAACGCTGCCGAAGAAGTCAAAGTACCACGCAGTACCAGAATCATCCTAGCGCAGTTAAAATCCGGTTGGTCACGCATCTTAAATAACTACATGAGTAGAATTGACAAGAAAATTGTTGACAACTGTCCCGCATGTGAGGGAACGCCCCATGATGCTATATAACCACCGATTCAATTGTCCAGAGAAACCAGGCGATCTGGCGAAGGAAGATCTGTGGTACCACCCAAGGGCAGTAGCAGAGATCCTGAATCTGGAGTTGGAGCCGGATAAATATGCACCATATGTCATCGCTACAACAACATATTATTAACCGTGCTGGTTAATAATAGTAAAACTGGCAGGGTGGTCATATGAAAAAGCTAGGGTTAACAACACGTATTCTTTATATCGAAGTCTTCGGGTTTGAAGGTACGTATTCGGAGCGAGGACTGTTTCCTCGGCTTTTTTAGAATATTTCGAATCGAAATATAAAATGTCTTTTTTTACAAATGCTTTTACAACCTTGTTAGAAACGCTATTTCTATATATACAGCTATATTTCTATGTAAGTCGTTATTCGTTGAAAAAATAAAATATATTTAATAAAAATTGGTGTCGGGGAAGTGTACATTTATTTCTCGACAAGGGTTCGTATCGACATGTTTCGACAAGTGTGCAAGCTTTTTGTTGTAATTAATTACTTTATCCTCTGTTCATTTTAGTTTTTGTGTTTGCCGCTTAATAGTTATAAATTATTATTAGTTCTGTGTTCTGTCACTTCTCTTTGTGGCAGTGCAATTTTCATCTACTATATAATGGGTCGTATGAATAAAAACTGAGAAAAGTAAGCATATTCTCCAAAGTAAAAGATATTGAGAAAAGTAAAGTTGTAGAGTATATTCTCATGTTGGTATGATGTTATACTTTGCTTTGCTCTGAGAATGTTCGAATTCGAACATGAGAATATTCTCAACGTAAATGCTATTTTGACTTAAAAATTAAAACTGTTAATACGTAGTTATGGAGATCGGAATTTCGGAAGCAAAATATTTGATTGAAGAAGGTATTTGAATTTATTTTATTTTAAATGTTTAATGTAGAATCTTTTTCACCTGCTCAAATCAATTTGGATTTATTTTATGAGTTTAAAAATTCAAAAGATTCAAACATTGGTGGGAAATATGTGTGTAAACAATAGAAATGGCGACTGTTTGCATTTTAAGTCATAAATTGATAGCATTTTTTAATTGAGCATTTAGCAGTGATTAATTGATTAATTTTTAATATATTTATAAATGTTAAAAATTAATTTAATGTCTAAAATAAATTAAGGAAAAAATAATTTTTATATTGATGTTAATCAAAAGAAATTACTTATTTATTTTAAAAGTGTTTTTTCTAGGTGAAAAGAAATCAACATAAAACTTATGTTAAATATTTGAATGTGTTTTAAGATATTTTTTTATACTTGAAGGTATTGAGAATTTAGGTGATTCACCAAGTGTCAGCAAAGGGCATTATAATGACCTACTATTTATAAGGCTTGTGGAAAAATTTGGCATGGTGCTTTTACAGAAAAGCCAGGCTCCACCAATTAAAATAAAAAAACAGGCAGCAGCAAAACATATAAGTGAAGTATTGCTGCTCGAATATGGAATACATGTCGGTCCAGAGCAAATAAAAATTCATAACATGAAACAAAGATTAAAGCAAAAAACTGATCGAAGGAAAACCGGCAATTTAAACATAAGTTTAAAAGATCATGAAAAGCTGCTTTTCGAATTATTGGATGGAGAAGAAAACCCGAGCATTACGGAAAGACCTTGTAATATTTGCATTTAAAATATTTACAATAATTTTATTTAAATTTTTACAATTACAGATGGAATGGAATTCGGCTTAGAAACTCCCGAACCTGTTATAGAAGAATGGTCCATCGCATAAAAATAATTTGACTGGAGACACTGAATTTCAATTGAATGAAGAATGTGAAATTAATTTTCCAATATCTCTTTGTCAACATCAAAAAGAAGGCGACTCGTGTCTACAACAAAAAAGGTATATATACATGCATATTTTTTTTAAATTTTGTGTTAAAATTACAAATTAATTTATTATTCTGTAGAATGAAGATGACGGGGAAAACAACTTAATCTCCATACAACGCCGTGTTCTTCAAGAACAATTAAATTTAATAGCATTTCAAAAAAAAAACCCAGTGAACACATGACGTAAATATGACATCACACGAAGATCATACACACATATATGACCTTCCTGTGATGTCATATTTATGTCATGTGTTCACTGGGAAATGTTAGCGGATCAACGAGAGGAAGACCATACTGAGCAAATGGAAATTTTAGTTTTAGAAAAAAAATTGCTAAAAGCTAAATTACTTAATGAAAACAATTTGTAATTAAATCATAATTTTTTATTAATAAATGTTTTAAATAAATATTCTAAATGTTCTAAATTCTAACCTTGTAAGTTACGAGCAATTATATCACGGCGACGAGTTCCTCTTTGAAAGAATGATGTGTTTACTTCATCTGGTGGTATCGGCACTGATACATCGATAGGTAAATTTGTTTCGTCAAAATCACCATCATTCAGAAATTTCGCACAATTGTGCAAAACAAAACATGCAATGATCATGGATGGAACTCTTTCAGTCAGCATACGTACTTTTGATTGCAAAATTGGAAAACGCTGTTTTAATTGACCGAAACTGCGTTCAATTATAACGCGTTCTTTTTTATGGACTTTATTGTAAATTCTTTGAGCTTCAGTAGAAGGGTTCCTGAATGGTGTCATAACCCGTGGTGTTAAAGGGTATGCTTCGTCTGCTAAAAGTATAGCACCTGACACATTTTCATTCAAAGCAACTTGAATATTTGAATTACGCCATATACGGGCATCATGTACAGAACCAGCCCATAGACAGTTGACACTAGTAAACATTTCACTAGAATTACAAGTAGCTTGGAAAGAATGTAAGTTTTTTCTATTTATGTAATCATCCGAACGTAAGTGAGGTTTTTTGATAATGATGTGCGTGCAATCAATTGCACCAATAGCACATGGAAATACGTATTTGCTTTGCTATAACTTTTTCTCCATATCCAATTCATCGATATTTTTGGAAATTTTATCCATTCGTGCGCTTTATTGGTTATTTTTTTGCAAACGTTCCAAATGGTCTTGCATGCAGTAGTTTGGTGAACACCTAAATCTTCACCTACTCCAACCTAAGAATATGAACATTTCAAAATAATTATATATGAAAAATACAAAAACATTAAATTGTTACCTGGAAGCCAGGATCTCCTACGTAGCGCAAAAATATTTTCATCTTTTGTATATTATCTAGGGCACCAACACGACGTTCATCATAATTTTCCAAAAATGTGTTTGCTAATATGTCGACATTTCTACGATTAAATCTATATAATTGCTTAAAATTGTTATCGTAAGTTGATCTTCGTGGCTTATATAATTTGACAGTACTACGATTATAATCCTCGTCTACTACCATTGGTAAAATTGGAAAAGGTAAAACCAAATTCATTTTTTATATATAAGTTTATTAATTATATTGTATTATATTGATCACTTGTCATATGCAAAAACAGTGAGTAAAGCTATTTGAGCACGCTATATACCTAACTTAAAAATATTTGAGAATATTCTTGTGTTTTTATGCTTTATTCATACCAAATTGAGAAAGTGAGTTGAGAAATGTATGTTCGAATTTTCTTTTCTCTTTTTACACACTTTTATTTAACTTGACATTTGAGAGCTTTGATGGGTGGAATTTTGTGATTCATTTTTCAGTAACTTCCCATTATATGATTGATCCCAAATTGAAAAGACAAGTTTGTTGAAGCAGTCAGTGCGTATTTCTTTTAAAGCAAAAAACTTAATAAATCTGAAGAAAAAAAATTCAAATTTTTCTTCATTCTGAAAGACCTTAAAGAATTGCACTGAAATCCTCATCCTCTGGTTGACTCATTTTGAGCGAAGGAATTTTGGTAATACTGTGTATATCATTATAATCATAGACATCATACATGTTTGTGTCATTTTATATGGATAAATGGCCTTAATGGCCTAAATAATGAACACAAAAAAAAATAAAAGTATGACATTTCGTTCTAATTTCAAAGCTTATAGACCTTTTTTCTTAAAGTTCAAATCGTTGTTTTGGTGTATTTGACAGATTACATACAGCAATGATAATTAAAAATCAGTTATTATGTATGAAAATATGAAAATCCATAAGATATGAATGACTCATTTACCGCGCTGAAATTTTGCTCATACTGAGTATCTCATTATAATAGACGACATATTACACATTTTTGTCATTTTTATATGAAAAAATAGCCTTAAATTGTAAATAATGAGTGATTTGTATTTCGAAAATTTTAAATAATTGTTATTTCTTCTAAATCCAGATTGTTTTGTGTTCTCGTTAAGTTTTTTTTACTATAGTTGCATAATTATTATTTTTTCAATACATAATTAATGATTTCTAATTATCATTGCTGTATGTAATCTGTCAATTACATACAGTAATATAACGATTCGAATTTTAAGGAAAAAGCTCTATAATACAATGCGCAAAGAAACGTACTAAAATTTTACACTGGATGTTTAAATAACATAATTACAATTGTTATAGTGCAATTAACCTTATTAAAATTACTTTAAGTTTCAAAGAATATTAAATTTTCGGTAAGTGATTTAATTGCTAGTTTTACTTATGGTGTATTTTCTGTGAAATAATGTGGTTAACTTATTTGTAGGTAAAATTATATAACTAAAAACTCTAAAATAAAAAATAAATAAAAAAAATTTAAAAAACACACTTTTTGAAAAACGAACTAAAAAGTAGAAAATAAATTTTGCATTAACACCAGCGTGATTTTCTTTGAAATTGTAAGAAGAAAAAATATTTAAATGGTATTTAACACATCTTAGCATAGATGCAAATATTCAATTTTTGACTAATTTAAAATGCTAATTTTCGATTGACAAACAGTTTTCCGTTCCCATTTGTTACATAAAATAAAAGTGGGTGGCGCATTCAGAAAGGAAAGGGAATAAACGTTAGTAGTCTCTCTTGTTAGAGATTAACATAGCATACATTTGTTCCTTTTCTATAACACCAGCGTTATGTCTTTTATAATTATATTATCCGTTTTAATCGTTCCCTATCGTAAAAGCCGAATTTTAGTGCAATATCCTATCGTTTTGAATCGTTTTCAATGGGTTATTTCACATTATTTTAATTTCTATTAATTACTATCCGTTTTAATCGTTTCTTATCGTAAAAGCCGAATTTTAGTGCAATATCCTATCGTTTTAAATCGTTTTCAATTGGTCATTTCACTTTATTTTATTTTCTGTTAATTCTTATCCGTTTTAATCGTTTCCTATCGTAAAAGCCGAATTTTAATGCAATATCTTATCGTTTTGAATCGTTTTCAATGCGTTATTTCACATTATTTTATTTTCTGTTAATTCCTATCCGTTTTAATCGTTTCTTATCGTAAAAGCCGAATTTTAATGCAATATCCTAAAGGGGCCCATCCACTTTGAAACATGTTTCAAAACTTGGTTTACAAACTTGGTTGCATGTTTACCATACATTATCAAACGTGTTTGTAAACTTGGTTGACAAACTTAAAATTATATATGTCAATTTCTATTGTTATTTTGTTAAACTCTTCCATACACAGTGAAACATGTTTACAAACCATTAGCTCCGCCTACTTAAAATCAAAGCATTTTGATTTTACTAAAACCAATTCGAAAACCGTCAAATTGGTTTGCAAACATCACCATACACGATAAAACATTCTATAAACACAAACCAAGTTTTGAAACATGTTTCAAAGTGGATGGGCTGCATAACGTTTTGAATCGTTTTCAATTGGTTATTTCACATTATTTTATTTTCTGTTAATTACTATCCGTTTTAATCGCAAAAGCTGAATTTTAGAGCAATATCCTATCGTTTTGAATCGTTTTCTATAGGAATTTCACAATATTTTATTTTGTATTAATGTAATGCATTTGCATTTTGATCGTTTCCTATGGTAAAAACCAAATTTTGGTAGATTAACCTATCGTTTTGAATCGTATATCGTGTACAGAAAAATAAATGGAAGGCAGCTGAATGGTTATCAAAGACTTTTTCGTGTTTTAAAGGTTAGCGTTAGATAAATATCGTTTAAATCCATTTGTACTGTTGATACGCGGTCTTTTCGTACTGTTTTAAGATAAATACTTCATTTGTGGCAGAGATTCAATTAAAGAACGATGTTGCTCGAGCAACATTTAACTTGCATCATTTATGTGAATCTGTACGCCGAATTGCCCCTTTTGGGCAACATCCGCATTTCCTTATGAAAGTAATACTTTTAAGTCAAAGAGATTAATCAAAAGTCCAAAAATCCAGATGTTCAAATAGTAGAAAACTTAATAAAGTGGTTGAATTTTAATAGTTATATAGAGAAAGAGAACTCTTCAAACTCAGAAATGTGCTCATTATACGGTAAATCTCTTTTTGGTCGTGTCTCGTTAACACTGAATGTTACAAAAACCACAAATTTAGCAATACCTTAAGGAACAGGACTTTATGAAAGTGATGTGAAAACCTATGTCTAATTGTTGGCTAGTTTGTGCAAAGAGATGACCCACCAGGAAATATATTAGAAAGATGTGTTTTTGCAGGAACAGTTCTTCATACCAATGAGTATAATAGTCAATCGATAAAAATGAATGACTCTATAGTACAATTGAAAAACAATGAAGTTATTTTGTGAATTTCTGACTTTATTGTGATGAATGGAAATGTTTCGTTTTGGGCACCAAGCTAGAAAGAGAGGCAGTTGTTTTTGAGAATTTGACAGTACATTTTATTTTAGAAATTAAAAATCGAAGAAATATATAAAAAGCTCATAGAAATAATCAGTGATGATAAAATATATTTAAATAAAATGTCGATTAATAATGATACATGCTGAAATTTAAAACGATATAAAAAAAACTTTTATAATAAATTATGTATCTATATTCTATACTATGTATTATGTATATATAATAAAAACGTAAAACAAAAAAAATAATTTTAATAAAATTTTTCAAGCCAAAATTAAAAATGCCTTGTTATTTTATATTATTAAATTCACCCGGATGAGAACCCATAAGGTCAAAGTATTGAGCAGATTATTTGAAAATATCAATAGTCCATAATTAATTTTCAATTATTAATCTAATAAATAATATTTTTCAATAGGATTATAAATGAGCAATAATAAGAAAAAGGTTACAAAAATCTAAACAAAACTCGGGCTGAAAATTGAGATGATGGGAAACGGTTAGATTTATTAGATTTTTATGAAAAAAAAATCTCAATTGTAAATTTCAGATTCAACCCGATAGGAATCTGATGGCGGAAAAATACGATAGGTTACGATTGGTGTTACATATGGGATGTAGGATGGACAACACTTAAAACATTTTCAGTTTTACCAAAATATTTCAATCGAAAACATCAGTTTCAGAACGATCAACAACGATAGAAATTCTATCGTAAAAAACCCATTGAAAAAAATCTGAAATATCTCATAGGTGACGATAGATGCCGATTGGTTTGTTTTTCTTGAAAAAATTTCAATCGTAAATTTCAGATTCAAACCGATAGGAATCTGATAGCGGAAAAATACGATAGGTTACGATTGGTTTTAGATATGGAACGTACGATAGAAAACGTTTAAAAACTTGTTTTTTTTTAAACGGCGTTCATGCTGCATGGAAGAGCGTTGCCAGGCTAATCAGCTTTGAATACTCACCACGGTCATTCGCAACAGCGACATAATTACCATGGCAACCGATTTTTTTAAGGTCGTTTATTACGTCGGTCTCCCATTGTAGTCGTGGTCTAACTTCCGGTCGCCCACTCCCTGGGGTACTTACGTACATTTTTCTAATCATTCCAGACTATGAATCAGCTCGTAGAACATGCCCAAACTAAGCAATCCTATTAGAACGGATATAGCCTATTATATCAGGACCCTCAAGAAGATCTGTGATCTCAAAGTTATACCGGGTTCTATACTCTCCATCGTCTGTCTTAAGTGGAAAAGGAAACCAAAAATATAGCGTAGGATCTTACGCTCAAATACAAATAAATGCAATTCGTTATTTTGTGTAAGGGTCCGCGTTTGTGACCCACACATCACAACCGGTTTAATCAATGTCTTGTATAACTTGAGCTTGGTGTTAGTTGATACATACGGTGACCCAAGGAGAGGTTTAATTGAATAGAAAGTTTGATTACCTGCAATGATTCGAGCGTTTATATTTGTAAGTATGCTGTTGTATGAGTCAAGCATTGATCCCAAATATTTAAAAGATTCAACTCCCTCAATTCGTTCATCGCCGCACATCAAATCTCTCTTCTCAGTCTCTCTTGAAACGTTCATATGTTTGGTTTTATCGTAGTTAATTTGCAGACCAATTTTTCTAGCAACACTCTCAAGCGACTTGAAAGTCTCACTCATAACAGCTGCACTTCGGACGACGATGACAACATCATCAGCGTATGCGATCATCTGTCCTGAGTTTATTGACAAGATATTGTTGTTAGTTAGCAGTTTCTTTTGACGGTACACATATTTCAAGGCTAAATTACAAAGTATAGGAGAGCTAGCATCACCTTGTCTTAAACCGGACTCAACTTTGAAAAACCTTGATATTTCGTTCTCTACTCGTACACAGCATTGAAAGTTCTGTACTGTCATTTTGTATAATGATACCAGTTTACCAGGAATTCTCATCGACACCAGAGCAGACCATAGATTCTGTTTAATTTCAAACATACAAAGTTCAAAACAAAATTAACTATAATCAAATAATCTGTACTAAATGGTAGCAACATCGATAATATCGATAAGCTTGATTTGTCTATTGTTTGCGTATGTACCATAATTTAATTACCACCAAAAATACATTTCATCCTTCTTCTATTTTTGGCGATCGACAAAGCAACATCAAGAAAATATTTGTTGGCGTTTTTCTGCGATTTATTTGATATATAATGGAAATGGGTGAATATTGCAATTATTGTTATTGAATTAAATTTTTTTATTTTTATAATCTATATTTCGATTTGTGAGAAATAATAAACTTTTGTGATTTACAAAATAAATAAATAAAAACTTTTATGTGAAATAAAAACAATTACATAAAATAATTAATTAAAAAATATTTTTTTTTGATATTATTTGATCATATTATATAAAATTATAAATTAATTGAAAGAAGTTGAAGAAACATTTGCGATTATTGTTATTTTCAGTGATTTTATATTGTTGGTAATCATTAATAAATTTAATTAAAATTATATGCGATAGTGTTAAACTTAAATAAATAATTATTTGCGATTGTTCTAAATATAAATAAATAAATATTACTTTGGACTAATTTTTTTTTGATAAATAAAACATTCTTCTATTTTTTGGTTTAATTGGAATAAAAACAATAAATAATTTTGGTTCAAAATAATTTTAATATAGTTTTGGTCTTTATTTGTTTTTCTTAAAATAAATACCCACAATTTACTCATGGTCCTTCGAGCCGGATAGTAATCATCTTATTTTAATTATAATTACATCCTATAAGTGATATATAATAGTGAAAAACGAGTTGTTGTTTTGTTGTTTATAATACACATTTTGTCTTTTTGTAAAAACGTAACGATATCATTAATAAAGGCAACATGGCAAACACGCGAGCTTTACAAAGAAAACTGAAGCGCTTTTCTGAAATAGAAAATTTCGCAAAGGGAAACCTTCTTAACGAAGCAGTAGAGAGAATAAAGGTTAACATCAATCTCTTAAATGAAGAATGGGCGGAATATAAATTAGAGAGAGATATATATGGAGATACATCAGAAAATATTACTCTTCAAGAACAACTTGAAACTAAATATTTCAGCGCTAAGGGTAAACTCATGGAAGCGGAATTGACACTTGGCAAAACTCAACCCCAAGCAGACTTAGATGGCAGTTTACAAGAACTCATGGCAAATCAAAAAACATTTTTGCATGAATTCTCAAATATGACTACCAAAGGTGATAATGATGTACGGCTTCCACGTATTAATGTACCGATATTTTCTGGTATTTATTCAGAGTTTGCATCTTTTCGAGATCTATTTGATGCATCCATTAATAACAACCCACGTATTTCCAAGGTTCACAAGCTCCAATATTTGAAGGGATTGCTACGAGGTGAAGCCGCAACTTTGATACGTCATATAGCAATCACCGACGCGAATTACGATGAAGCTTGGGATATCATTGTAAGCCGTTATGATAAAAAGAAGCACGTGATAAATTTGTTTTTGAAACAATTTATGGATCAACCATCGATAGTGCAGCCAACAGCCAAATCGCTCCATCACATGCGAGATGTATCCGATGAAGTGCTGAGAGGAATGAAGGTCTTACGTGAACCAGTTCAGTCTCGTGACCCATGGTTAATATACATTTGAGTGAGCAAGCTCGATTTGGTCACGAAGCAAGCATGGGCTCAGCATAGCTATGTAATTGATTTCCCAACCGTACAGCAATTTTTTGAGTTCCTGAACAAACAAAGCGATACGCTAGAAAGTTGTGAAACAACGAAAAGAGTACCGCAACGCCACACACCTAACGCTGGGATGAGGTTGATGCACACAAATGTCGAAGACATTTCTTGCGTCAAGTGCAATCAAAACCACTATCTTCGAAACTGCGATAAATTTTTAGATCTTCCTGTAGATGAAAGAAGAGGTTTCGTAGCCGAGAAAAAATTGTGTTTTGTTTGTTTGTTTGTATAAAAACCATCAATCGTCAAATTGTCGATCACGCTACAGATGTAGTATCTGTAAAGCGAGACACCACACTACACTCCATCAAGATATACGAAACAAACCCATTACGAATGAAATTTTAAGTAATAACACAACATTAACAGATCAAGATGTAGATTCAATAGTTGCCGCGCATGCTGTTAGTACAAAAAAGATAACCGCAATTTTGCCAACCGCTGAGATCAGAGTTTTAGCTGCATCTAATGAATTCAAACCCTGTCGTGTTTTATTAGATTCAGGAGCACAAGCGTCGTTCATATCTGAAGCATATGCGCAGCGACTTGCAATACCTCGAACGCGAGCTAACTTTATCATTAAAGGATTGACAGCTGGTACTGAGATCACGAAGGGAAAGCTAACAATTAGAGCATCTTCAATATATTCGAGTACTGACGTCATTGATATGGAAGTTTTGATATTGGACAAATTAACAAATTGTCTGCCAGCACAGAAAATAGATATCACCAACGTTGCGCAAATTAAGCAACTGCAATTAGCTGATCCTCATTTTAATAAGCCCGAACGTGTAGATATGATTTTAGGTGCTGATCGGTTTTTTAGCATTTTGCGAGAAGGACGTCTGGACAACTTAGGGGATACTAATCTGGTTGCACAAAATTCCATGTTTGGCTGGATTATATCAGGTGAAACAACAAATCCAGAAGAAGTACCCCAGGTACAAAAACTTAACTGTCACATTGAGCTTGATGTTGATCAAACTCTTCGAAGATTCTGGGAAATGGAGGAGCTCATCAGCATTTCTCACCTTACACCTGAAGATAATGAATGTGAAGAACATTTCAAATTGAACATAGGTCAACGCGATGATGGCAGATTTATCGTGGGATTACCGTTTAAGAAATCACGTAATGAATTAGGCAGCTCACGTAATGTAGCAATGAAAAGATTTTTTCATTTAGAGAAAAAATTTGATCGTGACGCTAATTTCAAAAGGGAATATATAAAGGTAATTAAGGAATATATTAATTTAGGTCATATGGTAGAAATACAAAATGAAAATACAATAATGGAAGAACGGAATGTTTACTATTTGCCTCACCATGGTGTTTTCAAAGACGAGAGTTCCACCACAAAATTAAGGGTCGTTTTCGATGGATCCAGTAAAACAACCAATGGACACTCTCTAAATGATCAACTTATGGTTGGTCCTACTCTTCAACCTACATTGTGGATGACACTTATGAAATTTCGGTACAACAAAATTGCATTTATCGCGGATATAGAGAAGATGTACCGACAGGTTTTAGTAACAGAAAAAGACCGAAATTTCCAACGAATTTTATGGCGAGATAACAAAAATGATGTAGTTAAACACTATCAACTAACTACAGTTACATTTGGAATGGCAAGTTCAGCGTTCTTAGCAATTCGTTGTTTACTACAAACCGCCTCAGATGTTGAAGAGCATCCCTTTATTCCTGAGGAAATTAAAAACAAATTCTATATCGATGGTTACATATCGGGAGCAAATACGATGGAGCAGGCACATAATTGCAAAACAAAGGTAACATCCAGTCTTGCGAAATGAGGTTTTAATTTAAGAAACTGGAGGTCAAATATTCCAGAGTTATGGGATGAGAACATTGACAAAAGCGATTCTACGGTCACAATTGAAGAAGCGAATTCAGCCACTAAAATATTAGGTCTTCAATGGAGTACTCAAGATGATATGTTGTCGTTTAAAGTCGATTTGCCACTGATCAAAATATCGACAAAGCGAACATTAATTTCAGATGCCTCAAAAATATTTGACCCACTTGGACTGGTATCACCGTCGATAATTATAGCTAAAATTCTCTATCAGAAACTGTGGCTTAGGAAACTAGAATGGGATGAAGAACTGCCAGACGACATAGCGATAGTGTGGAACCAACTAAAGACAGAGCTTCCTCAATTAGAAAAGGTGAAAATAGATAGATTTGTCAAGATGTCTAACATAGAACTTCATGGATTCAGTGATGCCAGTGAAAGAGCATATACCGCTGTCATATATGGCCGATTCAGTAATGAGAATGGTGAAATTCAAACAGAACTTCTTGCTGCCAAAACTAAGGTTGCACCAATAGCACAAGTATCTTTACCGCGATTGGAATTGTGTGGCGCTCATCTTCTCGCAAAATTAATGCATGAAGTGAAGAAAACAAAGGATCACAAGGTAGTGGTGTATGCTTGGACTGACTCAAACATAGTCCTGTCCTGGCTATCTGATCATCCCACTAAGTGGAAAAGGTTTGTCGCAAACAGGGTTTCGGATATACAAAGATTGCTACCGAGAAATCACTGGCAGCATGTTAAGTCCGAAAGTAATCCAGCTGACTATGCATCTAGAGGGGTGCTTCCATCTAAACTTCTGATATTGCAGCAATGGTGGCATGGGCCATCATGGCTCTGTGAGCCTCAAAATGTCTGGCCTACTGACAAACAAACCGTTTTTTATGATGATACAATCTGTGAAATAAGACGAAAAACAATCCCTCTATTCCATGCATGTCAGCATAATGAAGGAAGTGAAACTTTCGAGGTAATACTAAGCAAAACCTCTTGTTTTAGTAAGGCAGTCAGGATTCTATGTTTTGTGCTCCGGTTCATAAATAATTTTCGAAAAATTAAAAAGAAATATCTGGATTCAATCACCTCAGAGGAACTTCAAATCGCAACAGAGAAAATAATTAAATGGGTGCAACATACTGAGTTTGCACACGAGATTCAATTATTGGTTAAAAATCAACAGCTAGGCCAGAGTGACAAACTTTACTGAAGGCTTACTGCGTGTTGGGGGTAGATTAACAAATTCAAACCTAACATATGAAACAAAACATCCGATCATTTTACCGAAATCACATATCCTAAGTAAAATGATTATAACCTATTACCACAAAAAATACCTCAATCCTGGTCCCTCCTTGACGTCCCATCTTATTCGACAAAAATATTGGATAGTGAAAGGTAGAGCACTTGTAAGGGATCAAGTAAAAAGGTGTATACAATGCTTTAAAAATAGTGCGACGACAACAAAGCAGCTCATGGGAAACTTACCAGCAGTAAGAGTTACACCAGCAAACCCTTTTTCCAATTGTGGTATTGATTATGCGGGTCCGATTACACTAGCGAGCAAAAAGGGTCGGGGTCCAAAGCTGATAAAAGGTTATATTGCAGTGTTTGTATGCATGGTAACAAAAGCCATACATTTGGAAGCAGTCACAGATCTAACAACCAACGTTTTCATAGCAGCTCTCAAAAGATTTTCGGCAAGAAGAAATGTACCCAGGCACATATACTCCGATAATGGAACGAATTTTGTTGGAGCTCGTCGAAGGCTGAAAGAGGTATATAAATTCAATAATTTAAAAATTAATCAATCTGTCATTTTAGAATACTGCACTGAGAATCAGATTAATTTGCATCACATTCCTCCAGCTGCACCACACTTCGGTGGATTGTGGGAATCTTCAGTGAAGTCAGTTAAAACCAACATCAATAAAGTAACAGGAAATTGTCATCCAACATACGAAGAAATGTCGACGTTATTATGCCAGATAGAGAGTATCCTAAATTCCAGACCATTGTGTCCAATATCAGAAGATGACAATTCGTTCGATGCACTCACACCTGCACACTTTCTGATGGGCTCATCGGCAGCATCCGTTCCGGAATACAATTTAGAGGACACAGCGATATCCCGACTATCCAGATGGCAACATGTAGAGCAACGAGCACAGCATTTCTGGAAACGCTTCAACAAAGAATATCTTAATAACTTACAACAAAGATATAAATGGAAAAGAGAGGAAGAAAACATTAAAGCTGGCGACCTAGTATTAATAAAAGAAGATAACTTACCGGCTTTAAAATGGGCAATGGGGAGAATAATTACAACTCATCCCGATGATAGCGGCTCAGTACGTGTTGTTACTATTAAAACATCTACAAACCTCATGAAGAGACCTATTACCAAAGTCTGCAAGCTTCCATTAGAAGGTTGACGAAATAATCACATTCGTCAACGGCCTGGACAATGTTTAATATCAAACATACAAAGTTCAAAACAAAATTAACTATAATCAAATAATCTGTACGGATGGTATACGTAATGGTAGCAACATCGATAATATCGATAAGCTTGATTTGTCTATTGTTTGCGCATGTACCATAATTTAATTACCACCAAAAATACATTTCATCCTTCTTCTATTTTTGGCGATCGACAAAGCAACATCAAGAAAATATTTGTTGGCGTTTTTCTGCGATTTATTTGATATATAATGGAAATGGGTGAATATTGCAATTATTGTTATTGAATTAAATATTTTTATTTTTATAATCTATATTTCGATTTGTGAGAAATAATTAACTTTTGTGATTTACAAAATAAATAAATAAAAACTTTTATGTGAAATAAAAACAATTACATAAAATAATTAATAAAAAAATATTTTTTTTTGATATTATTTGATCATATTATATAAAATTATAAATTAGTTGAAGGAAGTTGAAGAAACATTTGTGATTATTATTATTTTCAGTGATTTTATATTGTTGGTAATCATTAATAAATTTAATTAAAATTATATGCGATAGTGTTAAACTTAAATAAATAATAATTTTTTTTTTTTTTTAATGTGTTGTGTAGTAGGCATTACAATATGTGTCACAATAACACATAAAAACCTTTTAAGAACAAGGTCCCACAACAACATACGTTCAAAGGTGTTGATGGACGTAAATCTTTCTTTTTTTGTTTTTTTTATATTTTTTGTTAAAGAATGGATAACTAAACAAAAAATCCTATCACTGATAAAATATGACATAGGCCAATATTTTATGATAGAATAGAGAAAATAAAAGTAAATTAAAAAGTAAATAGCAAATTTTTACAAAAATTTGCTGAAACAAAACAAAAATGTAGTTGCCAATAATCCAGCCGGTTGCATATTCCTTGATCCTGTGACGCCCCGTCTTTCTTAAAGATTAAAGCCCACACATAGTTATATGAAGGCTCGTTTCTTCAAGGAAGCAATAGCGTCTCATCATCAAGGATTATTTCACAGCTAAGATTGAGGGTGCTACCGTTGGCTGAATACAGTTCATCCGCCACCACCCCTAAGATGTCACCTTGGCTAGTGATATCTCACTGCTATTGCCAGTGGTATGTGATATCTCACGTTAACTCGTATGTCAATAGCAGGGACTGGAGTAAGCGGGGTTGTCACACCCGTAGATCAAAAATTAAAATAAATAAAAAACAATAAAAACTGATCCCTCCATGCGGAAGGATGCGATTGTTCTAAATATAAATAAATAAATATTACTTTGGACTAATTTTTTTTTTGATAAATAAAACATTCTTCTATTTTTTGGTTTAATTGGAATAAAAACAATAAATAATTTTGGTACAAAATAATTTTAATATAGTTTTGGTCTTTATTTGTTTTTCTTAAAATAAATACCCACAATTTACTCAGATTCTCTCGTTCGAGAGAGTTGTAGGCCTGCCTGAAATCGATGAAGAGTTGGTGCACAGGTATGTTGAACTCTCGACACTTTTCCAAAATCATCCTTATCGAGAAAAGTGCATCGGTGGTACCTCGGCCCCGTCGGAAGTCACACTGATACTCTCCAAACAGTTGTTCAGCAAAAGGATTGATTTTGGATAGCAAAATGTAGGAAAAGATCTTATAGGCTGTGCAGAGGAGAGCGATTCCTCTGTAGTTTGCACATTGTAGGCGATTACCCTTTTTATGGATTGGTATCAGCATAGCTGAGTTCCAGTCCTGTGGCATGGTTTCAGTCTTCCAGATCATTTGAACAAGTTAAAACAATCTTAAGGATAGAGTTTCACCACCATGTACAATCATTGCGGATGTTATATCGTCGATACCAGATGCCTTATTGCGTTTTAACTTTGACAGCGCCGCTTCGAATTCCTCTTTGCTTGGTTTGTCTACATGTACCTTTGACGCACGAATAAGCTTTGCTCGTCGCCTTGTTGCTGGTCACTTAAGTTGAGAAGATTCTCAAAATAAGCGGCCCAAGTATCTAAAATATTTTTAAGGTCTACTTGTAGCTCCCCATTTTCGTTTTGAATAGCAGTCGATCTAGTTTGAGGGCCCTTCTTTAAGGTTTTAACCTGTTGAAAGAAGTTGCGCGATTGATGTTCCTTATTGAAGCTTTCAATCTCCTCACACTGTCTCTTACACCATTCTCTTTTCGTTCGTCTACATAGCTTTGTAACGGCTTGTCTTGCCTGTTTATAGTTCTCATCCGTGGACCTGGTGTTCCGTCCTTGTAGACATTTTAGATAGCAATCTCTTTTGTATTGAATAGCGTCAAGGCATGCTAGCTCCATCCATGGCTTCTGAGAGTGGTTCTGTGGTCGTCCAAGCATTCCCTCAGCAGCGCTTAAAATAGCATCTTTGAGCAAATATCATGACTTAATGACGTCTCCATTAAAGGTTTCTGATTTCTCTAATGTTTCAGCAATATGGTTTTGATATCTCTCTTCCGTTTCAGCATTCTTTAATGATGAAATGTTAAAACGTTTCCATTGATTGGATTTTGGTATGCCAGGGTTTGGGAAGTGGAACCTTATCTTAGCACATACAAGAAAGTGGTCACTTCCAATGTATGCACCTCTAAAGGATCGCACATCCAGAACACTCGAAAAGAAACGTGTTGTTACTAGCACGTGATCAATTTGATTTCGTGTGTTTTCATTCGGTGAGGCCCAAGTCTGCTTATGAATCGATCAATGCGGAAAGAAAGTACATACTGGCAATTCTCAAATTTTTTGATAATGCAAACTCAGTCATTCTCTCACCATTATCATTCGATCTCAAATGCAGGCTGTTTGGACGTACCACATTTCCATAAGAGATATCTTTTCCAACCTGCCCATTAAAGTCACCAAGAACCATAATGAAGTCGTGTGTTGGTGTTTGTTTCATAACCTCTTCCATTGCTATGTAGAAATTATACTTCTCGTCGACGGTCTTAGCTTCAGTAGGTGCATGCACGACAATAAGAGAAATATTGTTATATGTACTGCGTACACGTAGGTAGCAGATCCTCCCACTGACCGGGATGAATTACAACATGGCTTCTTGTATGCGTGCACCAACAAGATAGCCAGTTCCAAATTCTCTTCGAGAAGGATGACCACAACAGTATAGAGAGTAACTCTCCAAATCTTGTTTTCCGATTATCGGCAGTCTAATTTCTTGCAGAGCTATGATATCCATCCTATACCTCTCAGCCTCTGTTTCTAGACTTATAAGAACATCAGGAGCGCTGAGGTTGCGCACGCTCCACGTTCCGATTCGGCAGTCTGGTCCTTTTTTACGTCCAGGTAAAATTCTGTTTTGAAATCTGGGTCTGTTATTCTCTTTCTGATTTCCAAATTTAACAAATTTTTTTTCCGGGGTTAGAGTGTTAATCTTAGGCCCAACCCAAATTGTCATAAATGGGCTCGTTCTGCATCTTAAGGTTACCAGAAACAACCTTTTTACACGTTCATATAGCGAGCCGCTTGATCCAAGACAGAGGCCCGCTTCAAGCCGCCCCTGACATGGAGAACAGACGCTTGGGTCGCATTGATTTTAAGACGCTAATTCGCCGTGATGTAGCGTTATTGACTATGCAGTTTTTACTTTGCTTGTCTCCAATACACCAATCTAATTCTGTCAGCATTACCCAGGCAGCACGGAGTGGACGTCAAATTTCGGATTTCGCTACTCAAAACTTGTTTAGTTTTACCAAAAAATTTCAATTAAAAAATTCAGATTCAGAACGATTAACAACGGTAAAAAACCATTGAAACCAAATCTGAAATATCCCATAGGTTACGGTACACTACGTTTGGTTTGTTTTTCTTGAAAAAATTTCATTCGTAAATTTCAGACTCAAGCCGATAGGAATCTGATGGCGGAAAAATTCGATAGGTTACGATTGGTTCTACATATGGAATGTACGTTGATTTCTCCTGAAAACATCTCAATCGTAAATTCCAGATTCAGCCCGATAAAAATCTAATGATGGGAAAATACGATAAGTTACGATTGGTGCTATTATTCGTTTGATCGTTTTCAATCGATTTCTTTCGATTTTTTTAATAAGGGGTAGCACTTTATCAACGTCGCTACAACAACCACATCCAGATCACATATATACGTATAAACGTTTCCGACTGTTTCACTTACATTAGCAATTCACTTTTTAAACACATAAGCCGTTCGATTTGATGTAAATGAATTATCTGAAAAATTGTACGCAACTGTTTTTTTTTCATTTCTTTGCTATATTGCAGTCTTACTAACGGGATTTATGCATTGATGATTTTACGTATCAGATTTATTTAATTAACATAACAATCATATTTTCAACAATGAACAAAAGTTCAATGCTAATAAGGCGTTATTTTAACCTGTTTCAACTCCAACTGTAATCATTTCTATAACGACTTCAAAATAATATTCACACAGGGTGATCAGAGAGAATGAGGAGAATCATTCTATTACATTTTAATTTTCACTTGAATACAAACACTAATTGTTTTTTATTTAGCGTATGGTTTTTGTTGTGACACATTAAAAATTAAACTTAAAATAGGTAGACTCTTCTATGAAATCTACTTAAAACAAAAAATGAATACACATTAACTGAACTTACAATCGATTTCGAACATTGGGCAGTACATTTATTGAACATTAGATGTTTACATCGAGTGAGTCTATCCATGCTACTACATTGGGAGCTGCCAAATGGATGTCTGAGATGTTGCCATTGCACCGTCGAATTGGACACACAGTTGCAATGTGTTTTATGGTTTGTTGTGGAGCGCTGCAGTCACACTCAGGGGATTCTGAAATGCCCCACTTGTAGATAGAATCAGCACAACGTCCATGATTCGTTCTTATTCGGTTTAGTGTAGTCCAGGTATGACGTGGCAAATCGAAACCAGGTTGGGTAGAAGTCGGGTTAGTAATATAAAGGCCAGTTGTGTTGTAATGATGCCTAGGAGGTGTCCCAGGCATCCAAGATATTAAAATTAGTTGCCAGCAGGTTGCTGGCAGTTTTATGTGGAGGCTTTCTTGACTTCAAACGACAACTAGTGTGGTCACCGTAATATTCGTGCAAGGGTAACGTGAAGTTGTTGGTTACCTTTTTATGTTCACGCATGAGAGCATGCGAGCGTCTGAGTGCAGGTGGAGCGATATTGCTTAACACAGGGAGCTAAGGTAAAGGGTGGATCTTCAACCAGACTGGTGTGCCATACTCAGCTACTGAGTAAACCAGACTTAGAGCAGTTGTGCGGAGAGTAGCTGGAGTAGCACCCCACGTCGAGCCTGCCGATTTGTGCAATATATTGTTTCTCGTTTTAAGTTTTTTTGACGTATTTTCTAGGTGGAGTTTAAAAGAAAGAGTTCTATCGAGAGTAATGCCCAGGTACTTTGACTGTTGATTGTATTTAATGACAGTGCTGTTAAATAACACTGATGGATCGTGTTTTGCACAGTTTGTTGTTTAAGTGGAACAAGAACGAGAGTTTTACTTAGATTGGGAAATAAGCTCCACGTTCGAAAATAGTCATTCATTATCGCCAGGACAGTTGAGAGCAAATCCTCCAAGATACCCATGTCTTTGTTTTGAGTGGAGAGGGTTCAATCATCAGCGTAACCAAATTTCTTTTATGTTGTGTCAGGAATGTCATGAATGTACAGATTAAAAATTAATGGCGCCAGGACGGAACCCTGTGGTAAACCATTGTTAAGCATTTTAGACTTACTACAGGAATTATTTAGATGAACTTTGAATACACGATTACTCAGCATGTTGTTAATTAAACACGAGATGGTGCTACAAGGTATTGCATTGAACAGCTTATATATAATCCCAATTCGCCAGACCGTGTCATATGCTGTAGTAAGATCGATGAATACTGCGCCTGGTTTTAGTTGTTTTTGATACCCATCTTCGATACAGGATGTTAAAGCGAGCAGCTGGTCAGTGCAACTGTGATTAGGCCGAAAACCAGCTTGTTCGACTGGGATCTGGTCATTCAATTTCGGTGCGATACGATTGTATATGAGCCGTTCTAGCAATTTATAGCAGGTGCTCAAAAGAGGAATCGGGCGATAGCTTCCTCGTTCATTGGATTGTATTGTTTACCTGGCTTAAGTATCGCTATCACTTTCGTAGACTTAAAATGTTTTGGTAGATTGCCGGTTTCTAGGACATTCGAGAAAAATTTAACTAGCCACTGTTTTACATTTTTTCCAGCATGTTTCAGATATTCTGGAAAAATGCCATCGTAGCCAGCTGCTTTTCCGTTTTTTGTTTGGGACAGAGCTGATTTAACACTACACATACAACTCTAATCGTAATGACGGTAAACACAATTGAATTTGAGTGACGTTTTTGATCAACAACCACGATAGTATCAGGATAGTGATATACGGAATGGTCTAAAAAAATTGTACTAGAATTAACAAAAATAACAATACAGCCATTCACAATCGTCAACGTATCATCAACAAAACAAATTTTCATTCATAATTGTTAAAAGATTTGCTGCATTTAGACATCATTCCCAACAATTGTTAACAACAAAATCAATTAAATAAATGTTTTGATAGATAAATTATTATTAATATAATCAATAATGATATAGTGTGAAACAAATAAAATATTAATCGATTTTTAAAGCATAAAAAAATTAAAACCACGACAAAAATGAATAAACAATATTGTTATTGTGTTGTACAAATTTTATTTATAATAATAGAAATAATTATTCCAGATATATCATGTGATAATGTAAGTACATATTATAAATTGTTAAATAATTAATTTAGTTGGAAGAATTTCTTTTCATTTGATATTTATTTATTTTAGTAACATATGGAAACCGAAAAAAAAAACATTTTTATTGATTTTTTTTATTTACAAACCTAACAGGTTGTAAATGTTAGCAAAATGCTTTGTATCGTTTTGTAGCTGTTATTTTTTTTTATTTGAATATTACGTAAATTTTTGATATAAATTTGAACCAGAGTTGATTTTGTTTTTAAATTAAAAACTCGAAACTCAGTTAAAATTTTAGCTAAAAACTATTCCTCCTTGAAATTGTATCATAATTTTTGTTGTTGTTTCTAACATATTAACGGTACTTTACATTTTTTAATTTATATTTTATTGTTTTTCTTTTTTTATTTTATAATAGCAATATAGACAAGATGACAGTAATGGTAATAATGTTGGTTTGGATTATATAGATTATCCACAAGCGGATCAAGAATCTTTACAAGATCAGGCAGCGAAATATCAACAATCTCAAATTTTCGCAGAAAGTAGACGACGAAAGGGTGAATTGGGGACGATTAAAGATCAAACAGATCGACTAAATGATTGTAAGTGATGAATATAGAATTATTATCACATTTGTTTGAGTGAATTGGGGATTTTTTGTTATATTATGATTCTTATAACTTTCTTTTGATGTGGAGAAGAATGAGAAAGTAGTTTCTTGGTCAATGTTGTCGAATTAAAGACAAAAATATTAAAATATCGAGGTTTTTCTTAAATTTTTTCTACCGATTAAGGCAAATGATATCGACCCGGAACAGCAACTTTAAATGGTTGCGACATTTTTGAATTTATCAAAATGAATGTTTGCTTTAGAACTGTCGGTCTAAGCGACCTTGAAAATGCTCTTAAAATAGATTTAGATATTTTGCTTCTTGTTTAGGGTGTACTGTTTTGACCAACTATGTTGCTGTAGCGACGAGTGTGGTGCTAATCTTCCGGCTCCAAGTTCAGATTCAGGAACTTTGCTACTGCTCTTGGGCGGTACCAAAGATCATTCTTCGTCAGGTCGAAATCTTTCTTTGTCAGGTCGGTTGGTTTCTCTGGACAATTGAGTAGGTGGTTACCATCATGTGATGTGGCCTCACATGTGGGAGACTTTTCAACAATTTCCTTGTCATTTCTACTCATGTAGTTATTTAAGATGCGTGACCAATCGGATCTTTACTGCGCTAGGATGGTTCTGGTGCTGCGTGGTAGTTTGACTACCTTCGACACTCTTCGAACTAGAAATCGATTCGGGGTGTAATTCTTTATTCTTTTTAAGCCCGTCTTAAACGTAGGCTGGTCGATGTTACCGATTACTTGATTGTTTCTAGCATCTTGTTAGAAGCACTTTGGAGTCCACCTTATGTATCTAGGTGGTGTAGATGATCTCGGGGGGCCATCAAATGACAACCGGTCGCGGTGCGCAAGGCTGCGTTCTGTGTTATTTGTAACTTATTCCAGTGAGTGTCAGCGACATGGGGTGTTCATATAGATGCAGCATAATTTAATGCTGTTATTGTGTTTTTATCCTTACCCCATGAACTACCCGCTAGAGCTTTCAATGCATTATTCCAGTTTTGTTTTGTTTTGTTTGTTTTTCAGTTTTGTTTTGAGCATGTTATTAAGCATGAGCGTTGAATTTAAAGTAGTGGATCAAATGTTACCCACAGCAGTCTTGGATTTTCGATTGTAGGATTTTTTTTTTTAACAAAAAGTGTTGTGTAGTAGGAATTAAAAAATGTGTCACAACAACACATAGATACCTTTTAAGACCTTTTATAGGTCTCACAACAACATGGGTCTTGAGGTGTTGGTGGACTCTTTTTTAAATGTTTGTGGATTGAAGGCACTCGAGACTATTGATTCAGGCAAAGCATTCCATTTGTACGATGTACACACAAAGAAATCCTTTGTATTTTACCTCACTATGACAGTGAGTAATCTCGACAGTTTGACTGTTTGCACAAACCGATTGACGAGTTAAACGGGGCATTATAGATCTGATTTCATCCGAGCACTGCTGGTGACGATATTTATAAAAAACAACGAGATCAGCAACAGTGCGACGATGTTGTAGGTAATCAAGTTTTAATGTTAAACCTCGATCACCAACAATTCGTATAGCACGCTTTTGAACAGAGTCCAAAAGAGCCAGGATGGTAACAGATGCAGCGCCCTAAACTTGATAACAATACTCCATACAGGGACGAATATAGGACTTATAAATGTGGAGTAATTGATACGGAGTAAAATATTTTTTACATCTATTGAGGAGGCCGAGTTTCCTGACGCGCTCTTTGCCATGGCCATTATATGATCGTTCCAGAGTAAGTAGGGATGGCAAAACCGGTTTCGTAACACAAGGAAAACCGGTTTCTAAACCGGTTTTGCCATCCCTAAGAGTAAGTCATTGGAAATTGTGACTCCCAATAAACGAATGTCGTCTATTTGGTCGTCACACATATTAATTGAAATATTGCTGGGAAACTCGGTCTTTGATCTGGAAACAATCAATAGCTGTGTTTTGGTGGAATTAAAATTGACCAAATTTTTGTCACCCCAATCGGCGACTTTTTTTAGGTCCTCGTTTATATTTATGGCAGCGTCTCTCCGGGCGGAATTTATCCGTTCATGCATTTTACCCTTTGAAGATAGGGGACGAAAAACTTGTGCAGTGTACTATCATCTGCAAAACTATTTATTGGGTTACTGGTGATTTGCACAGTTCGTTGATATAAATTAAAAATAAATTGGGAGATAAAACTGAGCGTTGGGGTACACCAGCGGTTATTAATTTAGACTCAGAAGAAAAGCCATCTATAGATACCGAGATGTATCGGTTAGACAGAAAATTTTGAATCAACTACACGACTGCGGGGTGAAAACCGTACGCAACGAGCTTGTTGTTCAAGTTGGCATTCCAGATTCGATCAAATGCTTTTGAGATGTCTAATGCGATCACGTGCGTTTCACCACCTTTCTCAAGTATGCTATTCCAAAGATGTGCCACATAGTTCAATAGATCGGTTGTTGATCTTTTGTTTCTAAAACCGTATTGGCTGTCAGATATCAAATGGTTGTGTTCCAAAAATTTGGATATGTGTGAATAATATAGTGCTCGTATATTTTAGACATGACTGGGAGTAAGGCTATTGGTCTATAATTTGAAATATCACATTTCGTTCCTTTTTTTGGGACAGGCTGGGCATTGGCCAACTTCCAGCAGGATGGAAAAATACCAGATTTATATGATTTGTAGAATATCTTGGTGAGAGTTGGTGCAAGTTCTTTTGAAAATGTTTTTAGAATAGCAGGAGGAATGTTGTCCATAAAGCTTTGTTGTTGTTTAACCCCCTTAAAAGTTTTTCAACAATTTTGGGTTTGAAATGTCATTGTTTCAAATTAACTCCTGAAGACTGGATTTGGGGTATTTCATTAGGAGTTTCTAAAACTGTTGAATTTGAAGCAAAACTTTCTGCGAACAATGTAGCTTTCCTTGCAGGGTCAGTAACGATTGAGTCACTGACCTGAGTCAGTCATCAATGATAGGGAGGATAGAAGATTTAGTACCAGAATTTAAAGAATGAATGGCATTGTAAAAATTTTTGTCAGAAATTGATATACTCGAAAGTTTTGCCGCTTTCGCTCTCTCAATCTCGTTTTCAATTATCTGGTTTGATATTTTATTGGCCTTTAAGTATTGCGATCGATTAACTAAGTTCTTTTTATGAATCCAATTATTAAATAATCTACGTTTGTTTCTAAGAGCCCATTTGGCTGCCTTCGAAAACAAATATTTTTGTTGGGGTTTCATTATTATTATTAAGAAAAAGGAACGAATTTGTTAATACCGAATTGAAAGGTTTCAGTAAAGTTTTGAGCAGAAACATTTACATCGTCAGTATAAAAACAATGACGATCAAAAGGGAAACCTTGAAAACAACTTCGGAGACCAATGGTGTACATTTTTGAAAAGTGAAACGAGGAAAAAAGAGTTTACGGGGTTTGGGAACTCTAGTTTATAGTTAATCAGTTTTGATAACTGATGTGATTAAATAATGGTCAGAATTTCCAATACTACCGTTATCGACATCGACACTCCTAATATATGGCATAGATGTGAGATAGAGGTCTAGGAGAAAACTATTATCACCGCCATTACGAGGAGTGAAAGTTGGGCTTTTTTCAATCTGCGTCAGGTCGTGCGATGCGGCAAATATTTCTGCCTACCTTCCATTGTTGTCATCGTCGGTCGTTTTGGAAAATTCCAACCACGATTTGTTGTGGAAGTTGAAGTCACCGGTAACGATAGCCTCACAATTTTGAAGTTGTGCTCTAATTTCGTCCACAACATTAGTCAAGAGATTAAAAAAATTGGGACTATGTTTGCTTGGGGACCGGTATAGAGCTATTGTGAAAAAAGAAATTTCAGGTAGACAAATCTTTAATACTACTGTGTTGTAGCCACGTAGTTCATAATTTGGAAAGCGTTTATATGCAACACTCTCATGAATGTATGCACATACACCTTGATGAAGTTTAAAAGCTGATTCAAGCCTATATTTGGGATTTAGTGTTACGTCATATAGGGATAGTTTTCAGAAACTTGTGTTTCTGTAAGAAAAAGAATATGTGATCTGTCGTGCTCAAGATGATGTTGCACTGCGTCACGGTTGGCATTCAATCCACAAATATTTTGGATGTGTATTTTAAATTTTTTATCAAATTTAATAGTCATTTGATCAATATATAATTTGTTTTAAAAATAGGTAACTAAACAATAAATTCTATCATATAGTAAAATATGACATAGGCCAATATTTCATGATAGGATGTAAGAAATAATAAACAGGTGAAAACAAAACTTTTTAAAAAATTTGAAAGGTTACTTAAATATTTATCCATATTGTTCCCACGAGTTAAGACGCAATAAAGGTCACCAACAGGCCTTCGTCTATACCTATTAGACGTCTATATACAACTGGGGGCGACAGGTTCCCAGAGGTTTTGTACTTTTCACGCTTTGACCCTACATGAGTCCTCTCTGGTGTGTACCCACCAAGGAGTGCTAATAGCACCTTCCCGCGACCCGGGCTACTCAGCCAAGGTCCCTCGTACCCGCTAGACATGCCAAAAGGTTTACGGTTTGCAATAGCAGGCTAGAGCCCACTATAGCTCAGGTACCTCGAGTTCGCCAAGTCCCTTGTCATGGTCTAATCAGTGTTGTATTTACCTTCTGCTTCTATGTGGTGAAAAGTGTGGAAGTTGACTTTTCAGTGGACAGTTTCAATTTTCTGGTTTAAACCATTCATTCAAGGTGTTAAGGTAGGTGTTCAGAACATTAATGAGTTGTTCCAGGTTGTTTCTGTTGAATAACTCTAAACTTCAAATCAAACAGCCCTTTGGAGAATGTCCGATTTTAATTTAATATTATTATTTTTTCATTCTTTGTAAAACTGTTCATGGTTAAACAACTAGAAATAAATTCATTGCATTTAACCGATTCTTTCTCTGGACTGGATAACTCAATAGGTTATAGGCCCAGAGCTCGCTATGGAAGGACATAACAATTGTATGCCTCAGTTCTGCGGCGGCGATTATTCAGTATGGATGTTTCGATTAATGGCTCTTTTAAGAGAGAAGGGTTTACTCAAAAACGTTGAAGATCCTTGTGAAGAAAATCCACCGACTAGCGATTGGGTTATTAAAGCTGCGAAGGCGATGAATTTCATAATTAGAGCATTGGCAGATTCGCATGTGGACTATGTCAGGGACAAGCAAACAGCATTCGATATGATGACTGGTTTAAATAGCATGTTTGAGAGAAAATCTATTGGGACGAAAATTTATTTAAAGAAGTTAATGACCATGCAGTGCAAGGAAGAAACCCCGTTGGCCACCTATTTCAAGGACTTTGAAACTGGTTTAAGAGCATACAAGGCCGCTGGTGGCAATGTCGATGAAACAGAAGTCATTGTGGATTTGCTGATGGCAATGCCATCTTCGTATATGCATGTGGTGACAGCTTCGGAGCTAATGCCTGAGGATGAGCTGACGTTGGAACGTGTAGAGTGCTTTGTTGGAGGTTGAAGTAAAGAGGGTTTGTAAAACAATGAGTTCCGGTCAAGATGACATTGCTGTTGCTCTCAACCCAAAAAAATCGAAGAGCAGGCGGTTCATTAAGTGCTTTAAGTGCGGTGCAAGGAGTAAGGAGTATGGAAACAAATTGAGTTGCCTCATCGACTCTGGCTCCACTGACCACATGATGAATGATGTTAGTGCTATGCGAGGTTGAGGCGAATACTTACAAAATTGAACTTGCTAAATAGGGAGGAACATATGGATGCTGTACGGGTTGGACAGTTGGCGATATCGACTTTGGTTGATGGAAAGGAAGTTGAAGGTACACTCAACAATGTTTTAGTAGCACCGAAATCAAGACACAGTTAAATATCAGTTAGTCAAATTGACCGACGTGGTGGTAAAATTGTATTCGAAAATAATTCTGTTAACATCTATATGAATGGCAAAGTTATTGGTCAAGGTGAAATGAAAGGAGACCTTTGCTGGATTGACTTCACAAATGTCAAGAAAAGTTTTGCTAATTTGTCATCTAACAATTTAAGGAAGAACTATTTGTGGCATCGTCGTTTTGGACACCTGAGTATGAAGAACGTCTGCAAACTCACCGTCATATCAAATAAAATGGAATGGATGGTCACCTTTCCGAAGAACTAGACTTCTGCGACTGCTGTGTGGTTTCGAAACAAACAAGAATGAGTTTCGAGAATTCCAGAGTTCGAACTTCAAGGCCGCTTGAATTAGTCCATTCCAATGTTTGTGGACCGTCGAATGTTATTGCTCATGATGTATTCTGGTACTTCACTACGTTCATAGATGACCTTACTTATATTTTTTTTTTTAATAAAATGTGATGTGTAGTAGGCATTACAATATGTGTCACAACAACACATAAAAACCTTTTAAGACCAAGGTCCCACAACAACATGCGTTCTAAGGATGTTAATGGACGCAAATCTGTTTTTTTTTGTTTTTTTTTGATATTTTTTTGTTAAATAATGGATAACTAAACCATAAATCCTATCACATATAAAATATGACATAGGCCAATATTTCGTGATAGGATAGGGAAAATAAAAATAAAATAAGAGATAAAAAGCAAATTTGTTTTAAAAATTTGCAGGAACAAAACTAAAATTGGTTTGCCAATAGTCCAGCTAATGGCATAATCCTTGATTATGGGACGCTGTATATTTTTCAATGATTAAAGCTCAGATATTTAGTTATATGAAGGCTCGTTTCTTCGAGCAAGCTACAGCGTTCCAGCATCAAGGAATATTCATTAGCTAAGATTGAGAGTGCTACCCGTGACTGAATACAGTTCATCCGCCAGCACCCCTAAGATATCACCTTGGCTAGTGATATCTCACTGCTATTGCCAGTGGTATGTGATATCTCACGTTAACTCATATGCCAATAGCAGGAACTGGAGTACGCGGGGTTGTCACACCCGTGGATCAAAAAATAGAAAAAAACTAACAAATTAATAAAAACTGATCCCTCCATGCTCCATGGTAGCGACTTATCTTCTGAAAAGTCAATCTCAAGTTTTTCCGGTGTCCGTCTATACAAGGCTATGGCAGAGGAGCACCATTCTGTGAAGATAGCAAGACTTCGGTGCTATAATGGTGGAGAGTACAAGTCCAAGGATTTCAAGGTTTTTTGTTAAGAAGAAGGCATTGTTTTGGAGTATACAACCCCCTTCACTCCTGAGTTGAATGGCGTGACAAAACGTATGAATAGAACTCTTGACAAGGCGAAGACAATGTTGACGGAATCTGAATTGCCTAAAGGTTTTTCGAATAAAGCGATTTTGACAGCTACTTATTTGACAAATCGAAGCCCAACTTTATCAATGGAAGGTACGATCCCTTACGAAAAGTGGTATGGTTCTAAGCCCAATCTTGAAAAGCTTCGTATCTTTGGATGCAGAGCTTTTGACCACATTCCGAAATTCCAGAAGAAGAAGTTCGATGGAAATTCTTACGAGTGTGTGATGGTAGGTTACGAGAACAACGGTTACAAGCTTTGGGATAGAGCTATGAACAAGATCATTAATTCAAGAGACGTAACTTTCAACGAGAAGAGGTCTACTTGCAAGATTGATTGTGATGACGATTTGGATAGCTGTAGTTCTAAAGATGTTCATCACTGAGAATGTTTCTGTTTCCAAGAGTAGCTCAGATCCTGTCTATGTTTGTTTTGTTTCAGCAAATTTTTGTAAAAATTTGCTATTTACTTTTATTTTCTCTATTCTATCATAAAATATTGGCCTATGTCATATTTTGTCAGTGATAGGTTTTTTTGTTTAGTTATCCATTCTTTAACAAAAAATATAAAAAGAAAACAAAAAAAAAGAAAGATTTACGTCCATCAACACCTTTGAACGTATGTTGTTGTGGGACCGTGGTCTTGAAAGGTTTTTATGTGTTGTTGTGACACATATTGTAATTCCTACTACACAACACATTTTATTTAAAAAAAAAAATGTTGAAGAGGAGTTCCATAACTCTGAAGAAAGTTCTAAACATGTTTCATTTCAACCAACTGAAAATTCTTTGAAAGCAATGAGAATCGATATCCAAAAAGAAACCAAAAATCCCTGCAAGGTATCGGGATGATGTTCATTACGCTGAACCTGAAAGCGACTACATTGATGCTGCTTATAACGTGTGGTACGATATTCCTGTAAATTAGAAAGACATAAGCGGCAATGCAAACGAAAATGAATGGAGAATGTCTGTGACGGATGATATCAATTCGTCGTTTTTGCGTCATTTGAAAATACAATACATGCTTAAAACAAAATATAAATATTAATACAGTTTGATTTACAGTGGCACCCGCCATTTGTGATTGTGCCAGAAAAAATGGTCTATTTACGATTTTTTTTTTTTAATCGTACGGTTTATTCAACATCAGAATACATTAAATTTTATTTTTCAGTACATGTAACCAATCAATAAATTGATCAGATAAACAAAAAGCCTCTTCAAAACATCCATTGAATTTAGTTAAGTTACATTCTTGAGATATGTGATTGACTGTCTGAAATTCCTTACCACATTCACATGATGGACAATCCACCAGACCCCATTTATGTAATGTATAGTTTGATCTACCATAGCCTGTTCTAATACGATTTTTTAGTTTCACCCAATCATTTCTTTTTAGTTCAAAACCATTTAATTTCACATTAGGGTTTTGAACAAATGTACCATTTAATGGAAGGTTGTTGTTCCAAGCCATCAGCCAGAATTCTTCAGAGTTAAAATTTTGTGATATAAGTTGTTTAGCAGTGATATACGGTGGTGTTCTACATAAACTTTGATCAGGAGCTTCCAAAAATAAATCAAACAATAAAGAATTGTTAACTTCTGAACTTCTTTGAATGGTATTGAATAACATTTCTTTACGACGAATGTCTGGTGGTGGTATATTTGATAAAACAGGTAACCAATTCAAAGGTGTTGATTTTATAGCACCAGAAATTAATCTCATTGCACGATTCAGCTGAATATTGATTTTTGGTGTATGAGCACTGTTCATCCAGATTGAAGAACAATATTCAGCTGTAGAATATACTAATCCTAAAGCAGCAGTCCTTAAAACATTTGCGTTTGATCCCCAAGTTGTACCAGCAATTTGTTGTAACAAATTATTTCTTGCACTAACTTTTTTGGCTATTGCTTCTAAGTGATTTTTAAAAGTCCAAGAACGATCAAAAATTACACCTAGAATTTTTGGATTATGGTTATGTAAAAGAACAACATTTTCAACTTTAACACATAACTCAGATTTTGCCATTTGATTGTTTAAGTGAAAAGCACTGACTTCAGTTTTACTGGAATTCGGTTTAAGACCCCATTTTTTAAAATAATTCCACATTTTATGTAAATCTTTTTCTATAACTTTTTCACCAAGTTGAAGATCTTTACATTGATAAGCTAAAGTAATATCATCAGCATGCTGAAATTTCTGGGAAGTGGTTTTTGGCATGTCATACATGTATAAGTTGAAAAGAATTGGAGCAAGTACTGAACCTTGAGCCAAACCATTGCTTAAAGTTTTCCATTTGCTTTTAGTTTCTTGCATGAAAACCTGAAATTTTCTATTAGAAAGCATATCATTTAAAAGATTTATCAGTTTGAGACAAGGAATAATTGATGCAAATTTCAACAACAATCCATGACGACTAACTGTGTCATATGCTGATGTAAGATCAACTTGTGCTATACAAGTTTTCAGATGTTTTTGAAAACCTGACTCGACATATGTTGAAAAACCGAGCATTTCTTCGTTACAACCACGATTTTGTCGAAAACCTGCTTGTTCTTTTGGTATCACGACATTGATTTTGTTTTGAACCCTTTGTAGTATAAGTCTTTCCAATAGCTTGAATGGTACACATAGCAATGAAATTGGGCGATAATGAGATGTGTCGTCTCCTGTTTTTCCAGGCTTTAGAGTAGTAATAATTTTTGACTTTTTGAAAATTGAAGGAACTTTAGATTTTTTTACAACGTCAGTAAAAAAATTTGCTAGCCATCTCTTGGTACTTACAGTACAATGTTTTATAAATTCAGGATAAATATTATCAACTCCAGCTGCTTTGCCAACTTTCACATGAGATAAAGCATTAACAATTTCACCTAACGAAAATCTTTTTGAGAAAGCATGTTGTTGTTTTAAAGATCTACGTTAACGTTTGAACTGAAACTTAACTTTTTTAATAGCTCTTCTGTCCATGTCAGTTTTCGCTGAATTCAATAGTTTTGTTGCAATTTGATTCGGTGTGATGGAAGATGAAGAAACTATTTTTCTTTGTGGATTTGTTCCAAGTTTGCCAACTATAGACCAGAAAAGAATCGTCTATTTACGATTTTGTCTGCAAAGGGATTTTATTTGAGAAAAATTCTCGAAATTTAGATCTGCTCTAAGAAATTTGATTTTTAATTGAAGAAAATGTTTTTATTTTTTATAATACACAATTCTTTGTCAGAGAATAAAGTATTGTAACGTTTTTTAAGCCAAAAATATGAAAATTTACTATTTTTGACACACATAATGATTGTTTTGACACACTTCCGGTACAGTTATCGAACACAGCGTCCTTTCGGACCTGTCCCTTGAGTATACCTATTTTTAGAAAAAAAAATTTTTGAAATCCATCAAGCGTTTTTCCCTGTAGCGTAGGTAATGACGGCGGCCGGCAGAGACATACATTTTTTTTTTTGCTTTTTTAGAATCAGCAGGTCCTAAAACGTCGAGAAATGCCTAAAAAAGTGGGTTTAAGAATTTAACTTTGGCTCATGAATGTAATACTTAGGTCTTTCAGACCGAAGTAATAATTGGTTTATTAATGAAATTAAAAAAGACTTTATTAATAAAAATTAAAAAAAACAAAAGTTATGTAAATTTGAGCAAACATTTAGGCAATTAAATTGTACGTTAAACAAACACAACAGAAAATGTGAGGACGTTGCAAATTAATATTTAATATATTTTATAATCATTCGTTGATCATATTATTTATTACCGCGTTACATAGGACATGTTTCCATTGTCCTCGTTATGCAGATACAACAGCTTCTGATCTTTTTCTATCTCCATATATCCAGGTTTAGCTGCGCTTGTCTTTTCTATGAAACTGCTCCATACATGATGGCTGGTTACATCATACATGATGGTTTCTCTACAGGAGCTATAGACATCTAGAACCACTCCCAGATATGTTTGTTCCCGCACAGATTTAATTACAGAGATCGACTAATGGGTTTCCTGTTGAGCATTCTTTTCTTGGTGAACGGGACCACCGTAGTTTTACCCATATTCTAAGTTCATAGATGCGCTCCAAAGACCAAACTTAATACAAAAACTGAATTTGATGTTTATTAACGGTAAATACCATAACCACCATAACACAAGATGATTCCGTAAAACTACAAGCCATCGTCATAATATCATGGTACATCATGGGCGACATGAACGCTTACCACTCAATATAGGTCTGTGCCTTAGCTGATGATTGACGAGATATTGATTTCTCTGAAGAAATTGATCAGTCAAAATTCGGTATTCGTAATGATTCATCGGGTAAATGTATCACTTCTAACAGCAGCAGCTCTTTTGCGCATCATTCATTACCAGTACGCTATAGGAAACAAGAACAGTGCCATCATCAGATCATATCCCAATAATTATCTAGATTCAAAGATCAATATCTAAATTTAAGGCCGACCTCAGCAAAAACTTTATATTTTAGAAAACCGAGTTGGATTGCTTCCGTAATCAAATGAAAGAAAAGTTGAATAAATTGTAAATGACATCCAATCTCTATGCTAGCTGAGGGACGTGTGTTCCGTAATATCCTAAAGGTAGCTACAAGAACATTCATTCCATCAGGCAATTACCTAGTAATAAGACCTAATTTTCCCACTGAAGCAGCACGTTCGGTAGAGGAAAAAGATGAACTACGGGAAACCCACAACTCTATTGGAGGAAACATCTAGAACAATATGTTAAGCCCAGGTATTGAAACCATCACGAATCATTAAACGGCTGTCCAACCCGCTTTGCAAAACAGGCAACGTTGTAATATCATCCAAGCGTGGCTCACAAGTATGTTTTCAAAAAGGACCTAGCAGGACAACTGTTATCCGTATTATTACACACATAATCCAAAAAAGATCTGAATCAACAACCACAACCATCCCACTGTTCCACTGCTCGGGATCCCTCACGAGTTTTCGATAATGCTTTCCACAGTACGTTATTGGTGGATATATTCAACCAACACTACCAATAACGATAAAAAGATGGCTCTCAAACAACATCCGAGGGCGCCAAACATACGCCGAAACATAGTCTCGTATGCTAACGACATTACTATCATCAACTTGTGTTAGTGTTCTGGAGCTGTGTCCGTATAAATAAATACTTGTCTAAGCTCAATAACTGACTCACCGAAAGAGACTATCAACTCTCTGCTGCAAAATCAACAAAAAGCCTTTTCAAGAGATCGCAAGAAACACGATGTGCTCTTCGATAATATGTTGACGATATCGTTGAACAGAAAAAAAGATCTGCAGCACACTGCAGACTCGCAACAAAGTGCTGCAATCCTTTGCAAAGACAAATTCCAAAGGTCGTGGTGCTAGCGCATTTAATAAAAATATCTACGATCAAAAGTTGTCGAGGATAGGTGAATGGCTAGGTTGAGTCACCCAATCATGAACTGAAGAAAAAAATGCATTTACCTGGTTTCGCTGCTTAGTTTCATCCGTCACAACTCGTGGGGCACATTCCACACACTGAATATGTCTCAAGACGGACTAAAGACTAAAATGGACAATATTTACAACTATAGAAATTTATTTAAAATTTTCCGAGGATAATGGCCATGCGTTAAAAGTTATTGAAAGAAAAACTAAGTTATATATACGGATTGTTGCTTTATCCTTGCCATCAAGTGGTAATTTATGAAATGTATGAAAGGATGAACCTAAAAAATTACCGAACTCGACCACGCATGTCTGGTGTAGAAAGGGTCTGGAAAGAGTCTGGAATCTTCAATATTAGGGACAAAAAACAATATGAGTTTTTACACAACTCTACATGAGAAATCGACCAATTATGTTACGTACATCTCACTTTATTTAAAGTTCATTTAGGTAGTTGGACTTTCAAAGAAAATTCGTTGTAAATTTATTTATGTTATAAATCTTTTCATAAATATTGTGTTTACTTATATTCCAGCATTTACATTTGAGCCGAATTGGCCTGACTTACCAAAACCGCTGGGACCTGTATCAGCTGTAACAATTGATCCATCTGGTAATATTGTAATATTTACTCGTGTTGATCGTATTTGGAATGCGATGACATTTGATTTTGAAAATAGATATAATATGGACGAGAGAGCAAAAGGACCAATAGCAGACAATACTGTAATTGCATATAATCATAAAACAGGAAAAATTATCTATGAATGGGGCAAGAATTTGTAATATAATTTTTTTTGGTGTATAAATAAAATAAAATTATAATAAATTATATTGTTTTCACAGATTTTTTATGCCACACGGACTAACAATAGATAAAGATTATAATGTTTGGATAACCGATGTTGCACTACACCAAGTTATGAAATTTACTTCAACAAACAACCAGATCGATAACAATCCATTACTGGTTTTGGGTACAATGTTTAAACCCGGAAATGGACCTAATACATTCTGTAAACCAACTTCCGTTGCTGTTTTACCAACCGGCGAATTTTTTGTAGCCGATGGTTATTGTAATGCAAGAATTATTAAATTTAATTCGAAAGGTGAACGTATTTTAATGTGGGGTGAAAATAGTTTTCAAGGCAAACCAATACAAATTGCACCAAAAAATTTCTTTGCGATACCACATGGATTAACATTGGCACAAGATAAAGATTTGTTATGTGTTGCGGATCGTGAAAATGGACGTGTTCAATGTTTTCATACAATAAATGGAACGTTTCATTCACAATATCATAGTCCTATTATTGGTGATCGATTGTTTAGTGTATCATATGCTCCTGTGAATGGAGGACAATTATACGTAATTAATGGACCGGTAATTTCAACATATCATGAAGTTAAAGGATTTGTTATAGACATGACAACCGGAAATGTTATTTCAAAATTCGCACCAAATGGAACCGATTTTTCAAGTCCACATGATATTGCTGTTACACCCGATGGAAAGGAAGTAAGAGAATTATTTCTATTTTTTTTAAATATGGCTACCACTTTACTTTTATTTTTTATTTAAGGTTTATGTTGCGTCTATATCTCCAAATCGTATTTTTAAATTTCAATTAACTTCAAGTATAAATGAAACTGTGGAAGTAAAACAACCAATTGTAACATCTACCACAATTCCAAAAATGCGTAAGTTTTTATTGTTTTATTCCGTTCAAAAATAAACTCTTTAATTTTTTCTTTAGTTACAGAACCGATAGTGTTGAACACTTCATCCGAAGGATCTCAAACACAAGAAACAGGTTCGACAGCCTTAATTATAGTTTTAGTATTTGCTATAACAGGTATATTAGCATTTGGATTTATGGTTTTAATATCACGACGTCGAAAAAGAGGTATGCAACCTTATAAAAATTTCGAAAGTGATTTAAATTTCACGGTGTACTAATTAAGACATTTTGTTTAAACTTTTTGTGTTCCTGACCTGATCAATGTTAAACATTTGATTGATATTATTTTTTTTCGGTTATAATTTTTTAATCTAATTTTATATTATTTTAAGTTTAAATTTTTTTTTAATATTTAATTGTGACGGAGAGTTATTTACTCTAAGGAAATAATTTTATTCATAGTTTTTATTTTATTGATGATTTTAGTGTTAAAAATTCGTTTCAAGTTAAATTTTAATTACTGGCAGTGACGCTTTGTACGATTTTTTTATACTTAACTTGAAATTTTGTTTGTTGCATAGCTTGCATGTATGATTTAAGACTACGATATATTTTTAACTGTTCACAACAACATGGTTCTGAAGTGTTTATGAAAGCTTTATTTAAACTTTGGTAATTGAAACCACTCGAAAGTATTGATTCCGGAAAATTATACCCACTTCGGGTAAAAAAGTTCGCATTTTGTCACAATGACAGTTTGACTGTTTGCACAAATCGACTGACGAGTAAACCGGGAAAAATAATATGTTTGTGGTATGATGGATCTGATTTCATTCGAGCACTGCTGGGGACGATATTTATAAACAACAACGAGATCAATAACAAACAGTACGACGGTGTTGTAGGAAATTAAGGTTTAATGTTATACATCGATCACCCACAATTCGTATAGCACATCTAGACGGGTTAGCATGATTCACCCGCGCAGTCTGCATCTTATCCATCCAATTCGGGTGTGTCCAGATGTAACGAGCGTATGCGCTGATCGTTCAGGGAGACAGATTAATGCCGTTGGAGTCCCGTTTCCCATTACCCTCAAAGATTTGATTGCAGTAGTTTGAATAGGCCCAATTGTAAGAAATTGGGTCTGGACTGCACTGCAGATATCTTTCAGCGTTATTACCTCATCTATCTCGCAAAACTATAACAGTTATCTTGACACACTGACCTAACGCTCGCCAAGTCTCTGAGTGCTAGTTCTGCGTGCTCTTTAAGCTTTTTATTGTGGTCACCTTTTTTAAGTTTAAGAAGCAGCTCGCCCTTTAGCTGTCTTCCCAATTTTAGTGACACAATTCCCAAGCTCGTTATGTTCCGGGTTCGCTTTTATTTGTTTTAGCATTTGCAGATATCTTTTTTCACCGGGACTAGATATTATAGCATCCAACCATGGTGCTGTTGTGTTAGGTTTGCGTGTTTCGTATCGCAATGGATCAACAGGACGCGTTTTTTTCTCCTTTTGCGTTTTCTCACGGTTGCCGACTCCGTTTCCAATGCTAACGCATGGAGTACGTTTTTGTTCATAGACTCGACCTGCTGTTCCCTCGATTGGATCACGCTCTGCTCGGATCTCGGCATAGGTTCTTTCAGAATACTGTTGGCGGGTTTAGTTTTTTTTTCGGCAAAGGAAGTTGAACCCTCAAATCCTCACCATTTCCACTTCGGCGTCTTTGTGATGTTTCATCGACGCTTATTTTCAAGGACGGTAACGTCTGGCACACTTTGTTCAGTGTGGCATGACGCTTTGGTATACTATGATGTCATGCACAGCAGATTTGTGGAACGCTTCAATGTTGAGTACAAGATCCCTAAACGCTTGGTTTATAGAGCTAGTTTTCGACGTCATTTGTTGGAGCTCTTTAATTTTTTAAGCACCAATAAGGTGTCATTGCGCTTTTCATAGTAGCTGGTACAGTTTGGCACCACTGTATCATTATTTGTTTGCAATCCAGCGGATGTGCATGGATGGTCGCTCAATGTAACGGTTCTCTTTAATGGTGACCTTGCCATCCTACTGCTCCTACTAAATGCCGGATTTGGTTTCATCAGCTTATCGCTTGTGGTAGTAGCTGGTACAGTTGCCAAGTTCACCACCACTGTATGATTGTTGTTACTGGGTTTCAACGACTGGGAGCGTGCTTGCTCACTCACTTGCCGCCTTTACTGGGAATCCGTCTTCCTGTGCCGTAACTTTTGATCCTACGTGACCTTACATCGGGATTTTATTTTCGGAGCTATCATCTCTTAGCATTTTATACCTACTGCCAATAGCGGTGACAATAGCGTCTTCTAACATGAAAATAGACACTGACCAGAGAGCCGCTACTGTGGGACAGACGCTCTTGGATTTTATTGTGTTGTGCTGTTGGTCGATGACTGCTTGTTAGTGTATTCGGAGCTCTGTGTGTGTTTTTTTATCGTAGGAAGATAAAAGTTTCAAACCCGGAACCCGACTTTGCAAGTGTGACACGCGGGGTTTTACCATCTCCCTTGTCTTGATCCTGTTGTATCCCCGTGGTACCACCATTTAAGGCATTCTTTCGCGGGGCAGGGGTTGAGTGTAGTACTCTTCCGTAATTATAATGTTATGTTGTCGTGATCTTGCTGCATAGTGTTGAGGATGGCTGCTCTTCGTTCGTGTCGTCTAAGTCGTTTCATCATACTTTTGATGTTTTCATTTGCTATGTCCCAATTGTCCTTTAAGCTCAGTATAAATTGCACGAGGCTATATGGAGTGATTGATTCTCCCAATTGCTGTTTTGCAAATCTTTCGCATTCGACTAGTGCGTGCTCTGCGTTCCCGGCCTTTCTCTCTCAGTAAAGTCAGTTTCGGTCCGGTACGTGTAGGGAAACATCCATGACTTGAGATCATCTGTGTCAAGAGTGTTAAATTTATCTTATAAATTCTACTATCAACTTTTATGTTTCACATCTACCGGGTGTCCCGTGACAGCCTACTTTTTTATCAATTCAAAAGTTACAACAATACTCCGCCCATTTGAGTAAGATTTTGACTTTTTGCAGTGCAAACATGGAATTTCTTTCATAACGCTTTTAAACAAAACACGAATTTTTAATCATGAAACAATTTTTGTTAGAAATCCCTATAGTGATCTCTTTCAGATATTTAAAGAAAGTAACATTTTCTCACAAAATTTTTTTTTTACTAAAATAGGGCAACGTAACGAAAGACACACGGGGGACATACAACTTTAAAACTGGTTTGTCCTGTTCATAACGGCACGATTGGTTAGTCTACTTGTATCCCAGTTAATTTAAAACTGCCTTAACTATTGCGATCGCTTACACGACCTCTAATATACTAGACGAAATAATAGCAATAGCTCCACAATATTCTGGAATGGAATACAAATTTACACGAAACAACAAAAACATAATAACACGATCTTGAAACTTCAAACTTAGGTGTGATATCAATTATTTTTAGTTTGTTTACACTTTACTCTATCATAGACTGCATAGCTTTATTTTATTTTCCTATAAGATAAACCTACAAATTTCTGTTGCTTGTTATTTTGTTTTTGTTATCTTGGAATATTTATTCAGGTGTTTTATATTTTTTTAGTGGAACTATTTTTTCCAGAGAGTATTTGCATAACGATATTGGTTTTAACATCGTAATAATCGTCACAATCTTTTACAAGTAATTTGTTTTAATAATACTGTTGTTATAGAATGTCATTGAACTTTTTCTGTTTTATAATATGGGGGTGTTGGTTTTTCATATAGTTTTTCTATCTCTTGTTCTAATTTGTTGTTGTAAAATCGGAAGGTTTTGAGTGTATGAAATCTAACGTCGGTTAGTTTGCCTCACCAGGACTGTGGGGCAAACGGACCGGTCAAATCACCAGCACAAGTTGTTTGTTTATATATTTAATTAATCCCGACGATTTTTAGGATTTAAGAAACTCTTGCTTTACATCACATTAAAATAAATTTATGAATCAAGAATCTTTATAGTTTTTAAGAAATATATATTTTAAGTTATTTATTAGATTAGCAATAACGATTATCACATTTACTAAATACTTATTATCGACTAACCAATGGCAGCTAACGTAAACATGAATCATTATAATTTTAATATAATTATTTTAAATTTTCTACATATGTGTTTGTATTTTTTTTTCTTTGCTAAAGAAAATAAATTTTTTCTTGTGTGATTTTAATTTTTGCTTATTTTTTTGTGTTTATTTTCTTCAATATTTATGGTGAGATAATTACAACCAATCTTTCTAATTATATGACTAATTTCTTTTTTTTATTTATTTATTATAATACAAAAATAGGTTGTATGCCATTTGGTATACGAAATCGTCGTCATGCATGGGATTTTCCAACAGTAAAACCGGAAGGTTTTAAATTAGGAAATTTATTAGATCGTAAAAGAGGTTTTGAAAAATTAAATCAGGATGCAAGTGATGAAGAACCAAATGTAACAACAAATATGCTATCAAGTCCGCAGTTTGCGTAATACAAAATTTAATTATAATAAATTATATTTTAAGTAGAAAAAAAATGGACCATATAAGGGTGAGTTTATTCAACCTTAAAAGAAAACAAAAAGTATTTTGTATTCACAGAAGCCAAAAATGTAAAAAAATATGTATTTAAAAAAAAGCAATTATTTTGATAGATTTCATGTAATTTTACATGTAAAATATAAAACAAATATTTATTAATAATTCGAATACATAAATTAGGAAGAATAATTTATTTTATATTAAAATTAATCGCATATTATGTTTTAGATATAATTTTATTTTTTGCATGCTAAAATCGAAAATGGAAAAAAATTTAAAAGCAACTACAAATGGTTACCTCAGTTCTATTTTGTACTTACTTAACAAATCAATATCTATTCGGAAAGATGATGAATTACGATAAAATCAGTTACACTACAGAGCTGCTACAAAACTATTGCATAATGAAATAATAAGCAAACAACAGTTGTCACAACAATACAGAATATAATCAGTTTATCACGTTTCTTTATAAATTGTCAATTCTGTTGCTAGGATAAGATAGAATTGAGGTAATCAAATTCAGTTATAATTGGAAAACAGAATTAGTAATTTTAGATGGGAATATATTATAAAGACAGAAAACCTATACATTTTTTTCTAGTTATATAATATTTCAACCCGAATTAAAAAATTAGTAAAGAATTTTTTACAATAAATCATTAGAATTTTTTTAACTAACTTTACTTATTAATTAATTAATATTCTAATTTTTTAAATTAATAAATAATGATATTGAAATATTTTATAAACATTCGCTGATATACAAACAACAAGCATGGTCCTTCGAGCCGGATACTAGGGACCAAAAACAAACGACGAACACAAAACCCAGTCCTTTCAAAACTAATGTGGGAAATTCTTTGATTTCAAAATTAATATCGTTAGCATTTGTAATATTTGACTCAATTTCTTTTCGATTAAAATCGAACGAGTGTCATATTTTTGAGTCACTCTATATCTATTTTGTTTTTTAAAACTCGTATGCTTATACTATACACAGTTTTTTCATCTGTTTATATAACAATTTTATGACTCCAGTAAAGTTCTATAAGAAGAATATTTTTTTTTTATTCATACCTAAGTCCAATAAAACACTAAATACGTCTAATTTTTTATTTAAAATAAGTTTTTTGAAATCGATCTTTCATAAAGTCTGTTCACCCCATCAGTTTACTATTTATTTCGAATTTTACACTCATCATAATGATCTGATCCGACTAGGATTGCTGCTTTAAAAATCTATTTATCAATTAGAATTCAATTCGACCATCAATTTATTAATGAACCTTCAATTCGAATATTATAACAAATGAAATTTAATTAATTTTACAAAAATATAAACTATTTATTATGTCAAATTATTTATATTAACACAAAAACATCAAATAAAAAATCTTTATTATAAAAATAAAAATAATATTATTTATTTATTATCTATTGTTTTATCGCTGTCATGATATGATTTCGTGGTGATACAATTGGATTAAAAATTGGTTCTAATTTACACGAATAACCTAAAAACAAAAAGTCGATAAGTTTATGTAATAACTAAATAAAATAATAATAAAATGAACACAGTGTAATGAATGGTTTGTTGTTTGTACTTTAATTAACTTTAATGGCACAAATGTAATTAAATGTCCTTTCGCATAAAATTCATATTTTACCAACTTCTATTGATTTATTTTCAATTTATATTAGATACCTTCTATTTCACTTCACCTGTTTGAAGTGTATAAAATAAGTCGTGATATATAGTAACAAAGAAATGTGAATGTTTTATGCACATTAGTTGAGATACAATGAACAATCGTGGTCCTTCGAGCCGGATAACTAAGCGGCATGTGGAACCGATCAATAATATTTCTTTACATATAAATTTTTTGCACAGCGAACAGGAACTATTTCAACGTATGCAAAGTGTTATGCTTGAACAGATTCGAATACTGTTTAAGATACTCGCCTGTAGAGTAAGTCTTGTATAAAATTGTTTGACTTAATTTGAGCTTATTAAACGCTTTTCATGAAGCAATTCGAAAATAAATTTAAAAAAACGAAGGACACGATATAACCATATATAATTTGGCTGAATCTACAAATTGTTAACCACAATTGTATTTAGGTTTTATTATCTTTCAAAACTAAGTACATATACATAAAAAATTAATTTTTTTATTCAAGATTTAAAATGAAAACGTTTAAAAACGGACAGCGACAAAGAACCTCTCCAAGGGCACAGGGAGAAAACGAAGAAAAACCCTTTATACGGCATACAGTTGTTCTGACTTATTTTACAAGATGGCGGTCATTAGTGGAAAGAGGTAAAAAAACGAGGAGCCTGAATTTGCTAAGGAACTATGTCTAAAGAAGGCTTGATCCAGTAGAAGCGAGAAAAATGGAAATAATGAGGTACTCCAGAGTATGGAAATTGAAAATTGTCTTGTTGACTCAGTTCAGCAAGGTCTGCATTCCAGCAACATAATCCTGCAACTAATTAGCTTAACCACCCTGACGAAAGGATCTCCAAAGGAGAAAATCAATAACCTGATCCGAGTGGTAAGCGCAACAAACTGTATACATAAATATATCAATGTTTCTGCTCTCGAAGCTAAACAGAACAACAAAAATATAAAATCTGTGATTCTGAAAAGTTAGAAGTCAATGATTTATTAAACCTATATAAGATGCCCGGTAAAACACAGATACCGTGTTCAGAACAAAATTCAGGTACAAAAGAAAATGTAAGACCGCAAAATTTCATATGCTGAAGCTGTTTAGTTACAAGATAGCCTACAGTCCGATTCTGATGTTTTCCCCAGTAGATAGAAACAAAACATGGGGAAACATAACTGAGTTCAAAGAAAGTGAACCTGGATCTGCTAATGAAACAGTTGAGATAGAGGAGGAGCGGACCTCAGATGATGGGAAGAGGAAAAAGGGAAAGAAGTACCGTGGTAAAAACCAAAACGAGCAAACAAAAATAAAAGCACTAAAGAATTGGTAATCCACCTACCTGACAAAGGATATGATGAAATGAAAGCTGGTCTTAACCCACGTCAACCCGAGTGATGGAGGTCGGAAAGTAAAAGTAGTGGAACGTACAAGAGAAAGTTCATTCTGTTGATTGCTGATCTTAGCTCTGATCTCAATACTATTAGTGAAAACTAGTTGCTCAGAAACTCCGGTTTTCTGATAAGTCAGCCGAAGAAAACGATGCCACAAATTATAATACAGAGGCAGAGCTGGCCTTACCGATGTAAAACTAGCGCCGCAACAGAGATTAAACGTATCTTTAAGATTGGTGCGAAAGCTGACGTAGACTTTAGCTTGGTAGTGGAGATAAACACTGAAAGCAAAAACGAAATCTAAGCAAAAATAGAGTATTACAAAACGCTTTGCTTTACAACTGTGAGTGTTATGCGCATGGAGGGATCAGTTTTTATTAATTTGTTAATTTTTTTCTATTTTTTGATCCACGGGTGTGACAACCCCGCGTACTACAGTCCCTGCTATTGGCAAATGAGTTAACGTGAGATAACTCATTTACCACTGGCAATAGCAGTGAGATATCACTAGCCAAGGTGATATCTTAGGGGTGCTGGCGGATGAACTGTATTCAGTCAACGGTAGCGCTCTCAATCTTAGCTAATGAATATTCCTTGATGCTGGAACGCTGTAGCTTGCTAGAAGAAACGAGCCTTCATATAACTATATCTGAGCTTTAATCATTGAAAAATATACTGCGTTCCATAATCAAGGATTATGCCATTAGCTGGACTATTGGCAAACCAATTTTAGTTTTGTTCCTGCAAATTTTTAAAACAAATTTGCTTTTTATCTCTTATTTTATTTTTATTTTCCCTATCCTATCACGAAATACTGGCCTATGTCATATTTTATATGTGATAGGATTTATGGTTTAGTTATCCATTATTTAACAAAAAAATATTAAAAAAAAAAAAAAACAGATTTGCGTCCATTAACATCCTTTGAACGCATGTTGTTGTGGGACCTTGGTCTTAAAAGGTTTTTATGTGTTGTTGTGACACATATTGTAATGCCTACTACACATCACATTTTATTAAAAAAAAAAAAAAAATGTGGAATAAGTGCACATAAGTTAAGTCGACATGTGGTCACTGTTTAAAAACGGGACACAAGGATACAAATGGTCTACTTTACGATATCACTCTGCGGAGTATGCACCTTGTAGAACAAAGGGCAAATCACATGACCATAATGTAGGAGGTAGCACCTTCCACAGCTTTAATCATGAATTGGAGCGCATAAACATAGATATTCCAATACAGCATCGGTGTCGAGTCTGAAACTTGAAGTTGTACAAATAAATATGCAACACTTAAAACTGGCAATGCACGAGATGCGTGAATGTGTCTCTACTCATAATGTGGACATCCTGTGTGCACAGAAGTTTTACGAAGTGAGTGGAGTGGTAACTGGTCTGGAAATAAACACGCACTCTGCCTCCAGCGCTGAAAACGAGGAAAACTGCATAATTATCCACAAAACCACTAAAAAAGCTATAACGCTCTCACATTTCACAGATTTGCACAGTCTGTGTAGAGGTCAGAAACCCTTGTGAAGCGTTTAATCTAGTTAACGTCTATTGTCAGTTGCGCGAGGACAATTTAAATAAACTAGATATGATACTAAGCCATATAACAGGTCCAGTAATAATTGTCGGTAAATACCGCTCGATTGGAAATCAATGTGGTTAGACTATATTACTTACAGCAGAGGCCAAAAACTTGAAGATTGCATCTCTCGATAGCGTCTATTTTAGCGAACAAATATAGGCATCTAAGCACATATGGATACAACGGCGAGTCGTCAGAATACGTCACCTTAGTGTCGTTTAACATGGTAAAGAGTATTAACACTGGAAATGAACTTGAGGGCTGGACCTTCTGTGACCGCCGTACTATGTCGTTTGAGATAAGTGATTCTCAGAGTAGCTCTGCCTGCATCTCTCATGTGAATAATATCAATACCAATAGATTCAAAGTGGATGCTATCAAATAGTGACTCCTTACTCTAAATCTAGAACTAAATATTAAGCAAGTCGAAAACCACAATTTCAGTTGATGACATTGAGAAGGCTGTGATGAGTATAAAACATGGTAAAACTCCTGACCTAGATTTAATAGAAGTTGTATTGTCCTATAAGGATTTAGCTCCTACTTACTTAAAATACTTCAACAGCTCCCTTAGATTTGGTATTTTTCAAAGAGTGGTCGGATCATCGGATCATTATAGTTCCAAAAGACGGTGATGGCCTTGGGACATTGGGAACCCAAAATCATATCGATTAATCATGCTCTCAGTTCTGGGTAAAATTGCCGAGAGCATAACAAATAAAAGGGTATTAATTGCATGGATTTGTGTGGTGGTTTGTCAGATAAGCAGTATAGCTTCAGATCGGATCGCTTTTCCGAAGATGCGGTCTGTAAATTGACAATGGTCTAGTCAACCGATAAACAGTATGCATTGGAATTTTCATAGATACATCGAGTGTTTTCGATAATCTATGGTGACAAGCGTCACTAGTTTCAACACAAGGCTCGGTTGTCCAGATAAGCACCACAGATTACCTGATGACTGTCTTAATACAATGTAACGATCGTCAATGTTCATGCACCTACTGAAGATAAAGCAGATGATATTAAAGACCTGTTCTTCCTAGAACTAAATCTCCATTCCAAACCCAAATTTGTAATGTCGCCTAACACGATCTTGGTCTTCCCCGGAGGAAAAAATTTGTATAAGTAATGGTAGGAATGAAACAGCAAAATAATGATCACTACAATTGTAAATTTTAATTCGATAACACGCACTAGTCTTCATAAATTTTTAATTTAATTTAATACAATTTAATTTTAAAATAAGTTAACTTGAGTTGATCCTTGAAATGTAAATTGATTTGTTTATACGATGACTGTCTGAAGCCCCTTAAAAGCAAGCCTGCATTGGAGCTGATTTAAATAAAAAAAAGTAAATTATATATTTCATTGTAAATATAAAAACAAAAAAATGTAAATTTAAAGTTGAACTTAAATAAAGTAAAGTAAAGTATAAAGTAAAGTAACTCGAAGAAGTCATCAATAAAATCCCGCGGCACGATATAAAAATCGTGGTAGGTGACTTTAATGCTCAAATCGGTAGGATTGCATAACTTAAAACACATATCGGCCCTAACAGCTTGCATCATACCAGCAACAATAACGGTTTTGGCGCAGCCGAGCTGGCTATGATGTATGATCTAGTAATTTCCAGCACTTTCTTCCCTCACAAGAGAATTCACAAGGCAACGTGGAAATCAAATGACGGAAGAACGGAAAATCAAATCGATCACGTCATGATCTCTAAGAGACACTCCACAAGTGTAACTGACGTTCGATCATACAGAGGTGCTGATATGGACACTGATCATATGCTTGTCATCTTTAAGTACAAGTGCAAATTATCATCTACATTTAATAGACAAGCAAAAAAGACCGTGCGCTGGAACGTCGATGCATTTAAACATCCGGAAACGCTGAACAGATATCAGGAAATATTAACACAAAACATAGAAGAGCATGACATCTCTTCTGAGATGCCATTAAACATAGAAGAAGAATGGCAAACGCTTCAATCAACCATTATAGCCGCAGCACAAACTACAATCGGAAAGCGGCCACCGAAATCACACAACGAATGGTTCGACGACGAGTGCCGCCAATCCGTTGAACATAAACAAAAACTGCGAGAAAAGTGGTTAACAAGGAACATCCGATGCTCCCAAGCTGATTATCTATGCGCCAGGAAAGGCTCAGCAAAACTTCTACGTAAAAAGAAACGCGAACACATGAAGAGCTGCATTGAAGACATCAACCAACATGCGGCCAACGGAAATTCAAAAGAGTGCTTTGCCAATGCACGGAATCTGACAAAAGATTTCCACCCAAGATCTACAGCCATCAAAAATGAAAATAATGAACTTACAACAAGTGAACGTGATGTGCTGGCAGTGTGGCGATCCCACTTTCAAGACCTATTGAATAGGACGAATGAAGTTCATCCTATTCGAGCAATTGCTCCATCAACTGAGGAGATTTTTGTCCCTTACCCAGCAATAGAGGAAGTGGAAGCTGCAATTAAAAAACTGAAAAATGGCAAATCACCAGGTGTCGATGGAATTCCCGCAGAACTTTTGAAAAATGGAGGAGCAGCTCTGGTCTCACGTATATACGATCTGATTCTTGCAATCTGGAACCAAGAAGAACTACCTGCTGAATGGAAAACAGATCTCATTGTTCCGCTACATAAGAAAGGTGACCGTCTAAAGTGTGCGAATTATCGTGGCATCGCACTGTTGAACACAGCATATAAAATACTAGCTAATGTCGTACTTGCTCGACTCATCCCGTTCGCCGAATCTATCATCGGTGACTATCAGTGTGGTTTTCGTCCCAACCGCTCAACCACAGATCAATGTTTTACATTAAGGATGATTCTGGAAAAATGTTGGGAGTACAACATCAGCATTCACCAGCTCTACGTTGATTTCAGGCAAGCATATGATAGTATAGTATATATGATAGTATCATCCGAATTTTGTTTTTGTTTTTTAATTTTGATTTTTTAAAAAACTTTATTTTATTTGCAAATTGATTTTGCAAATGATTTTATTATTATTAATTTAATTAACAATACTATTTTTCTATTACAATAACTTATTGTAAGAGATTCACACTATAAGTGATATTTTATAATATACACTAGTTATATTAAACTTATGTTCAACATATAAGAAATTGGAACTTGCTAGTTCCAAATCAAAAGTAAATCTAAATTCTAAGTTTCTCTGTTCGAGTTTTAATACTAATATTTTGTTTAACAAAATATTAGTTTACAATGTTTAATTTAAATTTTATTATTTTAGTTCTCATGAAAATGATTTTATTATTTTCTCTATCAGTTTATTTCATAAACGAATAACAGGTGTTGTTTATACAAGTGTTCAAGTTGTATCATGTTTACAGATGTAAAGGTAATATTACCCATGGTAAAATTACTGGTAAGATTGGTAATATTACGTAATATTACTTAGGCTTGGTAAAATTGGTAAAATTGCAATAAAATTTTATTAACCTTTATTTAATAAAAATCAAAGTTTTCGATTTTTTTGTGGAATAATAGAATATTTATTACAACAACAAGAATATTTATCACAACAAGATGCCTCTGAAAACCTTGATCTTAGTCCAAAATGCATCTGAGGTATTGTATACATTTTTAAACAGCTGTAGATTGAGGCCATCCGAGGTTATTGATTCCAGCAAATCATTTCATTTCAGATGATATGCAGTTCGGTTCAGCAGTATATCTTTGTGCAGTACCCACTGGTGAGCAATTGATACGAATAAAAGAGTAAATCTTATGGATTTCATCGGTACACTGCGGTGAACTGTTTTTTAATTGCAGTACGTGGTGTGACAAATCAAGTGAATTAAAAATATTCTGTTGGAAAAACAAAATGCTTCATTAGCTCTATAGCATTTGCGGTATAGACGGATTTCTATATTATTTCTTCGCTTTGAATGTTAGATTGAATAATTTTGTGAAGTTCGTAGATGTCTTTATTGTTGGCCGCAAGTATAGTTCATTTTCTCACAAATCGTGATTCTTATATAGTAAGTTAGAATATTTGGAAATAATTTGAAAGTAATTTGTTTCGCGTTGCAATGTTACTTTAAACGAAGCAGCAACAGCAGCAGATCGATAGAATTCTCAAACGGTTAAGAACACACAACGCAACGAAACATTATCAACCCTTCATTGTAAATTTTTGTTTCGAGTTTGAGAAAAAAATTTTTTCTCCGATAGGCAGCAAATATAAATTTTGCCGACTTATTTCAGTCAGCAAAGTGGCACTTTTCCTGCCTAGGCAGCAAAGCAAGTACTTTGCTGCCTAGGCAGCAAAATAATTAAACTTCATAGAAATCAACAGATATTTTTCCACGAATCTGGCAGAAATTTTTTAATTTGTCAAACTATAATTATTATGACATTTCCATAACAACTAAATCTTCCAACAATTGCGATGTTTTTTTCATTTTTAAAATTTTGCTTTATTTTTAAAGTAATAATTATTAAATTACATACTATATCATTGTAATTAATCGGAGAAAAAATTATATGTTCAACTCGGCAGCAAGGTAGATTGACTGCCTTGGCTGACTATCAGCCGCGGCAGTCAATCTACTACTTTGCTGCCTAGTTAAACAAATAACTATTTTTATGCCATTTGCTTTTTATATTTTTCCCATGAATGAAACAATGCACGAATTAGATTTTGATTGTTGCCCGCGTAATTAATGTATCTATCCCATCGTCGGTTGTGGCACATGTGGAGTGACACGTCACACGTTTACTGCCGTTGACAATTATCAATGCTGAAAAAACGTTGAACCGGGCTCATTTTCCAACCACATGCGATAAAAGTAGCATCTATCTAGATTGGGATGCATCGCATATAGTTTGAACATATATTAAGTTTCAATGAATATGCTTGGTTTTCTGTAGACTTTCTTTTTGAATTTGTGCCGTTCAAATGTTTTTATATTTTTCATTCCAATACGTAAACATTTTCGAATATAATATTGTCCTTACAAACGCATAACTTCGACATGACAGTGAAGAAAGCAGTCATCGTTGTAGCCAGTTGGTCCAGAATCTGTTCCATTTTTGCAGATATGCAAACAACGTGTTGTCCGTTTTCCAGATGTACTGCTAAGTATAAACAACAGCCGATTTTCGTATATTTAACTCCATAAAAATATATTTGATTTGCATCTAATGTTTTTATAAACTATAGAAATGATTGTGATATGGTCGTACATTTTGAATTAATTAAAAATGCAACCATAACTTAATTTTTTTATCCAGTTTTATATTTTACATATTTTACCAATTTTACCAATCTTACCGGTAATTTTACGGTAAAATTACCATAAAAATATTTTACCGGTAAATTTACATCTGTAATCATGTTTAGGTTTTGTTTTCGAAATGATTTATAATATTTTATAAACAGTTTCGATTATTAATATTCTTGGGAATTTTACTTATGAATAATTTTGTTTAATTACTAATATTTTAGAAAAGAATCTCATCATGTGGATTCTTTGGAATATTTACTTTTAAGGGTGTGGAATGGAATGTAACTCTCCCCTCGTTAAATTTGGGATTCTCCTGAATTCCATTTGAAAGTTTTACTTTAATTTTATTTTGTTTTTTGCATAAATAAATTAATACACTTGTTATGATTATTAAAATTATAACTGATAGCGATATACCTGAATAAGTTATTACTTTATGTACTTTTAATTCTTGAATTTGTTTTATATTATCTACTGTATTTAGTATTATCTCTTTAAATGATAATACATTTTCATCTGACTTATAATCTAAATTTTGAATTACATATTTGTCTTTTATTTCTTTTATATTATTGTTAAATGTTTTATTATCTAATTTGATAGAACAGTTATAAAATTTTATGAAATAATTTCCATTTAAAATATGTTTTCTTTCATCACAATTTGATGTAAGATTTATATTCTTACTTAATTGAATTATTAAACTACTATCATCAATATTATAAATTTCTGTATTACATTCTTTTATATTTTTACAATCTTTATTTAATATACAATGTTTTAAACTATTTAACTGATTTAAAGATTTATTTTCATCATATTCGAAATATTTATTATTATTTTCTAATGCTATAGTTATAGGTGTATTTATTAAATTACAATTATCAGTATTTGCAAGAGGCATAATTAACTTTTTATTTATCTCTACCATTTTAAAAGGTATTTTTATTAAGAACATTAATTTATTAGTTTCTGTTCTGGTAAAACCTACTCTTAATCTCTTAATTTTATCTGAATCTATGTCATATGCAATTATTTCTTCATGAGTTAATAATGAAGGATGTATTATATTAAGATTTGAAAAAATAATATTATCTTGTAATTCATCTATGATCTTATCTACTTCTTGGATTTTTATTTTAATATCAATTACTTTTAAATGTATTATAGTGTTATCTACTTTATTTTTTACAAATTCTTGGATTAATTTTCTATCATTTTGGATAGAACTAAATAATGTGTTTATAGATTTATTGAAATTATCATTTATTTTTATTTGATCATTTAAGTTAGTTATAAGATTGTGATTATTTATTTCTAGGGCTGCTAAATGTTCGTCAATTAACTGTCTGTCTTCTTCATCCATAGTTCCTGCTATAATTTTATTTATGGTGCCAATGGCATTTATTAATCCGCGTTTCTGAATTATGTGGTGTCCTTTGTTTAGGGTATTAAATTTATCTAATAATTTCTTTATATATGGTATTAATATTGAACTACTATTTTCAGGTAAGTGTGCTGCACTTATTATAAATTCTTTTATTATAAAATCTAATTGTTGAATATCAACTATGTGTAACGAATAATTATATGTTTTTGGTATTATGAATTTACTTTCTTGTATAATGGTATATCCATTATTAGATTCAATTTTCTCTACTACTAGTTGAGATTGTACGGGAACTATCGCTAATATTGTCACTAACATTAGAAATGTTTTCGTCATGAGTATCTGTAAATTTAAGTGGTCTTTTAATATTTTTAATATGAACATTTGTTAATTTATGTTTTCTAAATTTAGGTACGTCCTTATGTCTTGGGGATTTATAATTCTTAATATAACCGAATCTTCGTGTTTCAACATAATTTTCCCTATTTTGATTATACTTATTTAATCTTTTGATTTGAGAACTAATTAAATTTGAATGAATTTTGTCTCTAGATATATATCCTTCCTCTGCTTGAATTGGGGTACATTTAATTGAACTATGATATTGTTTATTATAATTTTTTATTGCTTCTAACATTTGGTATCGAATGGGACCGGGTACATCTATATTTAAGATTCTTAATTTTTCAGTAATTGTGTTATTTAGTCTTTCTACATCTGAATTACCTGTGTGACTATGGGGTTTAGTTAAATGTAGTTCTACATTTTCATTTGTTAGAAATTCTTTTATATTTATGTGTTTGAATTCGTTATCCGCAATAATTTTGTTTGGTTTTTTATGATTGAAATAGATTCTAAGTTTTTCAATTAATTCTACATGGTTACGGTTTTCAATTGGGTATGCTGTTGCAAATTTAGAGAATTTATCTATAAAGATTAAAAAGGTTTGTCTTTTATTTGTATATGTGTCTATATGAATAATTTGATTTTTATCCGTAGGAATCTCTGTTTTTCTGAATTTAGGTTTAATAGGATTTCTATCATATTTGCCTGTATTGCAAATGTCACAATTATTTGTAATTTTTATTGATTAAAAATTTAAGATTTTTATTATATATTTTGAATTTTAAGTTTTCATATAAAGCTATAATACCTGGATGTTTTTGTTTTTTGTGTTCCAAGGAAATAATTTTAATTAATTGTTCTTCTGAAACAATATCTTCAGCAAAATGAATACATTTAATGAATTTAGTATTAGGAAATTCTTTTATTAGGATTTGTTGAATTACATTAAATTCAGGGTCTGATATTTCGGTATAAATTGCTATTCGAGTATTCGATATATACTTTTTTATAGTTTCTAATTCGTTTGGGTTTAAGGATGGATTGATATTGATTCTTCTATTACCAAGTATGTTTTCATATTCGTTAATAAAATGATTAGTAAATATTATTTGTTGTTTTAAAACGATTAACTATAGATTCTAATATTTGCAATATGATCATTTTGTTCTTCCCTTTGGGAATGAATTGTTACAAGATCTTCACTAGATATAACATTATCATTACTATTATCATCATTATTACTATTATTATTTTCATTTTCATTTACATTAATTTCAAATAAAGGATTTCCTTCTTCGTTAGACTTAAATATATTATATATTTCATAATTTTCAATATTTAAATTACCATCAATATTTTTATTTATTTTAATTAAATCATTATTTTCATTTATATTATTTATATCGTTAATTTCATTTGTATCAGCATTAATTCTACTCAAAAAGTCTGCAATTTTATTATCCTTACCTTTGATATACTCTATTTTAATATTATATTCACCGAGGGATAATAACCATCGTTGAAGTTTTGGGTTTAAATCTTTTCCAAGATATTTTGTATGAAGCCATTTAAGTGGTTGGTGATCGGATTTGAGTTCAAATTGTCTTCCGTATAAATATGGTCTGAAGTGTTTAATTCCCCATACTACTGCTAATAATTCTTTTTCAGTAGTACTGTAATTTATTTCGTGTGAATTTAGGGTACGACTTGCGTATGCTATGGGATGACTTTCTTGTAGTAATACGGCTCCAATTGCGTATTTACTTGCATCAGTATTTACTTTGAATTCTTTATTAAAATCGGGATACTTTAATATTGGATGGGTTGTTAGTAATGTTTTTAATTGTTCAAATGCGTTTATATAAGAAGGGTCAAATGTGTTAATTTTGGTATTTTTCTTAAGATATTTAGTCATTGGTTGTGCAATTTTTGCATAATCTTTAATAAATTTACGATAATAGCCGGTAATTCCGAGAAACGATTTAATTTGTTTTTGGGTATTTGGTAACTTTAATTGAATTATATCTTGAATTTTTTTATAATTGGGTTTTATACCTTCTGTAGTTAAAACATGACCTAAATATTCTGTTTCTCTACAGAAAAAATTGCATTTGTCTATTTGTATTTTGAGATTAGCTTGACGAAGCCTATTAAATATTTTATTAATATTGACAACATGTTCCTGCAATGAAGAACTGAAAATTAGTATATCATCTAGATATACGACACAAATTTTATTTATAAAATCGCGAAGTATAGAATTCATCATCTTTGGAAAGTGGCTGGTGCATTTTTTTAAACCGAAGGGCATTCTGACATATTCATAATGTCCGAATGGAGTTGAGAAAGCAGTTTTTCTTTTGATCTTCTTCTCTCATTAATATTTGGTGGAAACCTTTAGCTAGGTCTAATGTGGTAAAATATTGAGCTCTGCCTAATTTATCTAGAATATTATCAATGTTGGGAATTGGGAATTTGTCGTCATAGTTTGTTCGTTGATTTTTCTATAGTCTATTACAATTTTTTTTTATTAGAGTTATCCATTTTTTTTGGGACTATCCATAAAGGTGAATTGTAAGGTGAATTAGATTGTTTTATAATACCTTGTTTTAACATGTCTTTTATTTGTCTTTCTATTTCTTGTTCATGAACTTGAGGATATCGATAAATTTTACTATATATGGGGTTATCATTTTTAAGATGTATATCATGAGTTATTTCATGAGTGAAAGTTAAGTCGTCTCCTTCGTTGAAGAATAAATCTTTATTTTTCGCTAAAAGATGTTTAAGAGATTCTTTCTCTTCGTTATTTAAATTTTTTTTATTAATTTTAGAAGATATTTCATCTTTTATATTATTGGTTGATTCGAGATAATTTACATTTTTAAATTCTGATGGATAATAAACATTTTCTTCAAAAGGAATTATAAATTTATCAAATATTTTCAAATATTCATTTTTTAGATCAAGAGATGCCTCAAAGGGTTTTAGAAAATTCATGCCTATAACGGCATCAAATTTTTTACTTTGTAAAGGAAAAACTTTCCATTCTAAAGTTCCAGTTTTTATAAGTTCTTTAGGGATAGGTGTAACAATTTTATTAGTTATAAAGTTTGGGCCTCCTAATGAGTTAAATTGGATTGGTTTTTCTAATTTAGAGATTTGATAATTAAGAATATTGGGTTTTATTATGCTAGTATCTGATCCAGAATCGATCAAACAAAAAATATTTTTATTTTCAAATGTTAATTTTATTAGGGGTAATTGATTATGTGAGGAGTCTCTATAAAATTTACTTCATGGTCAATAATTGGATTAACCTGAATTGTGTCTACTTCCATTGGTTCAGGTCTGGTTTGTCTTAATTGATTGGATCTATTAAACCCGAAATTTTGGGTTAGGTTTAGAATAATTATTATTTTGATTATAAAAGGATTATTATTCCTATTAAAGTGATTGTTGATTATGATAATTTTTATTAAATGGATTTTGGTTAAATCTGTTGGAATTATTATGATTATTATTATTTTCTCTATTAATTGGGGTTCTATTAAAATTATGGTTATTAACGTTATTTCTAAAATTTGTTTTGGTTTAAATTACCGAATTTATTATGCTGAATATTTGATTTTTAAATTTGTTATTAAAATTAGTAAAATAATTTTTATTAGTTTAAATTCATGTTTAATAGCATCATCGCTATAATAGATTTCTGATTTACTAATTCAATTGTCTAATTCAAATAATGATTTATTTATATCAATTTGTATTTGTAATATTGGTGTGAATTTAGATTTTAAGAATTTGAACTAATTCTTTATCAATAGAATTGTATGTAAATAAAATTTTCGTTATCGAAATCACAATTTCACTACATTTACTTTTAATATTACCTAATACACTAAATAAATGTTTTAAATTGGTTACTTAATATCTTTTGCAGAATACAGCAACTGATGAATAGTACTTTTTGTACGAAATTTTAATTTTAAAGTTTGAATAACACTGGTCCATGTTCTTAGATGGTCTGGAATTTCTAATATTGAAGTTCTGGCTAGTCCAATAATTTTATTGTTGATTGTTTTGCGTAGACAATATTGTTTAAGTTCTATGTTGTTTGGTCCACAAAGACTTTCGACGTCTTCCACTGATTTTAAAAATGATTTTAATTTAAAGCTGTCTTCACCGGAAAAAGGTGTTATCTCGTTGAAATTTCTGATTATTTGATCACTAGTTAACTCAAATTTGGTATTTTGGATTGTGTTTATTTTTAGATTTTGCTCCGCAATTTGGTTATTTAAAAAACTTATTTGTCACTAAGCTGTTGTTGTATTTGTTGTTGTTGCAGAATTTGATTTTCGACTTGCTCCATTTCGTTGTAGTTTTTGAAACGGATCTTGTCAAAAGTAGTGTTTCTTTTTAAATTAATTTTTGGAATATTTTTTTTTTCACTTTTAACTTATTTTATTTCACCAATTTTTATTTAATTTATTTTTGCACTTATATCACTATAAGATTTTAAGTTGAAGTTATTTTAAGTGTCTTTGGAAAATCAATGTTAATATTTTCCTGCGTTTCCAATAACTCACTATTTTTCTTAAAAGTTCGTATCACTAGATAATCTTTCTTTAGAGAGATTATCCTTTCAACTGCGCCAATTTTGTTTTTGTTTTTTAATTTTGATTTTTTAAAAAACTTTATTTTATTTGGCAAATTGATTTTTGCAAATGATTTTATTATTATTAATTTAATTAACAATACTATTTTTCTATTACAATAACTTATTGTAAGAGATTCACACTATAAGTGATATTTTATAATATACACTAGTTATATTAAACTTATGTTCAACATATAAGAAATTGGAACTTGCTAGTTCCAAATCAAAAGTAAATCTAAATTCTAAGTTTCTCTGTTCGA